>PYXC01002282.1:3440000-3442500 GCA_015244755.2 Tenualosa ilisha | reverse complement strand
CATGCACCATCCATTCTCTTTTTTCAATTAAAACACTTTCCTTTTTGACATAATAAAACATTTTTTGTCACTTGTCTTAATGGTCATACGGCACAAGGCTAATAAAACTCAAACGATATTTTAGATTTTTTTTTTCATTATTATTATTCCTTCTTCGAGACTGTGGGAGAAGAATAGCCGGTAGCAGCTGAAGTGGCCTGCTCGTTCCCTCAGCATATTAAAAAGAGGCATCACATCGTTCCACCATTACTGCAACTCTGAGCTCAGTAAACAGCCTCGTTAAACGCTGTCAGAAATGCTGACTATTAACACAAAGCAGACAATGTGCTAATTAGTGGATTTGCATATGGTCATGCAAATATTAAGGGCTGAACCCGAACCCATATTTGCATGGAACACACTTCGAAGCTCTTTTCTGTCCCACTTGCTTTGTGGATTTAGATTTTTATTTTTTTTTTTTTTTTTTTTTGCTATATGAATCAGTTTCTAGAAAATGAAGACCATGCATAGCAGTATGAGGGGTTGGTATATATTACACATTCCATGGATCACACGCCAGAATATTTCACACGCTTTCTAAGTTTTGGATGTCTGAAGCAATGAGGCTTTGTACAAAGAAAGAAAGAAAGAAAGAAAGAAAGAAAGAAAGAAAGAAAGAAAGAAATGTAAAGGGTAAAACAGAGACAGAGGGAGGAAAATATAAGTCTGACAAAACTCTCACAACATATGGCACTGGAGAGAGTCACTTTTTTCTTTCACTTCGGCTAAAAAAGAAAAAAAAAACTGCAAGGAGAAAGTGCTGCTGTATCTGGAAACCAATCTGAGTTAAAACAAAGGAAGGCAACGCAACCGCAGGCTAAAGGGCCAAAGGAGGTTTCATCACAGATCCTTGTTTGATCTCCCGCAAGCCCAAATATGAAATCAATTTCTTCCACTGTCTTAGAATCTAAAAACCTCCTCCAAGATAACAGATATGAAACCCTGATAACTTTTTTTTTCTCTCTCTCCCTCCCTCCCTCCCTTCCCCACGCTACCCCACAATTACTGCATTTCTGAACATCCTTTCCAAACAGCAGAAATGAACTGCGCTGTGAAAGAGAGCACAATTTACCAGTTCTTTATTAGAAAGTAATGCGGCAGAATTAACTTTGAATTAAATTTTATTTGCATGGCTTTACAGGCATCGCCTGAGTAAATGGTCCGAAATCCCCCCGGGGAATAGGCCCTCGACTGCACATTTTGTGCCGGAAGAATCTTCCGGAAAGGATCTCAAGAAGTAAGATAGTGGACTATTTTGTTGGTCTGCGATGAACATATTTCTGATTAAAAAGCGAAGGCGGCAAAAGAGCGGGTAATGTGCAGAGTGGCTTGTCGAGAAAGAGAATTCACTCGTAGCCTTTAAAACACAGACATAATAAGCATCATAAGCAAGTGTATTGAGATTGAGCGAAAATGAACAAAAGGCTTTAAGACAGAGAAGGTACCAGGGGAGCTGTGGAAATGGCTTCCATTAACAGCAATGGCCCCTGTGGACTTGCACTGATCAGTAACACAGAACTTCACAAATCCTCTATTGACTGCAGACTGGAATCCCTCTTTTTTTCCTATTCATTTACACCATCCATCCATCTTTCCTTCTTTCTCTTTCTTTTCCTCTCTTTCTAAGGAAAAGACAGGTAAAGTATGTGTGATTATAAGGGCTGGAACTTCACTGCAATGGCATTTTGTTCTCACTGGGTTTCTCCTAATGGACAAAGGTTCAGAAGTCAAACGCAACCTGCTGATAATTTGTGACATATTTAGAATGTTGAGTGTTGTAACCTATCGATAATATGTGGCTTTAACATGTATTTACAGTCAGCTGCTTTGCTTTAAAAGCTGTGCATTTAACATATGGTTGATGGTAATCTTCAAGTTGCCAAGTTACTCACCCCATTTCCAAAATCAGTATTAGCAGTATCTTCACCATTTCTGATCATGTGTTAGCATACTATGGACTGATTTTTAAAGGGGATTTGAAAGGATTACCTCAATATTTCAAACTTGTTACACATGCAAATCAACAGACATAAAGTATTGTAGCTTCTAATTAGGCAACTCGTGATTTTTCTCATAATTTCTTTCTCATAATTAATTTGTGTATCATAATGTATCTATATTGAAGGGACTTTTTAACATGCTAGCAGGTTGCAATATGACGGATGTTGATGTTGAAAACTATTTGAGTACCAATCATCATGATTAAATGTTTTAACATTTTAGTAGTTTGTAGTTGTGCATGACTGCTATGAAGACAGTGTATACATCTGACAAACCCCAATACAATCCCATGTATAGTGAATAGCAATAAAATAGTCTTACTTGATTGATATCAACTATCTTGGTCAATATTAATGTTTTGTGTGAAAATAAAATATTCTCTCAGTATTACATCTATGGAAATTAGTAACTCACAAATAGACACAAAAAGAAAGAAAAGTGTGTGGTTTGTGGACACATA
>PYXC01002282.1:3415000-3435000 GCA_015244755.2 Tenualosa ilisha | reverse complement strand
GTTATTTGGAATTAATACATTCTCCTAAGTAAGATCCAGGGGTCCATTGTGGTTCAAATGTTATTCTTCTTCTTTGTCATGTCTGTGAACAAAACTCAGCCATTTTAGTGAGCTCTAATAAGATTAAAGCACTCTGACAAAGGACGGTGTAATTCATTTCATCATTAAGAGTGGGAGAGATTCTTAAGCGCTGCATACTAATTCAATCACCACCTTTTTGGAGAGAGAGAGAGAGAAAGAAAGAAATACAAGGAAAGCGAGAGACCACAAGGCCTGGAGGAGAAAGAGAGGTGTGAGACCCGATCTCCACAGAGATGATCTATCTGCCGAATCTTCCTAAAAGTATGAAACACGGCTGTAAATAACGGCTCAAGATTTACAAAGCATCCGTCCGCCCGTGATTCATCGCTCTCTGGTTATTTGTAAGCTGCTGGCAGGAGTTTCGGCACATCACCAGGTGAAATATGAGCAAAAAAAATATGCCCCCCTCTCCCTCCACAACACACACACACACACACACACACACACACACACACACACTTTTTCTCCTTCATTCCCTTTTTTTATGCCAAAGCGTCCCAGATCAGTTAAAATTATATGTCATTACGTCCACACGTTTGATTTTGTCTCCAGCAAAAACACTTGTGCAGTCTGGTTCTAATAATAGTGAAAGGGTCCCATATGACGAAGGCTGATGGCTCTTTCATCTTTACAGGCAGTGGATCAGAGCCCACGCTGGAGGTTTAATACCACTTCACATGTTTTCCTATAGAGTTACAGTTATGCCACCACACTAGCTATGGGTAATGCGCACACAGTCTAGACTGCCCGGGCTAAGATGCCCAAATCACACCATATTTTTCCTTTAGACACCAAGGAAAGCACTTTAAATAAATACACTAACTGTGTCATGTTAAGTTTCTTTCTTTTTTTTTTTGTGTTTTTGAAAAGTGATGTGAAGTTTGGTTGTGCCAAGATAGGCTGGAAAACCAGAAACAGACGCCTCATCTCTCTCCGCCTGGCTTGGGTGGGAATACGCTTGATTGGCCGTCATCTGTCCCACGCCAATCATCTGACCAAGCGTTTAACGTTTGGATGCACATGTTGGTATGTTTGTCTAAGATGTCATGCCATGATTTGATCAAATGATGATTAAATGTGTCTGCAACGGTTACCTCCTTGAACAAAAATACAAACCACTGGAAACCCACACCAAAAAAAACACCCAAGGAGAGCAGAACAGGGAAAAACAAAACCAGAAATCCACTTTAGGATGAAAGAAAAAGTTTTCCAACGTGGAAACAGAGCAGAACATGTGAAAAAACTGTGATGTCATTAATAATCCTGAGACTACTGAATGTCCCAAGAACAATGGCATTGTGTGCAGAAGAGAAGACTAATCCCTTCCTCTCTCGCTCCCTGAAACTCTTCTATCTGTTAATTACTTTCACATCTTCATTCATTATTTTATTGTATTTTGACACTTTTTTCCCACTACCTAATGTAAAAGTGATTTTCCGCTACCTAATGTGATTTTTAATCAAAACGGTGAAACAATTTAATATTACTGCACCAAGTTTCATAATTGTGTGCTGTGATGTAAATTCCTTGATTTAAATAGTAAAGTTAAATACTAAAGAATGAGGAAGAAAAATTGTCTGTGTGTGTGTGGTGTGTGGTGTGTGTGTGTATGTGTTTGTGTGTGCTCTCTCTCTCTGTATATACGAAGTAAACAGTTACTGTGCCTAAGTATAGGCTACTTAAATATAGCACATATGGCCTTAGTATGGTCATTCTTTAACATTTGTATTGTAGTCATAAATTATCACTATGCTTATTGCAACTGCATGTCTTACTGATGTACAAATACAAAATGTGACATAAATCTTGAACATAGCTTATAGTATCCAACACCACCTGGGCTGGTGTCATGTTTTACATGGTCTATGGCGATAACCATTGCGATGTGGAGAAATTACACAGTGCTTTAGGTGTGCTTGTACAAACATGCCATGTTTCTGGTCCCCGTGGTATTCTATGGTGACTGATAGACAGCAGTCTTGGCATAGCATGTTGGGCACAGCAGCCAACACTTGTGCCCACCCAGGATGGATGAACACACACACAGACACAGACACAGACACAGACACAGACACACACACACAGACGCATACACACACGCAGGGAACAGACAGACAGACTTGGAAAGCACAGGGCACACTCTGACAGGGACCATCACTATCATAGTCTAGCCATCAACTTACAAATGCATTCTGGAGGAAGGAGGACCCAAAAAAATTAGAGCAGGCAAAAACACACACACACACACACACATATACACACACACCCACACACACACACACACTTACACACATACAAAGCCACAGGGAGAGTGGGATTCAAAGACTTCTCTCCCTGTCAGTTCCTCATTTTCCCCAGCATCCACTAATGATAGTGTCTTCAGTGAGTCATCTCTGGGAATGATGATCAAAGCCAAATTAAGTCAGACTTTTATGCAAAATGTAATATGTAAGCCTGCAGCAATGTCTTCGGTATTGATTTTTTTCCCCCGCTCACCCTTTCTCTCCATATTTTATCCAAGTACAATACACAGTGTGAAATCTGAGGAAAGGGGCTCACTCCGCAAAAATGATTCGGGCGTCCAGAGTTATGCCTGTTTGCATTTAGAGTCAATTTCAGATGTAAGTGGTCATGTTACTAAAATAAAGGGTGCCGCACTGCATCAGGCTGATTTGACATATGAGGAGAGAGACAGTAATATGTGTCACGAAACCCCACACAAATTGTATTTCGTCGTGAACTAAATCCATCTCCGCGGCGGCGTTACAAGTGATAATGACACATTTGTAAATCTCTTCGTTTTGGATCTAGAGAAGCATTCAAACTGACTAGTAAGCGCATTTAAATGAGTAAAACGCCATACAACCTCCCCCCCAACACACACACACAACCTCTCTTCACAAAGCTGTGTAGAAGAGTGTGCCCTGGAGTTACATACCATTTAGTGGGGTTCATCTTAACACAAAGACCCAAAGTTATTGGATTGTGAGCTGTTATGCTTTGGTGTCCTCCGGAGGTGCAGGAAAAAGTGCTTGTTTGCAACAAAGACCTGCTGTCATGGTGCTCATATGTTCCTGTCACATATCGTCTGAAAATACACGTTAAAACCCTCACATTTTGCCTTTAAATAGACATTTGTTAAATAGACGTTTTTTTGGGGGGGGGTGCAAAATAGCTTTACAAAACTATACTCTGCAGTTCAGCTGCCTGTAAGTTATCAGTAAATATGAAACGTCGAGTGCAACCAGTGAGCGGAATTTGTGTAAATTAGCTTTTTCAAGCAAAGATAGCTTTTAAGGAGGCGTGCAATTTAATAAGCAGCCTTTTCACAATGTTAGTGGCTTAGAGCTGTTTATTTCGCTCTAACAATGACAACAACAACACAAAGTGCACACAATGCCAAAGGAGGGGAAAAAATAGACACCTCTAAATGCTGTGAGGCATTCTATAGTCATCTTGCAGGGTTGAATGGGCAGGACGCTACGAGCCCTATGAGTAACATCTTGAAGGCGTGCGAGAAATGCACAAGGGCCTGAATCTACATCCACCACCCCACCCCCACACACACACACACACACACACACCTGGAGCCTCATCTCACCGCAGTCAAGCACCTGCCTCCGATCCCACTGTGGAGATACACATTAGTTTTTGGTGAGCTTCGCTGCAAACACCACATGTGTTTTCTGGCTAATGTGAATCATACAAATTCGTTTTGTTATTAGATTTGAAGATTCTGTTTTGGATATTGGAAGACACAGTGGGGTGTTCTGAATGTAATCATCTTTAACCCATAATAAATAAATCTGTCAACACTCGTCATTTATCTGCCATTCCAGTGCTTAGTTTGCCATCTGCGGTTTTTCCAGTGAATACAAAGATGGAGGAAAAATCTTCACCTCCTGCTTTCCACATCACGAGTAAACCTTCACACACCCTTTAAAGCGGTCCCGATTTCAAAGGCCTCCACTTTTGGTGTGGAAGCCGATGACAAACCTTTAATTTCCTCTGACGAGCTGTCTCCCAGTCTCCTTTTCTCCTGGAGGACAGCTGACTTTTCTGAAGGTTATTGGCATAGTTGTTTATTTACCGCCGCAGCTGTGAGAACGCAGGTCCTTCACGAGCATCGTACTCTCCCTCCCTCGGACTCGCTCTCACCTTCCACTTCAACACAGGGCCGCGCGCTAGCCTCACTAATAGGCCTCGGCTTTTAATAAAGGCCTATCCTTCAGCGGAGACTGAAGCCAGAGCGCGCACACACACACACACACACACACACACACACACACACACACACACAAACACACACACACACACACAGTCAGTAGCAGTGTGTGCCGGGGCTACACAATGTGCTCTCCCTATGATGAGACCTCCATCAAATGTGTGGATTGACCGATCTGACCTTGGCTTTTCTCTTGCTGGATCCTGTCATATACAAACCTGCAGTTTCTCTCCCCCATCCTGACTGTCATCAGCCTTCAGCATCACAGCAACACACACAAACACCCACTCATGTGCAGGTGTACCATAGTGTGAACAACATGCTAATTAACATTCTTGCACCAGGCACTGAAGGAATGATGAAAAAAAGCCACCCTCACCCCCACCACCACCTCTAACACCTCCAAACCGACTCTCACATTGACTGAAGATTGTGGTATAAATTATGCCCCCCCTCCCACCTAGTTACCTATCCCCAACTCCCCCCACCCCCTACCTCCAAGCATGCCCCCCCCCCCCCCCTTGCCCCCTTTGAAATCACACTGACAGCTTTGAGAGCTGTGGAGCTGGACTGGCAGGCTTTGCTCTGATGCAGCCATTTTGTGGTGCCACGCCGTCGCTGGCTGGCACTCCCATGCATAATGCGTGTTTAATGTGATTTGCCTTGGTTTATCTGGGTCTGGGGTGCTACATGATTACGGCCTGTTGGCGGCAACGGCAAGCCGTTAAAGATGCCTCTTTATTACTGGCCATCCACACACATTTACACACACACACACACACATTTACACACACACACACACACACACGCGCGCGCCAACCCCCCTGTTTAGCAAAGCCGCTCTTTGCATCTGCGCTGTCCGTCTTAAGCACTTTGAAGAGCCTAAGAGCACACTTCAGAAATTTCCACTTAGGGAGCATATCAAGTGTCAAAAAATCAAGTCTTCCATTCCGTAATGTATTTTTTTCCCCTTTCTCTCTCTCTCTCCCCCCCCCCTCGCCAATTCCCCCCCTCTCTTTGCCTGCACCAAAGCCATCCAACAACATCGCTTCAGGTTCTGCATATACACTTTAAAAGCTTTACCCCTGAGCACTAATCACTGACACTTCAGCATATCACCACTCTACAAAGCTGAAAGTTTGGGCTCTGCTTGTCCAGATGGTTTTCTAGGTTACAGGGTAGGTAATATTGAAGGGGAGTGGGGGAGAGAGAGCTGAAATTTTGCCAGTCTGTGTTTCGATTCAAACCGTTCAATTTTTACATTTGTATGTATATATAGATGTACAGTATAAATGTATTGTGCGTATCAGCAAAAAAACCCTGACACAGCTGTCTGCATGTGGGTTGTGAGTGTGTGCATTTCCCAACCATTGTGCACACATGTGTGTAAGAGCTGAGCTGTATGTGTCCGTGTGTCTGTGTGTGTGTTTGTGTGTGAGTGTGTGTGTGTGTGTCCATGCGTGTGTGTGCGTGCGTGCGTGTATGTGTGTGTGTGATCATCTAAAGTTTCTCTGCTGAGCTGTTCGTTTAAGCAGAAGTTACAATCTACCCCCGAGTACCACTGGGCCCGCCTGGCAACCCCACCTCCCCTCTCCTCTCTCTCTCTCTCTCCTTCCCCTCCTTCTCTCTCTCCTCTCCTCCACTTCCCCTCTCCTCCATCCCTCCTTACACTTTTTTAATTCTTCCTTTTTCCTCAACTTCTCCCTTCCCTTTTCGACTCACACAGGCACAAGCATCATCTCACACACACACCACAGAGTGCGATGAGGGAGTGGAGTAATACAGGCATCTGCTCAGGGCTTTTGTGTTCAAAAGATTCAATTAAAAAATAATTACCAAAAGATTAGTAGTAGTCGAACATGACTACACTGTTTGAATTGATGTTTCCTTTTCATCTGGTTTAATAATAGAATGCTTTCTTAATTAAGAAAAAAGGCCTGCCTCAGTACACCCTGACTGAATAAAAAGTTTGTTTGATGTGTTGAAAAATTAAATATTTTTTTGATCTAACAAATTAATTTTTTCTCTCTCTCTCTCTCAGACACACACTCTCATCCACTCCCTCCCAATTCCTTTTCTTCCACAGGAGATAAAGACAATTTAATTTAGATACCGATGGCAAGAACAAACCATTCCCTGAGCTTTGGTCATCGGAACGAGGCATATAAAACAGGAAGGCAGAACAATTAATTGCCTCGGTGTTCATCTTCAGTGAGGAGGCCCTGGCAATGCGGAAACGTGATAGCGCATAGATAGACCCCTGTAATAGCGTCGGGGGGGCAGAATCCAGACGAATATTCCAACCCCCCCCACCTCTGAAATTACCTTTCCCCGCAGTTTGTCTGGACCCTCTGCGGCCATGCAGGCCGGCGCACAAATCCCACGTGTGTATGCAAACACAGCGGGAATCTCCAACGCCCTGGTAATTATCCCTCCATAGTAATCTCATACGGTCTTATGTAAGATTACTTACTGTGGAACACTTTCTATTTCATTTTTTTGCACTACTATCCACAAACCCTCATCTTTTCCCTTTAACCAGAGAAAGAGAGAGAGAGTGTGTATGTGTGTGTGAGGGAGAGAGAGAGAGATGTAAAAATGACCATATTCATGGTAAGGGGGCTGTAGTGGTGAGAGCCTGTGTGTATGTATGAGTGTGTGTGTGTGTGTGTGTGTGTGTGTGTGTGTGTGTGTGTGTGTGTGTGTGTGTGTGACTCAGGCTGTCTCGGTGGCTTTGTTATTTTCATGCCTGGCAGCACAGGCCGGCTGGCCCCGCCGCTTCAGCCTCCGTCACCCCCAATGCGCACTGGGCCTCCGGACTGTCAGAAACGCTGCTACCTGTCACCACTGACCACTTCATCGCCCAGCAGAGGGCTGTGTGTGCGTGCCTGTGTGTGTGGTGTGTGTGTGTGTGTGGAGGAGGGTTGTGGCAGCAGGCTCCAGAAATGTTTGACCACAGTCTGACCTCCCCATGGTCCAGCTAAGAGACTTCACATTGGAAAGACAGAGAGAAAGACACACAAAACACACACAGACACACATACACACGCACACACACACACACACACACACACACACATAGAAATAGAGGGAGAGAGAGAGAGAGATAGAGAGAAGGAGACCGAGGAATAAAGAGAGAAAGAGAGAGAAGAAAGAGAGAGAGAAAGACAGGGGGAAAGAGAGAGTTAGAGAGGGGGTGGGGGGGTAGTAATAAAACAACCATATGACAAGTGAGCTCCCCCTTGGAGTCAAATCTCTAGTGCTCGGCTCACGGGCTCATAACCTTATTTGTTCTGAATATCGCAGCATAATAAATGAATGCTGTCATACATTTCAAACAGTCAAGCAACTCAAAGGCCGTGTGTGTGTTGGGGAATGTACACACTGGGGCCTATCCAGTGCGAAGGACAGTGACAAAGAGAGCAAGAAAGAGATAGAAAGAGAGAGAGAGAGTGTGTGTGTATGTGTGTGTGTGAGAGACAGAGCGAGAGAGAGAGAAAGAGAGAGAAGATTGAAAGAGTGTGTGTGTGTGTGTGTGTGTGTGTGAGAGAGAGAGAGATATGATATAGTGGTGACACACATGTACGTGTGTATATGTATATATATATATATAAATCACATATGGGTCCCTCACTGACCAGCAGCTTTTACTTAATCTTCCTTTTGTATAACCACTGCAGAAATGTTAATTACCTTAGCAAGATTTTTCATTCAAAGAACAAAAAAAAAATTGAAAAGAAATGTGATTGAATAAAATGTTCTAAGCTTCCTTTATTTCTGCGCTAACTGCTTTTGTCTACAGTGACTGTCCCTGCGCATTGGAGAAATGAATGGTGGCAGGTCGAAGAAAAGATATTAATTAAGAGTAGATTCGGCATTGACTCTGACTTGCACATAAGACAAAAGGTTAAGTAAATGCCAGGGCCGTCGTGTCACTTCAAACAATGAGTATTAGCTTTGGAATCATTAATGTCTGCTGAGAAAACACAGTCAAATTGGAGTCCTGATTGCCAGAAAGTGTGGGGGCCAGGGCTGTTTCATTTCAATCTATAGCTAAATTAGCCCTCCAGCAGAGGGTTGAAAACACACAATTAGCCAAAGCTAGGTGGGGCGTCGGGGAACAGGGTCTCTAATGTGGTAGCTAGATTGAGTTCCTCTTCACTCTCTCTCCCTCCCTCCCTTCTCCCCCCCCACCTCTCTTTCTCTTAGTCCCTCTCTCTCTCTCTCTCTTTCTCTCTCCCTCTCTCTGAAGGCTAAAACTTTTCAGTGGGACTCACAAATCATTATGGGTGTCACCAGCTCACTAGCCCTAGCAGCCTGGGCTGGCCCAATCTGCATTGCTGAAGGCCTCGACTGGAGCCTGTCACTCAGACTGCTGCTTACTGGAGAGAGCGAGAGAGAGCAAGAGAGAGAGAGAGAGAGAGAGGGAGGGAGAAAATCTGTTGGAATAAGGTGAGTTTCTGAAGGCTTGAAAAATCATCCTGCCTGACAGGTTTGTGTCTGTCCACAACTGGTGAGGTATTCAATGTGCCAGCATTTTGCTGCAGAAGACTTTCATGTCTTTGACCAACTACCCTGGAAGCTGTTTTTTTTTCCTCCACATTGTAGACTTATTCTAAATATCACACCAAAACTGAAAATAGCTTCAGGGTTCATTGCCATATTTTGGAGAGTGTAGAGTAGAAATATGTAAAGATGAAATTATAAAAACTGAACCGTAGAAGAAAGTAGTTCCCACATATGAATTCAGGGGCTGTTTCTTTCGAAAAGAAACGGTGAAGCATTTGAGCTGGGTTGAGGTAGCGTTTCTGAACATATGGCGTTTTAATTCCTGTTTGTCTCATCTGGGTAACTCAGGCTCACTGAATCTTCCCTTCCATCGGGGGAAATATCTCTGACGAACTGAAATACTTAAGAACAAAGGGCTTCAATCTTCAACATAATGGGATTTTAATTCCCTATTTTTGCCAGAGAATTATGAAACCGAAAAAATAGAAAAAAAAAACACCCACCTTTCAGTTTCTGTCTATTTGTTCCTCTGTCTCTCTCTTTCTTTCTCCCCCTCTCTCAGTCTTCTTCTCACACTCCCCTCTAACTGTCCCTTCCCCATGAATTAACAGACATTTCAGAGGGGTGAAAAAAACCTCCCTCTCTCTCCCCAACAGCCACATCAATAAAACACACAAATAACCAAACATTCCACGCCTGACACCCAACACAAAACCGTCCTGAATGTGTGCTCCATGTTCATTTTTAATCATGAAGTTCTGCTTTTGTGCACGGTGACAGCCAGTGAAGTATGACTAATAAGTTCAGTCCCCATGCTTTTCCTGCTGCGGTGAAATGGTCTCCGCAGACGCGCGGCCCCGTACATCATAATAAAATTCATTGCGGGGTGGCTAATAATCTCACTGTTTTTCACTTTGGTGGCAATCATGGCTGCTGGAACGAGGCATGATTCACCAATTAATAGGCCATATTTCTGCAGCCCACCACTGGAAATGGTCAGTGTCAACTGTGTTGCCTCCATGGTGGAGCTAATTGATTGCCTAACCTGGACTCAGTTGTCCTTTATACTCAGCAAACAACATGTAATTGCAGCAGTTAGGTGGTTCTAGCTTGCCTATAACAATGTAAATAATGTATGTTGGTTATTCTTACACTATATCCATTCTCATTTCAGTGAATTTTTATTGTCGTTTATTACCTAAATACTTTTCACAATTTGCATTTCAAACTACCACTGCCTCTATATGGGTGTGGTGTCTACAGAGTGTGTTAGTGCTTGTAAGAGTCTTGACATTGTTCTCCAGTGCACATGCTCTCTCTCCCCATCCCTCCTGTTTAAGATTGAGACATGAGTGATGCCATAAGATAAACACCACTGCATTTTAAAATCAGACAGAGAGAGAGAGAGGTGTGTGTGTGTGTGTGTGTGGTTGAGGTGGAGATTAAGCATAGCTATCCTTTGTCCTCCAAATAGTAATGCTGACACCTTTATTCAGGGGTTTGAACCAGAATTTTTGCCAATTTTTGCCAACAGTATTTCAACGTCACAGGTTTTGGCTTCCGCCCTAAAACTGTTGTTCCTGAACCGGTTGATAGCATTCCATGTCTGTTGTGGGACATGAAATAGTTATTCTTCTTAAACTGGCTATAGTAGTCACCATATTGTCCTTTAGTCTCTGTTTTACAGCAAACATTATAAAACACTAGGCCTCTGCTTTATACAAGCTGCATCACTGTCTCCTTATAGCCTATATGTGAACTGAATAATTTCCAGGTCAAACAAAATGCTGTAATATATATATATATATATATATATATATATATATATATATATATATATATTTTTTTTTTTTTTTTTTAAAGTTACCACGGTATAGGGTTATTGCGATGCCTTCCCATTTAAACACAATGTTAATGTTAGCTGTTTCCAACAATGTTTGTCACAGCCTAGTAAAGTGAGAAAACAGGTGAAATTCATGTCAAATGATTTTGTGATTGGTAGCCTACAATATTCATCTCTTATGAAATTATTGAGACTTGGAGACTGCATAGACCTTTTGATTGCCTGCTGTTGGAATTGGTAAGCTTCAGTCTGTCAGTTCTCTCCATGCACTCAGTAAGCTACAGGAGGTGAACCTCACTATTTCAGTGGAGACACAAACCTTTCCAGGAACCAAAAAAGAACGGGTATTAACCGTTTACCATTATTTTTAGATAAACATTTCTGTTCCAGAGCAAACAAAACATTTACAAAGTTTCTGGTTTGGTTTTTGTCTCCTAGCAAAATGACAAAAGTTTTTGGATTTTGTTCTTGTTCCATGAACCGGTTCAAGGCACAGCCTTTATTAACCTCTCGTATTCCCTAAAAGAAACATCTTTAACAGTGGAGAACTACTTCATTCAAGGACCCCGTTCTGTGTTCAGAGATGGACAAGAAGTATCTGTGTCTCTTCATGTTTATACACTGTGCGCACAATGTCAGTGTGTATGTGTGTTTGAGTGTGTTTATATGGGTGTGTTTGTGTGTGTATGTGTGTGTGCATGTGTGTATGTATGTTTGCGTGTGTGTGTATGTGTGTGTGTTTGTGTGTGTGAGGGTCAATTTACACGTCATAACACTGATCATTTTTGGGGAGATGTGTGACTCTTCAAACAGAAGCACACACACACACACACACACACACACACACACACACGCAAGGAAGCCCACAACTGTTTACTTTGGTATCCTTTGCATTACGTCATAGTCTGGCCAGTGCTGTATTTTGGCTATTACCACGAGCATTGTCTCCCCCTAATGTGACAGCTGTTCCCTGTTTTGCTTTAAATGTTTGTAGGTTAAATACTGTGTTTTGGATAATGGCAACAGTACCAAAATGGAATCCCCCTTGGGGTAGGCAGGGCTACAGGGCATTCTCTTGCAGTCTGTCTGAAAATAATATGTTCGGGGAGAAGGCACAACACACAGAGAGGAGAGCTGAAAGGCAAGGAAGAGGAGGAAAGGGAGAGAAGCAAGAAAAAAAAATATACTGGATAAAAACTTGGACAGAGAAGAGTCGACCTTTGGCCTCATCTGAACATATGCGTCTGTGATCAGCCCGGTATTTCAAGAAAAACAAGGTCCTGAACCCTAATCCGTCGACACATAACAAAGCACACTTCACAGCTGCCATGCACAGCTCTCAGCTCCGAGGCCTGAGCGGCTCCCAAGACAATGCCTCCTCTATCACCCCCAGGACAAATATCTAGACAGCAATATTTTCTGCTTGAACGCTCGCATTGCGTGCAACTCCAGTGTGTGATGTGCGTGTGTGTGTGTGTGTGTGTGTGTGCGTGCGTGTGTGTGTGTGAAAGAGAGAGAGAGAGAGAGAGAGAGGGAGAGAAAATAAGGAGAAAGAAAAAGAAAGGGAAATGGAAAGAGAGAGAGAGAGAGAGAGTGTTTGCTGAGTGATTATTTTAATTTACTACCTGATGTAAATCTAAATGAACTGACATCAGCGCCCACTGGACACAACACAGCCACTGGTTCAGAGATAGAGAGGTGTTTATTATTTATTATTGGTCTTATAGTTATATTTTGTTTGATATTTTGCATATCTTCATTGTTACGTCTTTTTTTTCTAGAAGAACAGAAATTATGTGCGGCCTCTGACACATTAAATCCAATGGATAATTACTGCATTATAGTGTCACATGGTCAAAATAGCATATAAGTTAACAACCAAACAGCAATGTACAGCATACACAGTACATTTATTACGTTAAGTTAAGTTAATAACAACTATTATTAATGCCTGTCCTTTTATATAAAAAAAAAATCGTCAAATAATTTAAAAAATGCACCTTATTTTGTCAAAAAAGCAAACAAACCAGTGGAGATAGCAGGAGTGAGCAGATAAACAAAACCACCCAGGCAGGGGTCTGTGAGAGGGCAGCTGTCGGTGCGGGGCCGTTTAGGCGGGCTGTGGCGCTTGGCAGTGGCAGGCCTTGAGCCAGGCCCTGGCTGTGTGTTAATTGGGTCAGGGGGGCCGGGAGGCAAAGGGCCAGAGCTGGGGCACGGGCCCCTGTCGAGGGCCGGAGCAGACCCAGCCTGCCTCCCTGGCTCTAGGGCTAACAAGCCATCCATCACTGGCATGCCTGTCTACATCTCAATGCTGGGCTGTGGGACTGTGAGCATGTGTATGTGTGTGTGACTATGTGTGTGTCTGAATGTGTGTGTGTGGACCCTGCTGCCAGCATGTCATGCGATCGTTTATGGAGCCCCTGTGTGTGTCTGACCAGTGTGATGCTGGGGGGAGAGCCTTGGACCGTCTGTCCTAATTTCCCCTCAGCAGCCTGTCATCCTCCAGGTCCCACACCTGCCCCACTCATGCCCCCTCCCATACACACGCACGCACTCACACATTCACAAGTGGACACACACACTCGCACACACACACACACACACACACACACACACACACACACACACACACACAGCTATGGCCTGCTGCTGCCACTACCGCCACTTCACCTTCAGCTGTGCCCATTAGGTGACTTAATTACACTGACTAAGGTTGGGGGGATTTGCACAAACAACAACAAAATAACATCACACAACAAAAACATTATAGAACAAATTGATGTGCTTTTGTGAAATTACTTTTAAATGTTTAAATTCAGGGTGCAGAAGACTGTGCAATCATAAGTTTTATGAAAAAAGATAAGATGTAATAGGTGATTGCATAGCAGACAGTAAATGGATAATATTCATGTATTATCACAGCACTGGGTGGCATTTTCATATTTTTTTCAGATGGTGTGTCAACAGCACCAAACATTCTGTTTACCAAAAAATACTGGAGGTCTTAGAGAGGAGGACAATGGGACAATGTGAGGTCCTGAGAAATCACCATGTACTTCAGGGACACAATATTTCACTTTGTGTCCAGTTGAGTGAATAAACAACAAAACATGATAAGATGTTGAAATAATCCCCTTGGCTGTGCACAACATGCCTCGTATTGTATTTTGGATGGCATTTTGAGTTCATGACAGACACTCATGTCAACACAAGATCCGTTTCACAATGGCTGCCTGACCCGGAGGCCAGTTTGCAGAGGTCCTGGTGGCGTGGTCATGTTTTTCCAAACAAACTGGTGGGGCTTGGCTGGCGGTAAACACCTACTGTGGATTTAGCCGCGGAGGCAGCGAAGCGGGGTGGCGTGCGCCGGGGTGTTGGGCATGCGGTGGGCACAGGCGAGGGAAGGCGAGCGGGTACCATATGGCACAGCCGCCAGAGTCTCCGCTCGGCGCTCCCTCGGTGCCCGTCCAGAACCATCGGTTCAGGGATCCAGATCACTGATCATACTCAGGCTGGGGGAGCGTGTTAATTGCATCCTGTGTTTGTCAATCAAAAAGAGTTTTTTTTGTGTGTGTCCTCCCTCGCTCTCTCCTTTACTCTCTTTCACACTCTCATTCTCTCTGTCTCTTCTTTTTTTCCCTGCTTAGTTTTGTAAAGCTTAGACTTGGATGAAAGTAATCAGTTGCTAGTATTTGGGGAAGTGCTTCATTGTGTTGGTAATGGGTATACAAGCCAATCTACCAGCACATTCTGAAAGAGTCTCTTTTGTTACTCAGTTATGGATACCATGAACTATTTTCATCTCATCTCTGTGGCTGAGCATGTTGTCAGGTTTCAGAAAAAAAAGTCTAAATGCATGGCGGAACAGCTGCCTTCAAAAAACTGGGAGAAATGCACAGTTGGTCTGCTTCCTCATACAACATTGTCAAAACAAATTAGCAAGTCGTAATGGCAAAAGATTGACTCAGTCACAACAGAACAATTCTCTCATGTTCGTCTCCCAAATGAGTGGGAATTCGCTGCTTTCTGTGTCTTTTTGAAAGAGTGCAGCTGTTTTTGAAGAGAAAGTTTCTTAGCGACTTGTTTGCATAAACAGGTGTCACGAAGACACAACGTTAAAACCAGTAAAACCTCTGAGGTTTGCGTTTGGGCTTGTGTCAACAAAACGGAGGAACTGACATTTTTTACAGCTTTTTAAAATCTACAGCCCGCAAGCACATGCAAATATCAAAGAGCCCGTCTAGTAAAGATTGTTTTTATTTTATTGATGCTGATTCATATAAAAACTGGATAATTGTCACACCAAAAATGTTGTGTAAACCTGCAGAATTATTTTACTGTTTATCTCAGGCAATACCTAAACATTAAATAAAAAAGGAAAAAATCAATATTTATTTCTTAATTCATGAAAACAGAAGATTGTCTTAACAAAAGCATAGTGCGGTCTTCAGCATGGTTATCATGTTCTTGATATTTATGTTTGGACACTAACAGTAGTCGATGAGAGTTGAGAGAGAGAGAGAGAGTTGAGTTGAGAGAGACCATTCATTTAGAGTACACAGAGCTTCCTCACAGATACCTGTAAACATTGCGCACGTCAAAAAGGCAGGGGCCAGCTAGTTGCAGAGAAATACATTTTGACGGCTTCAAAAGCACCACTTGAAGTACGTGTGCCGTCGTCGCGAGCGGCAAGAGTAGATCCCAATCTGTAAAGGTCACAGAGCAACACTTCCTCACTCAACAAAAGAGCTCCTGAACACAGGCCTTAATTACCAGCCATAGGACGTGGATTAAGAGACTAAATGGAAATGTCATAAAAATGAGTGTTAGAGCAAATCTGTATTATCTCATCTGTAATTGATCACATCATAACGATGTTATCGCAGTCATTTCCACCATCCTTCACTACAGTACATGTCAATGTCTTGTGCTGCCTAAATATCTTGGACAGACAAGAGAGACAAATGCTTTCACAAAACACAACTACAGCAAAACAATACTGCTTCCAATCAGGGCGAATTACTCACTGAAAATGCAGCACAATCACACAATTCATTATAGTAGCATAGTCTACCCTAATGTCTATTCAGTATAGCAGTATAGTCTACCCTGAACTGCAGTTATGAAAGATAGGCATTTGTGTAAAATGATATGCGATAATGACACGTAGCACCCATCAACAACCCCAGCGCCTTGTGTTGGTCTTTCTTTCTGGCAGAAAGTGAGCACAGGTGTGTGTGTTTATGACTGTTCCTGTTCACAGAACACAAGAGTGCATCACCACCTCCGTCTGGCGGGTCAGATGTCTTGCCCTGCTCGCTCTAAATTTCCAGCAGCGAGAGTGCGTGACTCATGTGAGTCTCATGCTGATCCCAGGCCTGCGAACCTGAGCCCGGAATAGCCCGTTGCGTGGGAGTCGACTGATTTGGGGTCAGCCTCTGTCTTCCTCGGCAGAGCTCATGGCAGAGATCAATCAGCTAACTAGCCACTCTGACAGAGCGAGCTCACGAGTGTTGGCGAGGCAGATAATCGTCAGTGGCACGCTCTGTCAGAACGGACTACACACCTCTCACAAATTACAACCTATTTATCAAATGTGCTCAACAACAAACAGGAGAAACAGCTATGGTCAAAACCTATTTTGTCTGACTGAAAACATCTCTTTGTGAAAACAGACTGAAATAAATTACATCTGTGAGAACTATTTAAATAGACATTTGGCAATGCAATCCTTGTTCTGGCCAGCATATCACAGTAGCAGTGGGACGGACAAGACAACAGTGAAATAAAAAAAATCCTTTTAGGAAAAATGAGCTTAGAATTGAAGACACTGAATGTCATTTAAGACAAGAGGGCTAAAAAATGAATAGAAATATATTCACTCGCCTCATATGGGCATTGAAGATTTGGCCCTGCAAACTTCACAGCATGCACTCTGGATGTTTTGGAAAAATGCAATATTATTAAGAGAACTTCAAGGGTTTGTCTTTCTATTTTTTCTGTTTCCACTTTTAAATGAGATCAAAGGGATGGTTGAAACCATTTAAAAATTACTGTGATCAAAAAAGAAGGAGAAAGGAAGGAGAAAACGAACAGATAAAGCAACAAACAAATAAATTAATAATGGTACAAACAAGAGGAGGTCTATGCAATCTAGGGAGGATCCCCCCTGAGTTTATCCTTACTCTCTCTTTCACACACACGCACACACACACACACACGCGCACACACACAAGCATACAAGCACACATTTTTCTCTCTTTCTCTCTTTTGTCTTTTAACTCAACAGGGCAGTTGGAATTAAAGAGCTCTCTGTAGAACTTTTCCTCTGTGGATCTTTCTTTCTGGTGGATCAGGGGTGGGCTTGGGAGATGTGGGAGTGTGTGTGTGTGTGTGTGTGTGTGTGTGTGTGTGGAGTGTGTGTGTGTGTGGGGTGATATAATTAGTTGAGAGGGATGAATAATGATCTTATTTCAATTACAGACACAGAGAAATCAGTTATGTCAGGGCACACATTTCCCTTCGCTCGCGGCTGCGGGCGGCACACGGCCGTTCCATTTCCCCACCAGCAAGGCCAGGGCCCATGGAGGTAAACAGTGTGGTCATCATGATGATCCTGTGTGGTCATCATGATGAGCCATCCCAAGACCCCATAGAAAGGTGTCATATAGCGTTCGTGATTTTTATAGCCTTCCATCATGTTTTCTTTTAAAGTCATATATATATGCAATTACACCGAAAACTGTCATCTCCATAATGCCAACAAAGGTATTAGTATGATGCAAATGATTATGTGGACAGCTCATGTAAGCTCTGCAACAGTGAGTGAACAATGAGCTCAAACTTCAAAACGTGATGTGAATGACTGTGAAAAGTTTCATAAACTTTGTTCTACAACCAAGAAGAAGAGTGAGTGCTCAATTTTGTTGTAATCATCATTCACATCATACCGTACCACATACCATGGCACACAACATGCATTATGGACGTGACCGTTTTGCGTGGAATTCCCCATATATTATATATGCACAGAATTACGCACAGAATGAACAAGAAATGAAAGGAGACATTTGACAGAGCAGAAGAGGTGAAATTACACAACTCCTTGGTATTACTGTAAGCCACTAATATTGAAAACTTGACTGTTGAGAGTAGGCTGCTTACAACACCGAGAGAATAAGTTCAATTCCTAAGGCCCATGGATTTTATAGAAATCCATATAGTTCATACACACAACACATACAAAAATGCACAAGACAGATACATTGACACGCTTCTCTTTTATACAGCTGACATGCTCCTCTTTTCTTAAAATTTGTTAAATGGTCAAAATAGAGGAGACAGGAACTGATCTCAACCTATTTGTTTGTTTTGTTTTTTCTTTTTTCCCAGTTGATGCGGAGACTTAACACCCAGGTGTTACTCTAAGAGAGTGCACTGAAAGAGGAGCAGAATAGGGCTCTTTCACATAAGCCTTCCTTTTGTTTAAAGTGAAGTACACATTTATCACTGCCCATAGAGATTCAAGGTCAAATTATACTCCGTTTAAATGAGCGAGATGAAAGCACTGTTTTATAAACTGAGGACCAATAGATGGGGAACACAAATAATCCCTTTTTGAAAATGTCGGTCACATGTGAGGGACAGTGGAAGAATGGAGTAGTGTGAGTGAGAGGGGAGAGCAAGATTCAGAAAAAGAGAGAGAGAGAAACAGAGAGAGAGATTCAGAGAGAGAGAGTCAGAGAGAGACATTCAGAGAAAGAGAGAGAGAGAGAGAGAGAGAGAGAGAGAAATAGGGAGGGTGGGAGAAGGAGAGTGAGAGGGGGGAAAATCAATGCTTCAGATTCCTCTTTCTTACATTCACTTGGAGGGTTTGTGAGGAGGGGTAGAAGAAAGGAGAGGGGAGAGAGAGATGGAGACAGAAAGAAAGAGAAGACAGAGGGAGAGACAGAGAGAGAGAGTAGC
This sequence comes from Tenualosa ilisha, assembly GCA_015244755.2. Lineage (NCBI taxonomy): Eukaryota > Metazoa > Chordata > Actinopteri > Clupeiformes > Clupeidae > Tenualosa > Tenualosa ilisha. Next base: position 3,416,377 of record PYXC01002282.1, on the reverse strand, counting down.
CTACTACATTCAAGCTGAGGACATTTCAGGTCAATAAAGAATCAATAGCAGTGGGTGAATGTACACACAAGAGATAAAAGACTTTGGAGAGAGCCTTGGCCTGATCTATTGTCTGCAAGCCATTACGTTAAAGAATGAGGGATGTTCACATTATTCCACAACACTTCAGAGCAAACTGTAAAGCTCTTGTGTTATGGCATTAAGCTGCTTTTACAACCTTGGGATAGGCTACCAAAGAAGAAGAAGAGGAGGAAAAACAGACATTATTATTTTTTTTTTAACTACACCATATAACATTATTCACATCAGTAACATTAAATGCATGTAAAAAGGAGACAATTCAGAAACATTCAGTCCTTGCATTTACAATGAGCATCCAGGAAATCTTTGACAACAAGTGAATGAAGCTTATTAATATATTTTTTTTCATTTTCTTACAGTATACCAAATGATGGCACTGCACTGCAGCATCATTCATCTACCCGTAGACCTGTTTTTTTTTTTTTGTTTTGTCTTCAGAAGTGGCTTTCACTCAGGCTCTGGTGAGATCTAATAGAAATAAGTAAAATAACTCCAGCAATTAAACCATTTTGAGTAAAATGGTTGATATGTTAAAAGAAAAGGAAGAGAAAAAAAAAAAAAAACGTCACATGAGTGTCGGCGAGATTAATGAGCTGGCGAATGTGACGGGGTGAAGGCAACTTAAAGACCTGTCAGGCCCCCCGCTAGGCTTCATCACACGGCCGAGATGAGCGCCGCACAGCGCCAGGCCGTTCCCCCGATCCACGTTACGACAAGAATCAGCCGGGGATAATGTGAGTTTCATCACTAAGCACTGGAAAGACAACTCTGTGTATAATCACAATAATCAAAAAAGAGCCTGCTCTCTCGAAGTGTGCATTTATCTATCACCGTTCATGTTATCTCTGTTGCTATATGAAGATGAATTGAGCTGAAGAAAAGAAAACAACAGTCTGGAATAACTTAGAAATGTCTTCCATGACATGTTTATTGTTTATCTTCATGTACAGTTGTCAGAGAGTGTGTTACAGTGGTACAAAGTAAGTAGCTAAACAACTTTTCTTGTAGTTCAACAAATGCAATGAAGTTTCCTTATTGACCTAGAGTGTTCGAGCCAGCTGTATGCTATGCACACATTTCTACTTTGATTTAAGCACATGGTTTTTGTTCACGTTTTGAGAATTGGACAATGGTAAATTGTCTTGGGGTTAATGATAGGAGAAACATCTCAAATGCACACAATCTTCTAAAATGATATAAAAATATCTTGTCATCATTTTATAGCATCTTGTTTTGTCTTAATGCTCCCCAGACAGTCAAGAGATTATTTGGTTTTGACTTACTTCTCATACTTGA
>PYXC01002282.1:3390000-3412500 GCA_015244755.2 Tenualosa ilisha | reverse complement strand
GTCTCTCTGTGCTCTCTCTGACCTGGCTTGTCCTCGCGCTGCTCGTGGTGCTAGCTGAGAGCATAGGCGTGCACACATGGAGACGCAGCCACACGCACGCCTCCTGACCTTCGCTCATGCACTTTAATCTGAACTGATTGCATGTCCACTTACATAAATTATACACTGACATGTCTGCATTATTTAGCCACTGGAATTATGGAGCCATGCAGGGTCAGAAGGCTCTAGTCACAATATCACCAAAGCGCAACAACGGACACAAAAACATACTTAAGCTGAAATCTGTTCCTGGATGTCTACATATGAAATTCTGCAACATAAATAAGGTTTATTTGAGTTTAGCTGACAATTGTTTCTGTTGCTCTATTTTGCAGTTTGTGTTGATTATGCTGTAGGTAAAGACTTACTAACAAAAATCAGTGGAGGTACTGTATTTTTCTTGTACGTGTCTTGTCGTGTGTGTAGCTCATCATAAATAATAAAAAAAAATTATTTTCATTTGTTTGAAACAATAAAGTTAGTATTTTACCCATGATAGTAGATACATAAAATGAAAAAAGTCAGAAACAGTGAGTATGCAATGATATCCTTGTGGGCCTGGTTTAAACAACAACAAGACAAATACTTTAGACTACCGGTGATCAGCCTACGCCTTTCATGACACAAGAAATATATAAAATTCAATTATGTACAATTATTTATTTTTGTGGAAACTTGCTGTTGCACATACACACAGTATTACACCTGCGTGTTGACCAGACGAGATAACTGCTCTTTTTGAAAAGGCTCTCTTGTCTCCGGCAAGCAGACAAGCTGAGGTGGCGTGATGCCACTGTGCTTCATTTTAATGTGATTCAGGTAGAGATATGATCATACAATACCGGACACAGACCTGCGCCTTGGGTTTGTCAACCAGCTGCCTGCCACCTTACATTCATAGTTACCTCCACAATCCACAACTGCCAAATGCATCCTGGATGAATGAATTTAGCACAACCATACACTGTCATGCAGAGAGAAAGAGAGAGAGAGAGAGAGAGAGAGAGAGAAAGAGAGTAGGTGGTAGGTAGGAATGATACGTTCAATTGAGTGCAATGTGTGTATTTGTATGTGTATGTATCTGTTTGTGTGTGTTTCTGGCACACAGAGAGGTTTGTCTTAGTATGTGTGTGTGTGTGTGTGTGTGTGTCTGTGTGTATGTTGTGCATAAGTCTGAATGGCATACTATATTGGCACATAGTGAAAACTGTGAATTTGTTTGTGTTGTTTGAGCATGTGTAAATGTTTGTGTGCATGTTTGTGTGTGTGTATGTGTGTGTTTATGTGTCAAATACTGCAAATGTGTATGTGTGTGTGTGTGAGTGTGTGTCGGCGCATGCATGCGTGTGTGTGTGTGTGTGTGTTTAAACGCATCCCTGTGAGTGTGTGCAGCAAGGCTGATGAAAAACGAGGCCGTGGAACAGGAGCGTTTCCGTGTTCGCAGGTTCCCATGCACATGTTTAATCACACTTAATAATGTATCTACACCGGTGTCTCCAACTCAGATAAATGGGAACACATGCTGAGGTGTGGGAGATATTTATCAGGGACGCAGGAGAGAGAGAGAGAGAGAGAGAGAGAGAGAGAGAGAGAGAAGAAGAAGAAGAAGAAGAAGAAGAAGAAAATGCAAACTCTAGCACTTTGCTCTCTCTCTCTCTCTCTTTCTCTCTCCCTCTCTCTCTCTCTTCCCTAGTCTTGGTGTTTGGGAGAAATAAAACGGCGAGCAGCAGGTCAAATGGTCACCTGGAGGTACTAAATGATTGAGCTGTGTTGCCATAAAGCAGAACCCCCCCCTCACACACACACACCTTCTCCTCCTCCCTCTTCCCTCCTCCCCTCCTCTCCTCCTCCCTCATCCTTTTTGCAGAGCCCTTCCAGTTAATCCCCACTGAACACTCTGCATTTTTCATTAGATGAGATGGAAGTTGACTTCAGGCCAGAAACAGTGGGGATATACTGGAACAATATTTTGACAAGCCAGAGTCGTAGATTTGGGAGAGTGCGAGGGCACGGGGGGTGCACAGGAGTGTGCAAACGTGTGTGAGTCTGTGTGTGTGTGTGTGTGTGTGTGCATGTAAGTGTGTGTGTGGGGGTGGGGGGGGGGGTATCATGTCAGGTGTCTGAGGAAAAAGAAAGTGACAGAGTCAGACAGATAGAGTGAGAGAAAAAAATGACTAAGAGAAAGGAAGAAAGAGAGTGAATGAGAGTAGATTGGGTATGGTTTGTTCTATATACTACAATGCATATTAATTCTACAATAAATATTGGCTTGGCCATTATTAGCTGTAGAAAATCCACCCTAGTCTGTCATTTGCTCTGGCATGTCAGCTATAAAGCTGAAATCAGTATGCAAAGAGCCACAGCGTGATATTTAAGAGTGAGCCATCTAGGGCTTCTATGTCACTTTTGGACACGGCAGACGACCTGTTTGCCAGCATCAACGAAAGGAAAAAATGAACTTTCCCTTTACCAGCTCTGATCTTCTTCTTCATAACCCCACACACACACACACACACACACACACACACACACAGACACACACACACACACACCACACACACACACACACACACACACACACACACACACACACACACGCACACACAGACACACACACACAGACACACACAGAGAACACACAAAACTTCACAGATGGAGGAAAATCTCACATAGCTCTCTCTCCCTTACTCTCTCTCTCTTATACACACACACACAACGACAGAAATGGGGGAGAGAAACAGAGAGAGAGAGAGAGAGAGATGCAGTCCGACTTAACTCTTAAATTTCGAGTGCAGCGGCCATTCATGTAGTGTTATTTCGACACTAATGCCCGGAGTGGTGGATTTGGGGAGGGGAGACCATATAGCCGCGCCGCCTCGTGAATATGTATGCGGGCGAGGAGAGGCCGCCGCAGCTGAGACACAGAGGATTTGATGTTCAATAAAAGAGTAAGCCTTTGACATGAAATATGAGAGGGGCTAGCCTCAATATAAAAGAACCAGGCAGGGAATTAGGAGTATGGAGAATTCTCTCAGATGTAAGGGTGTTCGGTGAATCATGAGAGGTGTGTGTGTGTGTGTGTGTGTGTGTGTCCCTTATAATAAAGCATGTCTTACCTATGACATTACAGGGAAGAAATAAGAGAAAGAGAAGACTATGAACTGAGCCTGAATCACAAACACAAGCCCTCTAACATTTTTCAGTGTCACCGAGGGTGAGCTGACAACAGCCCCGAACCGAACAGCCCCGAGTTTTTAGATATGCACCGCCTAGCCAATGGGTCTTACAGTTCAATCGATCAATATCCAATCTGTACGTTTTTAACACAGATAATGAAAATCAATGAGAAGCTAAACGGCCGTGTTTAAATGAAGTGGTGGCGTAAATTGGAGTACATTGCCGGATGCATCTCATAAATAATGCCCTTAATGAATATGTGATGCATGCGTAGTTGTTTGAAGAGAACTAAGTGATTGAGCGTAATACCTTACAGGCTCACTCCTTAATGAAACATCACAGGCCCATAACGATCCCCGGGGAGGCTGACTTAAACAGAGTGAGACGGCTCAAAAGAAAAAGAGAGAGAGAGAGAGGGGGAGAGACAGAGAGAGAGAGAGAGAGAGAGGCTTTCTGGGTTAAAAAAACAGTGATATTCTTCTGGCTTGTTAGGCCTGCAGCTTGGTGTGTTTTGATTACCCAGAGTTCTGTGGGGCAAAGAGATAAAAGAGCAGGCCCAAATAGCACAGCAGTTGTGGCGGTGTGTGTGTGTGTGTGTGTGTGTGTGTGTGTGTGTGTGTGAAGATGGAGGAAGAGAGTGGGAGAAAGAGAGAAAGAGAGTTGGGACCTAAGCAAGGCCATGTGAGGGCATCTCTGGCTTGCCCGTGGTCTCCAGCCCCAGTTAGAGACATGAGGCTCGGAAGCACGCTTTAGGGTCGGGGGCGAGTTACATATTAAGCATGTTTTCCATTGCAATTAAGGTTTGGGCCTGATCCCTCCTGACACCGTAATTGTTATTTCAAATGCAAATTAATAAATCATGCCGGTCTAGTTAAGAATTAAAATAGGTCTCCACCGGAGCAGCTCTTGTCCACTGATGCTCTGTGTGTGTGTGTGTGTGTGTGTGTGTGTGTGTGCCCAAGCAAGCAAGCAAGCAAGCGCAAGCTGGGGGAAGCAAGCAAGCAGGCACAGAGGGATATTTACCCCCAAACAGGCCTGCTAAGAAGCCCCACCACGCTCCACTCCAAGCACTTAGCAGCACGGAAGAAAATAAAACACAGGATGAGAAAAGGATGAGGAGAGAGAGAGAGAGAGAGAGGAGAGAGAGAGAGAGAGAGAGAGAATCCACATAATAAATGCAGTATACAGTACAGACATGCTACTACCAGCCCCCCCCAACACACACACACACACACACACACACACACACACACACCAACCCTGCTGCATTCCTCCTTCTCTTTTTTTCCCCAAGACTTCATTAATACAGTATGCAAATGGTTTACCCCCACACACACACACACACACACACTCTCTCAACCACACTGGCTTTAAGGGCTGCGGCGAATACAAAATTTATGCTGAATAATGTGAACTGCCCACATCCCCGGGTTTCGCCGGGCTCCTCCAGGGTCTCGGCTCTCCTGTGGTATGTGCCGAGCACTTTAGCTATCACAGTGAATTAGTGTACGACCTGTAATGCACCTTTAAGGATGCGAGCCCTTTTAAGCCACTCCGAGGTCACCTCCTGCATCTAAATATAAAGTACAACCTTTTGAACATTTCTTTTCACTTGCCAGGCCACTGGCTAGGGGTAGCACGCGAAGGGTAGTGTGCACTTTGCAGACCCCATCTCTACCCTCTTTTCTCTTTTTTAATGGGCTGAGGCTGAAGGGGTCGAGAGATGGAGAGGAGGAGAGGAAAGGAGAGGAGAGGAGAGGAGAGGAGAGAGAGGGAAAAGGTCCAGGAGCATTTGGAGTGACCCTGAAGTGGCCCATGGCTACAAAAAAGAAAGAAAGGAATAAAGGACAGACAGAGAGAGAGATGAGCGCAGTTGCTAAGACAACGTATGAACAAACACACACACACAAGCGCACAACCTTGCTGGTTGAGAGTTGAGCGGCGACAATAACAACAACAATATACACACGTGACACACTTGACAATTTCATATGACGCAGATAGACACACAAACAAACACACAGCTTCTCTCTTTTTCTCTCTCTCACTCTCTCACACTCACATTCACACTCATACACACACACACACACACACACCAGACAAACAAACAAACAAGCAAATAAATCACATGGACTGGAAAAAGTCATCAGTCGCAACTCTCTCAGTGTCTGAAACAGTAGTTTGAAGAGATCAAGGAGAAATCAGGAAGGCGAGTGAGGGTATGTGAGTGTGTGTGTGTGTGTGTGTGTGTGTGTGTTTCCAGGGATGGAGGTATGTCCATCACTATATTAGGGCTGGCTATGTTTGACAGAGCTAGTAGTAGAGATGTCAGACTGGGAGGGAAAGGTTACTAATCCACTCAGTTAAGGGGGCCGGGCTCGTAACCTGGAAATGGACAGATGAAAGCAGAGGAGAGAGGCAGAGAGAGAGAAAGAGAAGGAAAAAAAGAGGAGGACAGGGTCACCTCCTGACCCCATAAGAGGGAGGAAGAGAGGATCAGCCTGCCAAATGACAGTGGCGGCAGAAAGAGAGGAAGTGATGGAGAAGGATGGAGGTGTGTGTGTGTGTTTGAGGAGGGGGGTAGAGTTTGGAGAAACGCTGAAATGGCAAGACATCACTCAAAGATAGTGCTAGTGGTTAGTGTGTGTGTGTGTGTGTGTGTGGGGGGGGGCGGGAAGTGGTCTGACGGCTGGAGCACACTGAGGAAGAGGTCAGAGTCTCTGCGCTGCCTTAAAAGCTGGCCAAATGGACTGCGGTTTTAACATGCTAAAAATACCCCCTTATTTCACTGAACTGCATGGAACATGGACAGGGGCACCCATGCGGAATCAAGCCATGGAAAGCAAGCTCCGACTGAGAAAGCCAAATGTAACAAGGTCCATTTGTATGGCACAGTGACAGTAAGAATGTCTCTCTACATATCCATAGATTGTGCTATAGCTGCAGGCTAAGCCTGACTTCACATGGTGGTTGGATGGGATGTTAGAGTATCGCATAGGCGGCAGAGGATGGAACGAAAGACAAGAAGTTGAGATGAGGGAGAACGAAAGCATGAAAGAGTGCAGAGTGGTAGGTGGAGTGGAGGAAGAGAACTTGCCAAGTGAAGTAGCAGGGCCTGCTTAAAGAGGCTGAGGAGAGCAGTGTGTGCGTGTGTGTGTGTGTGTGTGTGTGTGTGTGTGTGTGTGTGTGTTTGTGAAGGAGAGAGACAGAGAGAGAGAGAGAGAGAAAGAGAATGGTGTGTGTATGCACAAGCATGTTTGAATGTGTTTTTGTGTGTGTGTGTGTGTGTGTGTGTGTGTGTGCATGTGTGTTTGGAGGGGTCCTCGTTGGTGGTCACAACGCTCCGAGCCCCAGCGCTGCCCCAGACAATGACCACTAATTGGCCTGCCTGTTGGTGGTCCAGCTGCAGCACAGCGTGCCATTGGCCAAAGCCCTGCTGCTTATACCATCACCACCTCCACCGACCCCCTAGCCCCACCCCACCCCCTGCTGTGCCCATAGATGACCCACCGCACTGGCCTGCTGAGGGCACTGAAGATCCCTCTCGCTCACCACCACTACCACCACCACCACCAGCACCAGCACCAACCTCCCCGGTCAGAAATTAGCATTCCAGTTTAGGCAAAAAGCCAAGCAAACAAGGAGATGGGAAAAAGAGGAGGAGGAAGAACAAGAAGAGGAGGAGGAGGAGGAGGAGGAAGAAGAAGAAGAAGAAGAAGAAGAAGAAGAAGAAGAAGAAGAAGAAGAAGAAGTCGTGTGTGCGTTTGTGTGAGTGTGAAACTGACACAAAAAGGGAAAAAAAAAGAAGTTTACAAAAGAGTCTTGTGGCAGAATGGGCATCTGTGCTGCTTGCAAGACTATGGCTTGAAATGCATCTGGTGTGGCAGCTGTGCTCTCAACCAGCTCAGTCCATTTGTTTATTCCTCCCTTGGCCCTTGCCTGGCCTTATCTCGCTTGTGTGGGGAGCCTTTGGTCGGGTCGCGTCCCTCTGCTGTTGACCCTGCTCAACGGACCAGTTTGCAGGTCGCTTTCACTCGCCTGACCCGTTCGTCGCCTTGCCAGCCCCTCTCTCAGCCACTCGCTGCCCACCCTCCCTGCCACGACCCCTCCCGCCTGACCCTTAACGCGTTGCCTTGACGACCGAGCCACGGCGGCCGCCCACTCGCCTGATACGGCCGCTCCGTCGTGGAGGCGACCTCGTGGGCCAGACATCTGAGTGTTTGCCGGAGTAGTTGCCGAGGGGTGTTAATTATGTATCAATGAGCCAACAGTATACTGGGTTTAAATGCTGAGGCTGCATCCCGTGAGCTCTTAGCATACTGTACACAACATCCACAGAGAGCAAATGGAAGTGTTTAATGCACAGAGCCACGTTAAATATTCATACTGGTATTAAAACAGATGGCAAACACACAGGACGGGGTACACTGCTGTGATGTAAGATAATGTCACTGCTTTGCACGCAACAGCATCACTTTAAACAGATACACGGCACTTTGGATGATGGCCTCTATACATTTTGAACGACCTGCAACTGATCATGGTTAAACACAACACAGGGTATGTAAGACTTGTATGTCCTAGGTTTATGTCTGGGGAGGGCCTTGCTGCTTGTCTAATGGTGTGTTAACAGTGTTTCTCACCAAACAGTTTACTTTATTTACGTGTCTTAAAAAAGACAGATTTCAAATTAATCCATTAGAACAGTGTTTTTCTTGCACATAGAAGATTATGGAAAATCTCTCAAAAGTTGACCAAAGTCCTGTCTTTCTGAACTTAAAAAAAACAGAATGCTAAGTACTTTGAATCACAATGAAAAGGTTGTTCCAGAAAAAGAAAACAACGACAAAAAAACAAACAGCAAAAGTGCCGTATGGTGAGATTCACATCAAAGATGAAAAAATATGTCTTTTTTAATGTCTTTTTTCCTGTCTTTGCGCTGTTCTCAGGATGAAATATTACGTTTGCTATTGTTGCAAGGCCACTGGTGACAGCTTGAGTTGCCGTGGCACAGAAGCCTGTGCTTTTGGGGGCAGGAGGAGGAAGGCACAAGTCCCAATTAGTGCATTCAGACAGGTCAGCTGGGCTCCCCACTGCTCCGTCTCGCTCCGCTCTGTTCCCAGATCAGCATATGCTGCATGTCCTAAAATAAAGAACCTACTGGGGGGAGCAGAGAGGGATGGAGGAGAGGAGGAGAGAGATAGAGTGAGAGAGAGAGAGAGAGAGAGAGAGAGGGAGAGAGAGATTAGGAAGAGCCTGAACATGGTTTGGGAGAGCCATGCAAGAGTGAGTTTGCATGTAGATACAGTTTAAGTGTGTGTGTGTTTGGGCAGGGAGTGAGAGATAGAAAGTGTGTGTATATATGTGTGTGTGTGTGCATGCGTGTGTGTGTGTGTGTGTGTGTGTGTGTGTCTGTGAACGTATGCGTGTGTGCATTTGTGTGTGAGAAAGTGATGGAGAGAGGGGACAGGAGGGCGGTAAAAAAGGGAATGAGAGAGGGGAGGAGTGAAAGAGAGAGAGAGTGAGTGAATGAGTAAGGGAGGAAGAGTGAGAGAGAGAGAGTGCAGAAATTATACATAACACTACACAATTACAAGTCCATTTTCTTAAATACTAACTGTCACAACAGACTAGGTTCAACATGGCCCTGACTCTAGCTGGTACATTAGTGGGTCACGCAATAGCCACTGAGTGAAGAAAAAAGCAAAAAGAGGGTGGAAGCAGAGAGAGGAGGAGAGAAGAGTAGAGAAGAGTGGGACACGAGCAGAAGGAGAGAGATCTGTTTTAGTGTGACTGCTGGATTTCTCATTGAGTAGTTCTAGAACAACGACAACGTGTGTCCTTGAACATATAGCTCGAACAGGAAAAAAGCACCTTCTCTTTTCAGCAACTCAATGCTGACGATGTGCTTTTGCCTTTTTGTTTAACGGGTGTTTTCAGTGACATAGGTCAAAAAACCATTTGGATGAACTCTGCCTCTAGTGCCTTACTGCTGTGTGGGGACCAAGGTGCCAGTCATGCAATCGTTCAATCTGGACATGGGTAGCATTATGCAGTTGTTTGGGTTGGCGTTGGAATGTATGTGTGTGTGTGTGTGTGTGTGTGTGTGTGAGTGTGTGTGTGTATGTTTGTGGGTATGTGTGTGAGAGAGAGCAAGAAACTACCAACCGTAACACTAATGTCTGGTGCCTGTGTATCTGTGTCTGTGTTTGCCTATGACTGTGTGTGCTCTAACTGTGCTGACGCTAAGGTCTCTGGTGTATGAAGGTGTGCGTTTGTGTGTGTGTGTGTGTGTGTGTGTGTGTGTGTGTGTGTGTGTGTGTGTGTGTGTCTGTGTGTGTGTGACTGACGCACTGGAATGTGATTCAAGCATCAGCCTGGCCATGTCCTGCTTGGTCCAGATGTACACGTCTCTGCCAGACACAACAAACCCAGCCTCTGACCTCTCTCTGTGGCCCACATTTAAAAGTGACCGTAAAATATCAGCTTACCTACCAAAATAGCTTTACACACACACACACACACACACTCACACACACACACACACACACACACACACACACACTCACACACACACACAAATACAGGCACACATGAGAAAACACACAAGCACACACACACACGCACACGGGTGTATTCACATTTGCGCGCGCACACACACACACACACACACACACACACACAACCTTCTTTTACACTCTGTCTGCCTCTCAGTACAGATGTGTTTCTCCAGGAGGAACACGACTGTGGCAGTGTTAGGGGCAAAGGGGGCCTGGCGGCTTTGTGTCCACACTGTTAATCCTCAGTCCAAAATCTCAGGTAAGCTCAGCACTCGCACAGAGCCGCAGAGACACAATGGTCAGGAGGAGATGGGGAGGGAGTGTGTGTGTATGTGTGTGTGTGTGAGTTTGAAAGAAAGATATAAAGAGAGAGAGAAAAGGAGAAAGAGAAAAAGAGTGTGTGTGTGTGTGTGTGTTTGTGTGTATGAGAGAGACAGAGAATTCAGGGGAGTAGGGGGGAGACTGGAGCAGACCAGTCTCGGCAGTGGGAGTTGAAGATGCAGCTTGGCCCCATGAGAAAGCGAAAGCATTTGTGCTGTAGAGCCAGTTCCCACAGACTCCTAAAGAACTCTCCCAATCTCTCAGAGTGTCCAACAGACATGTTCTCCCTGTAGTTTCTCTCCCTTTTTTCCTCTGTCTTCTTTATCTTCCACAGCGCTACACTCTTTTCTTTTTCTAGGCATACATGTCTTTCCTCTGGTCCCCGGACACACACCGGAACTCACTGCCTCCCGCGTCCTTTCCTTGCATGGCTCTTCCTTCTTTCTTTTTCTTTCTCTCTCTTCTCTCTCTCTCTCTCTCACACATACACACACACACACACACTTGTTCGCTTTCCTGGTCTCTGTGGTGCGAAACCTCTGTTCTTGTACAGATATTCTCTGTTCTGATTGTGTTAGAGAGGGAATGCAAGCTGCTTGCTTGTATTTGGAACTTTTGTGGATTGTGCATATGACTGTTCTGGAATGAAATTTCTGTGTGTGCGCTGGGGGGAGGGGGTGGGGGGGGGTTATTGTGTGTTACGAGTGTTATTGTGTGTACCTGTGACTATGTATGTATGTTAAGCATGTGCATATGATATACTGATATACTGTCTGAATGGGACACTATGAACTATAAACAGGTGGCATAAGGATTGTCTGAGATGAGTATTTCTATCTGTGTTTATCTTATTACAGAAAAAGAATTGTAGAATTAATGAAAATAAAATAATGAGAAAAGTTAGGTAAGACTATCTGATTTAAGTGAAACAATTCTGAAAGGTTTTGATACTTCAAATACTAATTTTAACACTTTAATACAATTTTTTTAACTTGTCATGTCACTGGTCTAAATGGGACGCTCTCTCTCTCTCTCTCTGTGTCCTTCTGTCTCTTTCTCCATCTCTGTGTCTCATGTCTGTCCTCTGTGACTGTACCACATTCATCAATTAGCTCCCATCCTCCCCTCCCGGGGTCACCCTCCCACGCAGAGGCCTGTGAGGATGAAAGGTCCTCAAGCGTTTGATATGAACACCAGTCCTCCATTCTTGCCCGTGACCAGCAGGCCTCACCCCGAACTGGGCGCACAGGGCAGAGAAGGGCAGGTCTGGCTGCTCTGTCTCCTTTGCTCTTTTCATCCCTCTCTCCCTCCCTGCCCCCCCACACCCCCCCCTTCACGCCACACCCCCCTCTCTGTCCTTTCCGCTCCTGACCTCAGTGACACAGAGCCTCTTTCAAGTGCATTTGGCTAATTGGAGAACATGAGGAAGGGGAGAGGATATGAAAGAGGCCTGTGCCTTGGGGATTCTGGTCAGCTCCAACCCACCCAATGCCCTTTCCTAACCCCCCCCCCCCCCCCCCCCCCCCAGAACCTACACCCCCACCCTCACCCCCAACACACACACAAACATGACACACGCACACGCACACACACACTCACATACACTCATACACTCATTCACCCACACATACACACACATACACTTATCCATCCGCGCACACACACACACACACACACACACACACACACACACACACACACACTCACTCACATACATAGACAAACATACAGACATGCATGTACATACTCTCACACACACACACACACACACACATACATATCAAAGTGTTTGCATACAGACACATACACACTAAAACACACACACAAACACACACACACATACACACACACACACACACACACATACACAGGCTCTATGTCCATGGTGGTATAATGTTGCATGTATTTTTTCAGTCATGCAGGGAAACTGACACACACACACACACACACACACACACACACGCACAGACGCATACACGCATACACACAGACTAACAGTCAATCCCGTCGACAAAGCAGTTCAGTGATCATGTAAAGCAGGCCCTCTCATGTAAAATCGTGTCGAGCAGATCTCCTCATTCTCTGGCGTAAGACCCACTTTCATGCATAGGGTGCAGTAATTACATCCAGCATTCAATGTTAAGTTCCAACTAATCTCACAAAAAACGCCTGGCGATTAAGCATGGCAGTGCAAAATTTATCTTGCGTATAGTTATCCACACACCTGGGGAACCTTTGCGGGCATTTGCTCTCTCTCTCTTTCTCTCTCTCTCTCTCTCTCTCTCTCTCTCTCTCTCTCTCTCTCTCTCCGTCTCTCCCTCTCACACACCCACCCACACACATACACGCACACACACAAGCACACACACACACATAGACACAGACACACATATACACTCTCTCCTTTAATCTATTTATAGAGATGTGGATCCACCACAGCCGTCCAGGTTAAATTAATCTTTCCAAGGTACAATGGCGGCATTTCCACCAGGGACTGCAGCCTGCAGCCTTCTGCTCTCTCGTCTCTGTTTGATTCTCCCCACCTCCCCCTAACCCCCCCCAAGCCCGCCTCACTGTCCCCATCCCACATCCCTGTTCTCTCTGGGCCAATGCAGCGAGGACCAGAATATTCCCCCGTTCCACCCTGGTCTGGTCTCTCTGGAGGACAGGGGTACACGACTAATCCCCACCCCCACCCCCCACCTCACACCATTCCTACTCCTCCCTCCATCTAATCCCCCCATCTCCACCCCAGCCTCCACTCAGCCCCTCTCCACCTATCCCACCCACCCACCCACCCCAATACCTCTCGGGGTGGGAGCCACAGAGTGGAGCGTGTCCCCCTGTGACGGGACGGTTGAGGAGACAGGCGGCTGTCACGCTACAGCGCCCTGGGCCTCGCCGCGCCTCGTCCACACACAATGAGACGTCTCCACCGTCAGGAGGATTACCCAAGACCCCCCTCCCCGACGCTCACCGCCCACCCAACTCCCACCCTAACCGCACGTTTACTCTCACTAATGGTGCATTAGTGTCACAACGTAATGATTCAAGGCCAAAAACTATGGCCTTCAAACTTGCTTCGGTAACTGAAATTGATTTCTCTCTCTCTCTCTCTCTCTCTCTCTCTGTCTTTCATGCTCTCTCCCCCTCTCTCTCTTTCTCTCTCTCTCTGTCGCAATAACTCTGCATTCATAAATGGTTAAATGATGTTGGCCTGTTCTGAAATGGCCGTTTGTGAGAGTGTTTAAGACTGTTACAGAAAGGGGGAAATTAAATGCATCGCCACCAGCCATTTATGCTGCAAGGATACTCTTATCACATCAAAGGCAGACGCACTGGTGGGGACGGAACAATCTAGAAAACTGGAGAGCCATTTATCATGATAGGGCACACACTTCCTCCAGCCTTTGCAGAAGAGAGCTACACTCTCCTTATGAAAGAAATGCCTCTGCAAATATGTGTGTTGTGTGTGTGCGTGTGCGTGTGTGTGTGTGTGTGTGAGTGTGTGTGTGTGTTAGTGTGTTTGTGTGTGTGTATGTCTTTGTGAGTTTGTGTGTGTGTGTGTGTGTGTCAGTGTCTGTGGTGTCACTAAATCACTCTAAAGACTCCCGGATTGACGGGAAACAGGATATTAGGACACTGCTTTCTCAATGGGCCTCGGTCAGCAGCGCAGGGGCGCGAGGAAACGACTGTTAGCGCGCTATCGCCCAACTCCTTGACACCTGACTAAACTTCCTCTCTGGAAAGGAAGTGAGAGTGGCCACAGGGGCAAACAGTTAACAGTCACCTCACGCAGGGTCTGTGCAGCGCCAGAGGAGCAGAGAGGAGAGCGGGATGGAGATAAGGGCCCGTCGCTGGTCCATGTGTTTTTATTATCGCTTAACGTCGCCCCCCCCCCCCCCCCCACCCCCCACCCCCTCGCGCTCCGGTTATGTAACGTTACTTACAGAAGGCAACAAGGTGGACGTGGACATACATGTAAACACGCAACGCATGGATGCACATACAACAGACAAACATGGCCATTAAAAAAGGAAGTTATGCTAATAGAGTCCTTAAAATAATTCAGGGTTGAGTAGCGGGGTGAAAAACACATACACACACACACACACACACACACACATACACAAGTGTGTGAAATGCAAATGGCAAATCTGGCTAAGAAAGGGAGAAGAACGCAGACACGCACTCCCGAAGTGTTTAAACCACTATGATCCCATGAATATTAATGCATGGAGGAGAGAGAGGGAGAGAGAGAGAGAGAAAGAGAGAGAGAGAGAGAAAATGACAATGCCGCCACAAAAGCTGTTTACAGCGACACAGAGGCCTGGTTCGGGCCGAGCGTCTGCTGTTTAGCATGCTGCTGGAACCAGCCGACATCAAATCCAGCTCAGTCGGAGACAACGTCACCAGTTCCTTCGCTGCTGGAGCGTTGACATTTCGCCTCTCCACTGGTGTAGTGTATTAAAAACAGCGAGTGGGAGGAAAGAGAGCGAAAGAGTCAGAGGGACAATGAGAAAAAAAGAGAGAGTGAGAGACAGAAAGAAAGAGAGAGAGAGATGGAAGCAAAGGAAGACGCAAGAGTAGAAGGGCAGAGAGTCAAACAAACAACTGGACAGGCAGGGACTGAGAGGGAGTCAAAATGGCCGCCTGTCCGTCCGTGTCTTGGTGGAGGAGGGTCCGCTGCGGTGGCTCCCCTGACCTGTGTCTGTCAGCCGTCGTGGCACAGTGGCGTCGGCGTGTCACTGAGGCAGCCGAGCGTAGGCATGCGGGACCAAAAACATGCACCGCATCACTCTCACTCAGATGGGCTACATAATCAAACACACCGCTCTCTGACAAACAACGGCAAACCCACTGGGACAAAGACATGCCTGTACAATACTAAATCAGAATACATCTTTTACAGCATTACGCTGATTATAATATGGCTGATCCCAATATGAACATCAAGATTATGTATATTGGTAAAACAGGCATAAATTGATTGAGTTATATTGATAAAGGAAGTCACTGAAGTTAGATGTGGAAAAAATAGTATTACAAAGATAAAAGATTAGTAAGTAAGGCAAGTATGTTGAAATCTGCAAAACAGCAGTCCATATGAATGTTTATGACTTTGATATTTGATGTGTTTGTGTCACTCTTATTTATAACTCAGACTAATCAAGTGTGGTTTATTGTGATGCTTCGGCAACTGTACTGTAGGAGTTTACTTTTGAAACCATATGGCACCCCAAGGGGGGGTGTGTTCCTTTGAAGAGGAGAGGCTCACAGAAAGAGAGAGAGAGAGAGAGAGAGAGAGAGAGGGAAAGAGAGAGAGAGAGAGAGAGAGAGAGATGACTTCCACACATGTCGCAGTCTCTGCAGGTCCCCTCTGTTGGGTGATGGACGTGTGGCCCACCCCCGCCTCTCACTCACTCAGATTAGACATGAAGCCACACTGCCACGCACTCACACACACGCTAAACTATCTGCTGTATGTCTTTTCAAAACCCATAGCATGGCTATAGCTTTCTATCTCTGTCTCTCATGTAGCCTCACGCACACACATACATGTGCAGACACACATACACACACACACACACACACACAATAAACACAGAAAAAAACCCTGTTTCCTGGTGATTAAAGCTGACCAGTTGTAATGATAGTAACATTTCACATCATGTCCTGCACAGATACTGACTGCACAAAATTATTATTGAGTTATTGAGAAGTAGAGAGACACGGAGAGAAAAAGGAACTGGAAAGAAAGATAACACACACACATACACACACACACACACACATACACACATACGCACACACACACACACACACACAAGCACATCTTTCCGTAAGTAACATCAGTATTAGTTGTGTGTCTTTGTGGCTGCTTTGATGGGCCCCGTGGTCGTGGGTTTCATTGCTTTGTTGCTGAAAGAAAACTGGGCCATCCCAAGCCCGGCGTGCTACAGTAATAATTCTCTGAATGGCTGGGCCGTGGCCTCGGTGAGCCGCGCTATGATGAATCTGTGTGCCACGGTACATTATGCCAGGAGAAAGGACCACTGGGGGTCAAGGACAGTGTCTGCGTCAAGCCTTAATCAGATGCAGATCAGTCTAAAAGCATCGGAGCAGCAAATCCCTGCTCCGAACCAGTCAGACGACTCTGGCCACCTCTTTCTCTCTCTCTCTATCTCTTCTTTTCTCTCCCCCTTCTTTCTTTCATTCCTCTTTTTTAACTCCCCTCCTCCTCCTCCTCCTCCTCCTTCTTCTCCTCTCTGCCCTCAGCCTCTCCTCGAGCCTTTTAGAAAAGGTGGGTAGATAGATTCAAGCCCTTTATTGAAAGATCATATGGGATGACTGCGGAATCCCATTACTTGTTGATTAAGTATTGATTCCAGCCCAAAGTATTAACAAGTAAGCTAATATGGAGTGACCCCTGAGACCAGTGGCTGGGAGCGAGCAGAGAAATCACATGTGGAGCGAGGGATTGAGTGGAAGAGGAGAAAGAGAGAGAGAGAGAGAAAGAGAGAGGGAGGGGTGATGAGAAAATAGAGAATGAGCTAGATAGATAGATAGATAGATAGATAGATAGATAGATAGATAGATAGGTAGATAGAGTGAGGGAAACAGAGTTAGGAAGGGATAGAAGTCTAGAGCAGATACAGAGAATATAGTGAGACAGAGAAAAAGAGGTAGAATATGAGAGAGAGAGAAAGGGAGAGAGAGAGAAAGAGATAGACAGAGAGAGAGAAAGAGAGATGGGGATAGTGGAGGATATGGAGAGGAGAATGTGTGTATAGAGACAGATGGACACACACACACACACACAGAGGGGGTGCAAAGGGTGGACAGGCATGTGGTTCCATCAGCGTATATGTGTGGTGTGGTGTGGTGTGGTGTAATGTGGTGTGGTGTGTCTGATCTGGGCCTCGGGTGAAAAACTGTCACACTTCACAGGGCGCCGATCAATGGCCGCTCTCTCTTTCCCTGAGCTTCATCTTATTACAGTCATCACACGGCGCCCTCCTGATTGCTCCTAATGACCCGCGCTGATCCAAGAGCTACACTCACCACGCCAAGAAGGCTCTAGAAGGTGGGTGGGGGGGGGGGGGGGTTTCGGGAGGGGAGAAGCCTCCGGAAAGCCCCACTGTTCAGGCCTAGTGAAAAGACACAGTTGTTCAAAAACGTCCAAACCCCAGCACCTGACAACCATCTGTAGTGGTGTGGAGGCTAACTGCCATTCCAGACATGCAGAACCTCCATCTGCTACCACTGCTCTGGACTTTAGCCTCCAACCCACAGCTCTATCTGCCTGTCCCACTCTGCCTAGACAGTGAAGGTGACCTTGGGGGAGATCTACAGGGCCTCCTTGGGTCAGTAACGCTGGCGATCCAATTTCTGTCTCTCGCTCTCTCTCTTTTTCTGTCTCTCTTCGTTTTAATTTCCCTCCCTCTCTCAGCATATTCATCCTCTTAATATTGAGAGAGGTAAGGCCTATTTTCAATTTGTCATGTTTTTTTTGTTGTTGTTAACATGTTCAGAGCTTTTTTGGTCCACACAAGTAGTTATGAGCCTGACTTAAAATGCCATTGTAAATATGTAAGCGTGATTCAAGGTGACAAAAAATGCCCCCAAATGCCCCCACTGACTTTTTGAAAAGTCTTAAATCAGCGTTGAAACATATCATAAATCATCCAGAGATAAATGCCCAGAGAACCATTTTTCTTTCAGTCTTCATTTAGCATCATGTACAGCAACAATATTATGTAAAAGTTAGGTTAATCATGACAAACATTGTTAATGGTAGTGGGAGGCACAGGACGGAATTGCATCAAAGATGGAACTATAAAAGCAGAAATTATTCTACATTCCTGAACAAATTCATTGCAAATTCATTTAATCTTTTTCTCATGTTTTTGACAACAACCAATTAATCCATGTAATCATGGGAAAAAAAATATAATTACAATCACATAACATTTATACTTAAATGAGTTAATGCAGGAAAAACATTGAAATATAAACATACATGGTAGCATAACTGACAGAATGAGAAAAGCCGACGGAGGACTATGTAAGCAAAGCACAGATGAAGCACGAGAGATCAAATGCATAGACGACACCTATGCTTTTATTACATGCAGACAGGAGTGGAGGAGGAAGAAAAACGGCAAGGCGGGCTGAGGATTTGTTATTCCGCCACGCCGCGCCGCCAGTCGATACTTCCACAGATTATTCAGATTAGTGGGAGGTTTAACTGCGCTGATTGACTTGATGAAGGTTTTGTCCGGTTAAAAAGCTGACACAATCCATTACAACGAACATCCCGCTATTGATTAAACCATTTCAGGCCCTGGCCTCTCAGAAAGGAACTCGGAGATGGCTTGTATTTCATTTTTTTCCGCTCTCCTTGTCTGTTTTATAACCTCTTTGCCTGTCCTCATTTGCAGAAATTACACACGGCTGCTCTGATAGTGGCCACTGGGCACAGCCGCACAGTAAAGGCAATACAAACTGTGCTGGATTTATCTGTGCTGATCCTCACTGATACATACTATCGGGGTCAGACGCCATCTAACTCCTCCTGAAAAGGCTGTCATCACTGGTAGGCACTTGTTTTTTACTCTAGTGCCTTCCATATGCCTCAAAGGTGCAATCAGTGATTTGTATCCAAGACGTTTTTTTTTTCTTTTTTTCTTTTTCTTTTTTTGGTCAGATCCCGCAAATTGCTCGTCACATTCCTGTAGTTGTATATGGGCGTGTGGGCTCAGAAGAAGTACATTATACAAGCAAAAGGAAAGTAAATGAACCGAATACAGCAGCTGAGGCCGCACCATAAGCTTTTCCAACCAATCCACTCATTGTTTCAGTGGCATGGAATGGAAGAGGGAGGGGTGTAGTTTGATCATCTGTATTAAGCACCCCTAGAATGGCACACTCTGCTTTTAAGTGGTTACTGGACGCTGGTGCCCTGGTGTGGTGAGGCGCGGTTGGCACTGTTGTTGCCTTGGGAGCTCCAGGAAACGGCAACCGGCTGGAGCCGATGCTGGAGCCTCTCTCCATCGGTACCACATCAAAGGCAAGCGCCTGCACCAGGCCCGCCGCTTCAGCCACTGAAGCCCTCCCAAAAGCAACACAGGGCCTGATTGCCCGGGCGCCGCTTGTGTGATTGCGCCCTCCTTAGTGAGAAATTACCGTCCTCCCTGAGCCTTGAGTTAACTGGCCTGCTGATTGAATTTATCTCATTGTGTGCGATAGATTATTAATTCAACGAAAAGCGGGGGTGAAATTGCAAGTGAAGGCTGGTCTGTAATGGCTTCTTTGGCCAGAAATTGGAGGTGGTGAGTGTGTGTGTGTGTGTGCGTGTGTGTGCATGTGTGTGCGTGTGTGTGCGTGTGTGTGTAGGTGTGTGCTGGATGCCCGATTCACCTGCCCGAGAGAGTGCATGTTTACACAGAAGAACGGGCTAATTTCCTTTCTTTTGTTTATTAGCGATCCAAAGGCCTTATTAGGCATGTAGGCCAATTGGCTGGAGCGAGATGTCTGTGAGACTAATGGCCAATTAAGCCATGCTAAATGAGAAGGTGGGAGATTGCTATCTAACTCTGCCCCTACCGAGACACAGGGCTCAAGTTTTTCAACCCACAGCCATTCCCACCAAAGGAACCCAGGGGAGGACCCCCTATCCAGGAGCGCAGAGTAAGTGTAGGCTACACTCTTTGCTGTGCTGTGCATTCACCGCTCCAGACAGTACTAATCAGCAGCAGATTGATGATTGCTTTGTGTTCAGTTTTACCGCAAACTGATTTTGCAGGAAAGATTGTGTTCCTTGACTAGAGCAGTGGCTATCATCGCCATACACTCTCATGTGGGAAAATAAGTAAAAAAAATTTTGTACAATCCTCCAAATGGATTTTTTTTCTTTTTTCAAATCTGAGTCCACTTCCAGTCTGGCTGCAAGTTAGACTTTCCTGTGGAGGCGATAAGACCAGTGTGAAAATCACCAACGACCAGAGCATGCATCCTCTAGTAACACAGTAGCAGAGTTCCAGTATGCGGCCGTGTGTGTGTGTGTGTGTGTGTGTGTGTGTGTGTGTGTGTGGGAGTGAGAGAGAGGGGGAGAGAGAGGGAGAGCAGAAAGAGAGATTTGAGCTGCATACTGTATCAATTTTGCGCAGTCTAAATGACCTAAATAAAGAATTCAATACAGGAACTCAATAGGAGGCTTAGTCCACATATTTATTGAAACCAGGTCCCTTTGTCCGCTGCCAAATATTTCGTGGTTGTCTGAAGTTTAGACTGGGCTCCTATGATCCAAGATGGATTGGAAATTGGATCCCCGTCCGTAATAGGCAGGACGGGAGAGTCCCGGCATTCCCGTGTCGGGGCATAGACACAGCGACATTAAAAACCCCAAAGCACCATGGGTCACACAATGGCCCTGATTGATCATATCAGATGCAGTGGACGGGGAGCGAGTGGGAATCTGAAAAAAAAAAAAGAGGGGAAGTGGACTCCACTTAAGCGCATATCCAGAGCGAGACGGACAGTTAAATCACTGCATCGGGGAAAAGGAAAAAAAAAAAAACGAAAAGAGGACAGGTCATTTATACTTGCGGTCAGGGGGCCTCGGCAAACCACACTCTTTTTTTGGGGTCAGCCCCCTGAAACACAAAGCGGGCATTGTCCACACTGAAGGGTTAAGAGAGGCGAAGGTATGTATGTTCGTCTGTACATCCAGTTCTCTTTAATCTGATAGGGAGGAGAGGAAAGAAAAAAAGTGTGTTATTGGTGGGAAAACACAAGAGGCAGCATCTCCTACTCTCCTCCATTATGTCTGTGATGATGAGCCTAGTGTAATGCCCCCTCCACCTCTACTCCAGCCCAATATGCACACACACACACACACACACACACACACACAGAGACACACACATACACATACACCACACACACCCTCACCCACCTCCTCCTCCCTGGTGTTTAGAAGCGGGGACATCAACATGCACGGCGTGTAATGGTGTCAAAGAGCTATTTCATGGTGAGCGTTTGGTTTGAATTAGAGGCCAGCGGGAGAGCGGACTCTCACACACTCTCCCAGTGGCTCTTTGTTCTTTCTGCTCCGCCGTGCAGTGGAGACCTCGGCCCATGCTACCCCCACAAGCCCACCTCCCTCCACCTCTCCACAACCCCCCCCGCCCCCTTATTCTATCCCCTTGTTTCTCTCTCTGTCTCTCTTTCTCTCACTTTTTCTTCTTTCCATGCTATCTTTTTTTTTTTTTTTTTTTTGGACACCATTGCACCAACAATGTCCTCTGCAGTTTACACTGCGGCATGCGTGTAGACACAAGTCCAAAATGCACACACAGAGAAAGGCACTGATTCAGATATATGGACATAACCACTGCCCATGGCCCAGCTTTATCCTCTTTCACTCAAAAGCACATGTGAGAAATACAAGTTGACTTGGTAACATCCAGCACTCCCTCTATGGACATGAAAGAATAAAAAATGTAATTGGGTGTTCAAACACACACACACACACACACACACATACACACACACAAATGCTCTTCCCAAGTTGCAAAGGCTTGTGATTTCCTGCCCAGTCTTGAATATGGATCATACCAAAAGAAGCCAACAAATGCTTGGGTATGCAGAAACTTTTTAGAGGGGGGTGTGGGTGGAGGTGTGGGTGGGGGTGTGGGTGTGGGTGTGGGTGTGGGTGTGGGGGGCATGTAGTGAAAAGGACAGAGGTGGGGTGTCAGGCGGTAGGTGACCTTTTTAACATCCAAGTCAAACTGATAAATAAGATCCCGAGGTGTCTGTCATTTACAGGTTCTCTGTCGATGCAGGCCTAGCCTAGTCCTGGGAGATTACTAGTCATAGGCACACACACACACACACACACACACACGTATGCGCACACACACACACCCAGAAACCAATACACATACACATGCATGCACGCATATGCGCAAGCACACACATACACAAACACATACACACACATACACACACACACACACGCACACACACACACGCGCACACAAGTGCAGCCATACACATACACATTCACACACATGCCAAAAGAGTTGAACAAGGCCATGGATTAAGACATTATAACAGAAACCAGATAATTCAATGCAATGCAATACCGCATTTACTGAATTTAATTCATTGAAGTATGTATTTATTTAGCTGGTGTAGAGCTGCCCACTAACACACACAAACACACACACACACAGATCCATGTGCTGATTCTGGCAGGGTGAAGATGGGTCAGTATTGTTTAGATTGGGCAGTGCTGCCAGGGGACTAGCCCGCTGGTGCTGATTCCCTCACCCACAGAGCTGAGAAAAGTCCCCTGGAAGTGAATGACACTGTCCCAGGTCCAGTGGTGGATGGA
>PYXC01002282.1:3385000-3387500 GCA_015244755.2 Tenualosa ilisha | reverse complement strand
GAAAGAGACATTCAAAAATGAAACAAAAGCAAGCAAACAAAGAAAAAATAATAGTAGAAGTTAATTAAAGATATTATTATAATTACATGTAAATCAGTGAGTAAGCCAGTAAATATGTTAGAAATATGTAAACAATGTCAGTTCCACACTAGAAAGAACAACAGTGCATGGAAACTGCGTTTGTTATTCAATTCAACACATAAAAAATGACTTGTAGGGGGAAGAACTCTGGATGGTGGATACTGTACATTTGTGTGTTTGTTTGTGTGTGTGTGTGTGTGTGCGCACTGTATGTGTGTGTGAGTGTGTGTGCCTGTGTCCTTTGTGTGTGGCATGTGGAACATATATATGCCCATGTATGTGTGTGTGTGTGTGCACGCAGCGTGCGGATGACCCATATCCGGCACTCACTGGGTCAGTGGCAGACCCCGGCAGCACCGTCCCGCTCCCACTCATGGTCCCTGGGTCTGCCGGCCCAGTCTGTTCCTGGCTCCCACTTCTGGAGCTGGCTGCTCCCCTGTCGGTGGCCATCTTTAAAAATGCTCTAAGATCCCTCCAGCCTTCCTTTACTGTCTCTTTCAAAGAGGGGGCCCCCTGTCTTTAATATTCAAACACAGCAAGATGTCAGAAGCATTTGTTACAGGCCGGATACACACACACACACACACACACACACACTCAAACACACACATGCACATACACATACATACGCACAAAAAAAAACTAGCACACACAAGGAGAGAGAGAGAGAGACAAGCTGGTGGCTGGAAACCTCACACTGAGTGCCCACCATCCGCTCTCCAAACTGGGGCTGGAGGTATTAATATTTCAGGGTCATTCTGTCGCTTCTTCCCTGGGAAACGGGGCAGCTTTGATAAGGAGGAGCAGTGCGCTGGACAGGGACACGCCTCACAGACGGCCCGCTGGATGCCGCTCCGGCGAGGGGGCGGAGGTGGCACCGCAAGCCGCTCACATAAATCTTGCCACTTCTGAGCGGTGTGACCTCACAACCTGTTTTTTTTTTTTTTTTTCTGTTTTGTTTCTTTTTTCACAGAGAGTCCGTGGGGCAAACACAGATAGATAGACAGATCGGTGGCAAACTCCAGGGCCTTTTGCGCTGTCGGGTAGCAGGCCGCACAACAAGGAGCAGCCCTCACAGAGCACTTGTCACAGAGCAGTTCACATGAATACTGTTTGAATTTACTGTTTATTGTTTACATCAGTGTAAGAGGCATGATGTACATGCCATTAGAAACAGAAGTTATTTAAGAGAGGCCTCTGTTGTGGTGGTTCTATTAGAGGTTATTCGACTTGTTATTACTTGTTATTAATTACAGTTTGTCCCATTGGCAACAGAGGTCTGTTAAGGGTCAAGTGGCTCATGTGATTACGTGGTCAGTCTTAGCATTTCATTTAATTGGCATTTTAAAATGGTATGGACCATTTTTTCATATGAACACCGTTTTTCATTAAGAAAATAAGGCCTAAACAAAGACAGTCATAGAGAAGAAAAAATGAAAACATAAACAACACACACACACACATATATATACACACACACACAAACACACACACATGCACGCACACACACAAAAACACAAACAAATTTTGTCACACACAGTGGGCAGCTCAGAGAGAGGGAGATAGATGGAGTGATGATGTGCAGGTTAAGAGACGCCGCTCAGAGACGAGCTGCTTGATTTCCTTCGCTTTACCTCCACCCCCTGAGAGGCTTTCTGGGCCTGTGTCCTGGGGGCATCTCTCTCTCTCTCTCTCTTTTTCTCCATCCCTCTCTCTCTCTCTCTTTCTCTCTCTCTCACCCAAATGGAGTGGGTTTAAATGATGGTCAGGTGTGGGGCTCCTGCCTGACTCGGCGGGTTCAGTAATATAGTCTCCTGCTGGAGAGGCATGGGCTCCTGTTTGCACTGGGCGCACCTCATTTAAAGCAGCCGACCAACAGGGAAATCAGCTCACCTTCACAGAAAGAGAGAGAGAGAGAGAGAGAGAGAGAGAGAAAATCAACAACAACCAGTATTATTCTGAAGGCCAGTCGACTTTTTGAGCAAATGATACACAAGCTTTCATTACTATTATTATTATTATTATTTTATTTTATTACAATTTTTTTGTACATAGGGACTGCCATGCCATGGGGGACATTTTGGAGTTCTTGAAGGGGTGCTCATTAGGCGGGCATATTGCTGAAGAAGTGAAGAGGAAAAATAAGAAATGGAAGAAAGAGGAAGTCAAGCAAAAAGGCTGCGAATGAGGGCTAGGTAGCATTCCCCTGATTGGAAAGGCTTTCGAGTGGTTGCTATTTTGAAGCCTTTTAGACAAGCCCTCTAATTTTCCCCATCTGAGGAGAGGAGCTTGGCCAGTTCCGTTAAACCAAACATTAATGAAGACTGTTCACCAATAATAATAATAATAATAATAATAATAATAACAATAACAATAACAATAACAATAACAATAACAATAATAACAATAACAACAACAA
>PYXC01002282.1:3370000-3382500 GCA_015244755.2 Tenualosa ilisha | reverse complement strand
TCTGTCAGGAGGCAGAGCCACCCGTGCGCTTGCCCCGCTGCGGACGCCGCTCCTGTCGGCACCTCCGCTGCTACTGCCGCTGCCGTGGCACATCATGCTGGAGGGGAGCGGGGGCAGCTGTTTCTTTTTTTTTCCCCACTGGCCGCCATTTTGGCTCCAGCATTGCTCCCTCTACTTCTCCCTTTCACTCTCTTTTTTCCCCTCTTCTTTGTCTTTCTTTCTATTCCTGAGCCAGGTGTTCAGGCCTGTGGCTGATTTTGCAAAAAAAGTTAAATAAATAATAATAATCACAAATCTTTGTGAACTTTTTACTGCAACAGATTGTTTAGCAATAATACTGTCAAGTGATGTGAACCAAATGCACATTCCCCGCTCGTTTGACTAAAGGCCACGGCAGGCGAAATGACCCATAACTTCAACTGTTACAACAACGCATAAAGACAGAAACCGATCAACTCATAAACATTCTTACGCCGCCAAGGAAGAAATGGAAAGAATTGTGGGAGGAGAGCAAGAAAGGTGGTGGTGGAGGACATGATGGAGAGAGAGAGGGGTGGGTGGTGGTGCTGGTGTGTGTGTGTGTGTGGGGTTACGGTTGTGTGAATCAATATTTCATTGTGGAGGATGATTCCATAACTGGCCTTTGTTTAATTTATGCTCGACACAGTGGATGGGCTTTCCTCCTGTGGTGGCCTGGAGAGGCTCCGAGGAGTGCGGCTGAGGAGCCCTCCATCAGGCCGGCGAGGGAGGGGGAGAGAGAGACGGGAGACAGGGCCTGTCCTGGCCTGCCCGGACCCCCCTTTCACCGCACATCTGCTTAAGGCATCCGATGCTGTGGTGGAGAACACCACGCATGCGGGGCCCCGGCGAGTGAGAGGATACGGGAGAGGAGAGGAGGGGAGGGGAGGGAGCAAGAGGGAGTGAGAGGGAGCAAGAGAGCACACAGGACAGCGCTGAGTTGAGGGCAAGCATTAGTGTTAATGGGCAGAGAGAGGCAGGCCAAGGAAGTAAGCATTAGGCCAACCAGAGGGGAGTATCTCTCTCTCTTTCTCTTTTCCTTCTTCTCTTTTGCTCTCTATTTCATGTCTTTTTCAATCTTTTTTTCCCTCTCAGTGTCTCCTCTTGGCCTCTATATTTCTTTCTCTCCAATCTGTGGGAGACCTAGGGTGGCCTGAGGTGAATCAGGCTATGTTTTTTTTCTCCCTTTCGTCTTTCTCTGTGCTGTCGTGCTCCTATTAACTCCTTGACACGTCTCTCTCTCTCTCTCTCTCTCTCTCTCTCTCTCTCCCCCCTCAGCTTTCCGTCGTGGAATTATAGGAAAGAATTTGTCTCAGTGAAAAATGGCCGCCTTGCTCTTCAGCCATTGTCCAACAGTCCGAGCCAAGAGAAACAGCCGAGAGGACCAGGACTCTGGAGTTCACAGACGCTGTGCAAACACACGTCCCGACCAAAGCCCACACCGTCCTGAGCCGATAAAAGTCAATTCATTTCCCGGGCACGTTCATCAATACTGAACGTGTCCCTCGGTGAGGCCCTCTTTCAGAGAAGAAAAAAAGAGACATTAGCAGTCTCTCATTATCAATTCACACAAATAAGAAAGACACATCGCCGACCCACACAAAAGGCCAGTGTTTACCTACCTGCTCCCAGAGACTGGCAAATAAAGAAAAATAAGGATCGGGGTCAGGGACTGGCTTCCCCTAAAGATATGCCATGACCCCGACGCCTTCCGGAAACCTCCTCACCTGAAATCACTGGTGGCCAGCGCATCAGCACTCATCAACATTCGAACACAAGCACACAAAGAACTCACCTGTGACCAATTAGACAGAGGTTAACCTGGGGAACCAAGTGGAAAAGTGCGTCTGATTGGCTGATCAGGGCAGTGTGGCCGGGGCTTGTTATGATGGCCCCATAATGTGGACACAAAGCTGTCCTTATGGGCATTGTTTGTGTTGGTCATGGATCCCCTGACGCTCCACTGGTCTAGCCTAATTAAGCTCACAGGAAAGGCAACTGATAGACATGATAGAATACAAAAATGCACCAGGAGAGCCACTTATTTGTCAGACTGTGGTATTTCTTCGGGCCATTACCAAATTAAGAAAAGAATTTTGTCTGTATTTAGTAATTAAACAAAAAAGTAGAATGATACGGTATCATCAGTGATGTAGTACAAAGGCATTAAAACAACATTGCCAAACAGCAGCAAAATTTGCCAACATTTAAGGGATTTGGTTTAATCTGGAAACTATTTTTGGCTTCATCTTCAAATTCCTTTTAATTGCAAATGGTCGCTAGAAGGACAAATAAATGTGTCATTTCCACCAGCTAGTTATGTGGTAATGTGTTCCAAATTGGAACACAGCACTAGAGCTCACTGGAACCCAGCACAAAATAAAAGCTCGATCTCACTGACTGTATAGCCAACTGACACCAGACTGCATGTTTATTAGCAGATTGATTATCAGTATGGTTCTGGAATCTAGATAGTGCTTGCAAGGTGTCTTTTTGGTAGTTAACTCACCAAAGCTCCCCACTGCCATGTAGTTTTTCATTGCAGTCGTATCTAGTCCAGCTGAAGCTGTACAACCACTGCTTCTATTCTGAGGATAGCTTTGGCACACCGTATGAATTACTGGGTCTACCGTTGGAAAAGTGACTGATTCATCCACGTCCCTAATCATCCTGACAGGGTGATGCCTCGACACCCAAAAGCAACCTTGAGCTGCCAGTCAGCTGAGGTGCAATTGCTTTGAAATGACCCCATGCCACGGGAGCAGATGATGATTAAGATGCGCGTGCGGTAGCAAAGATTATTAACTAGTCTTTTCATCTTAAATTGAGTTTTAGAAAAGCCAGTGCATAATTAAATTTGTACAGTGGCCAGAATCCTAGCTACTATTTTGTTTTACAGTGATTAGGCAGAACTGACATGAGTGAGGTAGCTGCTTTGCCCCTCTCGAATGTGTTAAATAAGAGGAATTACTAAAGTCTCCATCTTTGGCAGAGGTTAATTGTGTTGATATGATGGCTACTAGAAGAGCTGACATTTCAACATTTTTTTTAATTGTTGTTTTAATCGCTTTAATTTATAGGAACTATTTTGATAAATAACAAATGGACAAAATGATAAATTACCTCATGTAATTTTAAATTATGATTGAGATTTTTTTTTTTTTTTCAAATAAAGATTCTCTAGTTAATGCCTAACAGACAGGCTGTGGCATGTAGTTGGTGTCAAAGTGCGTAACTGTGTAGCACAAATCACACACTGACAAGACACTTAATACATACAAAAACAGGAGATGAACTCATTGTTATAATGAAGAGTCCACATTTATATAGTACTTTACCGAGATACATGTGCTTTAGAATTAAGATGGGAAAAACTTGCATCATTCGTCACCAACATGACAAAGAGGGATATGGACACATGAACTATTAGACAGGCAAACTCATTGGTCACTACTTAGATTACAGAAGCTACAATTTGAGCTTCGAATGTGTTTTTTGGCATGTAAATCATTAAAACATTTCTTTTCCCCCCTCTTTGACTTACATTACATCTCAGTGACCAGCTGTTTTCCACAGGATGATTGACAGAGTGTAACTCCAAGGCATTTGGACTAGGCAAAAAGAGAAACGCTTAGATTTTTTTTTCCCCAGCATAATGGGCGTTGGGTTTTCTCTCTCCTTCTTTTGCTTAAAGAAGGGTTGACTTGCTTTGCAGCGTTTTGCTTGACCGCAGCTCAGTGTCTGGATCCATTACCCTCAAATTTGGCGAGAAGCCGGAGTGTCACTGATGGTGCTCGGGCTCCCCATTTTCCTGCATAATGCGGAAACCTTAGCTGCCTATCCATGGCGAATGGTGAGCGGACGGCGTGTTTACACTGCGAATGTGGCTACTTGCAAATGACAGGGAGGCTCCTTGGAATGAGCGGGGAAGCTGATTAAGCATGTGCCATTAGACAGGCTGAGGGAGACTAGTGTGTGCCTACTGCTCAGGCCGCTGTCAAAATACTGGGTGGTAATGCAAAAAAAAAAAAAAAAAAAGATTTGAATATCGGTCATTATATCCACACTGAGCTGAGAGAGAGAGAGAAGGAGGGAGGGAGAAATAAAGATGGGGAAAGAGAAAAAAAAATCTGAAATCTGGGGTTTGGCGTGCATGTCGGCACAAAGGCGAGCCTTTCCATAGCCCTGTGTGCGCACAAGCCCCAGACGTCTTTTCTTAGCGGTAAGTGTTTGTTGACAGACCAACACAGGTGGCTTTGTTGTGCCCCTCAACCCACTAAAACCTGAGGTCGATTAAGCTTCCTCGAAAAAGCTCACATCTCTCTCCCCTCCCCTGCACACAGTCGCCTTCAAAAAAGAAGACGAGGAGAAAAAGACATTGAGTGAAAGAGAGAGAGAGAGACAGAGAGAGAGAGAGAGAGAGAGAAGAGAGAGACAGAGAGAGAGAGAGAGAGACAGAGAGAAAAAAATCCCCCAAAATACAAGCAAAGCTCAAGTGCTCTTCTGAAACAAACGTAGCCTCTACATTCATAGACCCCCAAGTTTACTAACACATTGCCATGGTGACAGATCACACAAAAGCCTTAATTTGGCCCCTTGGCCATAACAACAACCAAGGAGAAATGAACTGCAGAAACACCTCGACTGAATATAATAAACTGCATTTGAAAAAAAAAAAAGCTAAGCAGAGGGCGAGAGAGAGAAGCAGATAGAAGACACACGGAGAGAGAGAGAGAGAGAGAGAGAGAGAGAGAGAGAATACTGGATGGCAATAAAAAACAGCACAAAACAAAAACATTACAAACATGGGTACCATGTTGGGTGGTTGTAAATAGAGCCTTTCATAGGCGGCACAAGGAGGTGAGTGGCTTCCTAACCTGCGGTGCTCTGGAGCGCGTTTTAATTATCACGCACGACGCTCACACATGCTCCTCCCTGGCTCAGGGTGAAATTTGGCTGCATGTGCAAGGCCTCATTATTGTAAACGGGTTGGGTGTGTGTGTGGGGGGGGGGGCAGGGGTTTTGGGTTGGGGTGAGGTGGAGGGTGGAGGGTGAAGGGTGGAGGGGGGTTGGATGCTCCTCCCTGCTCTGAGTCGTGCTTGTTTCCCCCAGCCGAACTGAAGGAAAAAAAAGGAGAAGAAGAAGAAGAAGAAGAAGGAAAAAAAAATAAAACGCGCTCTCGCTGTCCTCTGTCTCCCGGTGGAAATCGGCGAGCCCATCTCACTGCTTAGCAACCAGCCCTGGGGCCTGTTTTGCACAGCTTAATTCAGATGTGAGTTAGCCGCTGTTGATTGGTTGTGCGGCCCACTCCACTCCCTCTCTCCCTCTCTTTCTCTTTCTCTCTATCTCTCTTTCCCTTACCCAATCCCAATGGACTCTCCATCTTTTACACTCCCTCCTTCACTCCCTCCTGCACTCCCTCTCTCCCTCCCTGTCTTCTTTCTCCCTTTCTCTCATTCTTCGTCTTGGCCTGAGAGTGAGTACCATCAGTCTGTTGCTTATGATAGTAATGTTGGGTTAAGCCAGTAGAGATGGCAGAAAGCAAAACACAATAAAACAAAACAGAAGTGAATTCAGCCCTTTTATCTACATTCATTTGCCTGTGTAGTCATTGTGTGCCATTTGAGAAGACATCCTCATCTTTTAGGCAGACAGAGGCTATAGCCGAGTACTTATTGTGCAATGCATAGGAGACATATTTTAAATATTTATGGTTCAAATCCATGGGCTATTTAAACCCATATAAACATTTTTTTGCATTTATTTTTGAAAAAAAAAAAATTAAAAAATATTCATCTAATAATATAACATAGCAATCTGTCTCTCCCACTGGTCATTGTTTAATCTGTTAATGGCTGTGCAAAATATGCTCTGCGTCATCATAAAAGTTTAATCTGTAAATAATGAACACCAATACCTCTGCCTACATATGATGAGGATATTACTCGTTTTATGGCGAGGAAACAGCTTTATGTTTATAAGCAAGTCTACAGTGTAACCCGCAAGTGTGCCCCTGCTCAAGAGGCTCTACACGTTAGATTGCTATACACCATCCTCAATCGGCTAGCAGGTAAAAAAAAAAAAAAAAATGAACCATCGCCGTCGTTACATGTTCGGTGTGTGTGTGAATTGGAATGAAATGAGCTCAACATGGACTTGGCTGCGCAGAGGCCCAGTTTAACATCTTTCGGTGATAACGGGTCAATTACCGGTGTGTAATTGTAATAATTCCAATAACGCCGCAGTCATGCTTGACAGTCTCCAGGCTAGCCCCAATAATTGCGGGGTGATACATATGACTGGAATCAAAGGAGTCGCACTGGTGCAAACTGTGAAGGCTGCCTATGTCAGCCCAGGTGGAACTGACAATACTTAATGCAATAAAACGGGGACTTATTAGCAGTGTTCTAAATGGCAAATTGGTGTGAATACCCAATTGTTAGGGTTACAATTGAGAAAATGGGAGAGGAGAGAACCATGTAAAAAGGGAGAAAATGACTGATATTCTTACAGATTTTAGCAGGAAAGAGAGGAATTAAAGAACCTACGGAAGACCTGACTTTTTTGTTCTTTGCTGTATCTGGTATATGTAAATGACACAAGGTTAACAATTCCATGTATTTCAATATATCATGTCCAACAATTTAGCTTCTATGTTATTTAGAAAGCCTGAATGTGTGTGATCTGGGAGTAGTTGACCCACTCTGTAAAGACTTTGTAAATGACCATAGCAGAGAATAAAGCACATGCGGTTAAATAGCAGCAATTAGAAAAGAAATACATGATTTTTGAAGTGCCACTCTGCGTAAGTTTGAAGAGTGAAAATAAATAGCCTGTCAGTGCCTACACTTCTGGATACACACCCACATCATTTCAAAGAGAGAAAGAGGGAAAAAAGGAAAGAAAGAGAGAAAGAGGGAAAGAAAGAAAGGATAGGAAAAAAAACGGTGACAGATGAAGTCCAGACTGAGATGCTGTAGAGCTAGCATGAAGTGCTGAGAGAGGGATATGAAAGCAGATCGCTTTGTTTGGGTTAAGCAAAACAATTAGATTCTGCCAGCAATGTGTGTGTGTGCATGAGTGTGTGTGTGTGTGTGTGTGTGTGTGTGTCTGTGTTTGTGTCTGTATCTGTGTGTGTATCTGTATGTGCACATGCATGCATGCTTGTGTGTGAGGGTGCTTGTGTGTGTGTGTGTGTGTGTGTGTGTGTGTCTGTATGTGCACATGCTTGTGTATGAGGGTGCTTGCGTGTGTGTGTGTGTGTGTGTGTGTGTGTGTGTGTGTGTGTGTCTAAATGTGCACATGCATGCATGCATTGTGAGGGTGATGGTGTGTGTGCGTGTGTGTGTGTCTGTGGTGCACGTGCATATGTCTGTGCAAGTGCATAAATGCAGTAGGCCGGGGAAAAGTAAACTAAGAGGAATTGGCTTGTGGTGCCACCACTCGGTACAGGCCGGCACGCTGGGGACAAAGCAGCTGGCATTAGCGGCGAGTCCTTAATAAACAGGAAGGGGTTAATAGTGCAGAAAGAGCCATCAGCCCTGCCGTGGGGGTGCTGAATATTCCTTTCTTAAGTCAGCTGTAAGTAATTACGCCATGGAGCGATTCTGACGATTACCATAACAGAGCAATTGGACGTGAAAAATGGATAATGGTATGGACATGGAACTGCATTTAAACCAAAAAAAAATGCTGCAATAGTTGGTTAGTTAATACTGTGCATTCTTGGCTTCTCTCTGGATATGGCAGACCAGTAGGGTTCGGGTGTGTGTGGGTGTGTGTGTGTGTGTGTGTGTGTGTGTGGGTAGTGGGTAGAGTGTTGGTGGTGAGGAGGGTGAATTCCACTGGATTTCTGCACGAGGGCACAACGCGAGCCCGTTTAGGGGCAATTTTCTGACACGTTACAGATTTATGACTTGTGACAAGGTCTCTGTCTCTCCTCAGCGAGAGGTTCGGCCGATGCATTTGGCATGTGTCCATTTGCTATGTATATACTGCAAGACATTTCACAGTTCTGAGCGGAGGGGAGAAACAGAGAGAGAAAGAGAGAGAGAGAGAGAGAGAAAGGAGAGAGAGAGAGAGAGAGAGAGAGAGAGAGGGAGAGAGGAAAGAGGAGAAGCTTGAAAACCTATATGGTCTTGGCACTGGACCATTTGATTGCAGCATTAGAGGAGGGAACACGAAACGCCTCTGCCTATGTTTAATGCCCAGTCTTTTAATCACAGTCACAATTCTCAAAAAGATGAAAGAAACATCCCACTGCTACTGGCTGCATAATCCTCTCACTGAGGCATATAGGAGTTTGTATATAGAGTGTTAGTACATATATATTGTATGTTTAAGCTATACATCCCACTGAGTCTATTGATATGGGAAAACATTTCATGATTTCTTGACGTTTCTTCTGTGTACCTCTTGTTTGAGCCCCATCAAAGAGGGAATGCCAAGACCCCTTCATCCATATGACTCTCACATCTTTAAAAACAAACAACAACACCCCCCCCCACACACACACATACACATACACATACACACACAATCACTCACACACGCACACACACACGCACACACATACAGAGTCTGACAGACGGTCAGAGTCCTGACACCCCGGACAGCGGCAGTCTTTGTTCTCCAGCAGAGAGAATGGCACAGAGAGAGAGTGAGAGAGAGAGATGTATGAAAGAGGAGGACGGGGGGAGTAGTGGGAAGGATGAAGGGCTCAGAGTCCAAACAATCCCAGCAGGCACCTGGTGGCCATCCTTGGGGTTCCCACCACTGTGCTGGCATACTGAACTGAGCAGAGTCGCAGGGGTCGCAGTAGGGTGAAGGGTCAGGGGTCCTGCAAGTCTAAGAAAACATCCTTAGTCCTATCTCTCTGAGAGAGGTTCAGGAAGTCTCTCTTAACCAAACACACACACACACTCACACATAGGCACACACACACTGACACATACACTCACCATCTCAGTTTCTCTCTATTTCTCACACACACACACATGCGCACACACACACACACACACACACACACACACACACACACACACACACACACACACACACACACACACAAAACAAAAAAGAGACATCTGAAGAGAAAAAAAAAGAAAAGTTGGAACAATCGGCCAAGTAGAAGCTCTCATTTGCTTTTACTGAACACTTCTTCCATTTCAGGTGTCACAATAAAAACAAGTGCCCCCCCAAACACACACACACACACACACACACACACACACCACCCCTTCTCATCTAAGCTATTCAAAATGAAGAGGCGCTGAAAGAGCCTCTGCCGCCAAGGCATAAAGGCAGAACCAAGAAAGAGAAGCACGAATGAAAGACCCACAGAAGAAAAAAAAGAAGACAGAGAGAGAGAGAGAGGGAGAGAGAGAGAGAGGGAGAGAGGGGGAGAGAGAGAGAGAGAAAAGAACTCCTCCATCAAAAGAGTCACAGCCGTAGTAGCCGTCTACCATAGTCGGTCCAAGACGGCGAGCCAGAAACAATAGCTCATCTCCAGTGGAAAAGAGTGCTCTCACTGGCAGAGGCATGCTGACCACAGCCGAGGCAAGCCAAGCTGACAGGCTCACACTGACATGGACCACGGCCAGCACCAGACATTTAAATCCCTTTCACGTTCTGATATATTTATGCGTGTCGAACAAAAAAAAAAATAGAAGAAAGAAGGGCATAATGTTTTATTTATTTATTATTTCTTTTTAGAGGAGATGTGAGTTGACGTCTCAATTGGTCACAAGACACCACCATCCCACACCACCCCCCTGCCCCCAACATACACACACATGAACACACACACACACACACACACACACACACACACACACACACACACACACACACACACACACACTCTTGGGTGCTCTTGGGTGTATCTGGCCTTGTCGGTGAGTGGTGCTGGTGGGGTGCTGGGCCATGCTCTCCATGCCTGCCAAACCCCTCTTACGCACATACGCACACACACACACACACACACACACACGTGCGTGCGCGCACATACACACACACACACACACACACACACACACACACACACACACAGTTCCCCCTCCCCTCTCCAACTCTATGCTCTCGTCAGCCCAGCCACGCTTGGACTGATCAACAGAAGGGCTTTAAAAGATTTAGTGTGAAACAGGCCATTTCTCTGTCTTTCTTCCTCCTTCCCTCCCTCCCTTACTCACTCACTCTCTTTCTTTCTCTTTTTTTCACTCTTTTCCTCCTTCTCTCTCTCTCTTTTTCTTCATCTCTTCTCATCTCTAATACCTCTGCTTTTCTGTGTGTCTCACACAGCAAGGGTAGTCAGGGTAGCACTCAGCCACTGGAACTGGGAGGGGGTCACAGCTCCAGGTTGCTAGTTGCCCTGCAAAGCCCGCACACGCAAACTCGAACACACACACACAAACACACACACACACACACACACACACACACACACACATATTCAAACTCCAGAAAAAAAAGTTTCAATTTCAGACACGCCGTGGATAAATGTTTTTGTTGACTGTGAGTCCAGAGCTTAGATGTACCAGTGCTAAAAATAAAGGCACTTGGCTTGGCCTGGGGCCCTTCTGGGCTGGTGCAGGAACATTAGGCTGGATTTCGTCTTGGAAAACACAATTAATGAGTCACTGTCCGAGGGCCTCCCACACACAAAAACACGTATACACACACACACACGCAAACACCCCCACACACACACACACACAGCTAAACACTCACAGTAGCAGGTGGCTGGGAGGGCTAAGTATAGGAAGCAGACAGTGTAAGTGAAGCAGACAGAAGGGTATGTGTGTGTGTGTGTGTGTGTGTGTGTGTGTGTGTGTGTGTGTGTGTATGTACGAGTGCACGCGTGTGTGTGTGTGTATGTGTGTGTGAGTGTGCCCATGTGTGCCTGTATGCGTGTGTGTGTGTGTGTTTGTGTGTGTGTGTGTGTGTGTGTGTGAGAAAGAAAGAGAGGAGCAGTGAGAGTGTGTGGGTGGGTGGGTCTGTCTGGTGCGAGAGCTAAAGAGTGCAGTGCTCTATTTGTGCTAAGCCCTGGAGAGGCCCCACACATAGACAGGGTGCTGTGTTTGAGCCTGCCGACAGAAGCAGGGAACTGGCCTGGCCAACCTGAGCGGGACAGGTCAGAGTTAATCATCTCGGAGAGAGACAGAGAGAGGAAGAGGGAGGGAGGGGAATTGGGAGTTTGTGTGTGTGTGTGTGTTTGTTTGAGCAACAGACAGACAAAAAAGTAGGAAGAGTGAGTGTAAAGGACAGAAAGTACTGTATGTGTGTGTGTGTGTGTGTGTGTAAGTGAGTGTGTGTGTGTATATGTATATATATATGTGTGTGTGTGTGTGTGAGTGAGTGTGAGTGTATATATATATGTGTGTGTGTGTGTGTGTGTGTGTGAGTGTTTGTGTGTATGTGTGTGTGTGTGTGTGTGTGTGTGTGTGTGTGAGCAAGTGAAAAGGAGAGAGAGACAGACAAAGAAAGAGAGAGAGAGAGAGAGATGAGCAGAGCCTTGGGCAAAAGCCACTGCTTCCACCTCTCATCTCGACACTGGCATCGCCTCTGGGTTCAAAACAAACATTTCTCTGCCCGCGCGGGTATATGTGTGTGTTTATGTGTGTGTGTGTGTGTGCGTGGGGGGGGGGTAGAGATTGCCAGGAGGAGCGACAGAGTGGCAGCAGCTGAGAGAGAGATGGAGAGATGGAGAGACAGAGTTAGAGAGAGGGAGAGAGAGAGAGAGAGAGAGAGAGAGAGAGAGAGAGAGAGAGAGGACAGTGGTGCTCGTCAGAGCCAACTCTCTCTCCAGCTGCAGCTGGTGCTGCTAGGCATTGGAGCGACGTAAGTTCTGCAGCGTGGGCGGCAGTGGTAGTTATCTTCAGGATCCTGCTCACCGCGCTGTAAAATGACTAGGTGACAGCACAGGCACCTTGCAAGGTGAAGAGTCCAACGTGTGTATGTGTGTGTGAGTTTGTGTGTGAGTTTGTGTGTGCGTGCGTGTCTGTGATTTGTGTGTGCGACTGTGTGTGTGTTTCTGAATGTGTTTATGGGTTTATGTGCAACTCGGATGGCTATACTGTGTGTAAGTGTGTGACAGCACACACAAGGAAAAATAGATGCAGTTAGAGGTAGACACAGAGGTAGACACTTAGTCTGTGAGGGAGCGTCTTAGAGTGTGTGTGTGTGTGTTTGAGAGAGAGAGAGAGAGAGAGAGAGAGAGACAACTTGTCACACTGTCTGCCGAGCCACCTACTCTGTAAGACGAAGCCTGAATGTCCGCCCAGAGAACAGCGAGAATGGGTGAGAGAGAGAGAGAAGAGAGAGAGAGAGAGAGAGAGACAGAAAGATGAACTCTACTCAGCACCGACCGGCTTTGACAGGCCACTCTCACACACTGTACCGTCGCACACACATACACACGCGCACTCTTTCTCTCTCTCACACACACACACACACGTACGCGCGCACACACACACACACACTAT
>PYXC01002282.1:3347500-3362500 GCA_015244755.2 Tenualosa ilisha | reverse complement strand
GCGCTGCCATATTATCTGCAGCCATTAACAGGAGAATGGTGCGGGGATGGAGCACATCTTCAGAATAATGTCCAGTGCCCTCGTGACTGGTGGATGGTAGGCCTTTCAGCAGGAGAACTCCCAGACATCTAATGAATGTCATTTGCCAGCTCGGCCCACACACCAGAGGAGTGGACACAGTGAAGCCTGACTATCAGGTATGGATAAGAACTATGGGGATGCTTCATGAAGCTAACTCAAGAAACTACTTTAGTGTGTGTGTGTGTGTCTGTGTGTGTGTGTGTGTCTGTATGAGCCACTTAGCCATCAATATCACACATATAGTGAAACACAGACACACATACCATGTGCAAGCACATATACCATATACAAGCACACATACTCACACACACACACACACACACACACAAGCTACAAACTCACACCTCCACCAATTGGACACGCTACATACTCTCGAGCCTTTTTCCACTAACACACACACACACACACCTTCTTCCTTCTTTCAAGCCCGCTCGGAGATCAGTGTGACTCACGGTCCCTCCACAGAGTGCGGGTGGAATGAATGTCACCTTTCCCGTCGGCTGGCGTCACATCCATTTCTCTCCCTCCCCTGTTCACCAATCACCAGCTCCATTTAAATATATCAAGTCATCTAAGAAAGTGACAAGTCATGGTGCTGTGATAATGACTTGGACCGAGGCTCCACAGCAGGCCAGCTGGGCTGCTTTTGGGAATAACAGAAAGAGTGGAGAGAGAGAGAGAGAGAGAGAGGTGAAGGGGAGAGAGAGAAGGAGAGAGTAGGAGATGGAGTGAGTAGGGAAGGGTTAGAGAGAAAGCGAGGGAGTAGGAGATCAAGACAGGGAAAATGAGAAAGATTGAAAGACAAGCACAGAGAGGGAGAGAGAGTGAGGGAGGAGGAGAGCAGGGGGATGGGAGGTGGGGGAGAATGAAGAAGAAGAAATTGAAGTGAAACCCAGAGAACAGAGGCACCCCCCCAAAAAAAGAAGAAAAAAAACTGAAAGAAAAGCAAATCTTCTCTCCTTTTCTTATTTAAAAGTGGGAGGGCGAGCAGGCTGGGCGGGCAGGCCTTCTCCCTCCTGTTGCAGCTTCTAGCTGAAGATTGCGATGGCAGGACCCCAATCTCGCCAGCGCGCGCAGGGGCCTGTTGGAGCAGGAGACTCCCGGCTGAGAGGCGCGCTCCTCAGCCGGCGCTACCGCCACTGCCCCGGGACCGTCGGAGGCCCAGGAGGATGAGGAGGAGGAGGAAGAGGTAGGGGTGGAGAGGGGAGGGCTGAGGCCCCCCCCCCCCCCCCAAAATATATAAAGAACCAAATCAAAATGAAGAAACGTGTGAATTAGTTTTTTTTTATTCAGCTGGTGCGCCGCTCTCCACAGGACCCCTGACGGGTGGGGTCCCAGCCGGTGAGCCAGGCAGGGGGTCGGGGTGGATGTTTTTTTTTTTTTTTTTTTTTTCTTCTTCAGCACAGGTGCCCGTCACAAGACAGAGAGAGAAAGAGAGAGAGAGACAGAGAGAGAGAGAGAAAGAGAGAGAAATAACAACACTGACAAGCCTGGGCACAGTGGCAGAAAGTACTGCAGTTCCAACTTCCTTTGGAAACACATGCGCACACATAAGGCCTCTCTCTCTATCTCTCTCTCTCTCTCTCTCTCTCTCTATCTCTCTCTCACACACAAATATAGCGTAAAGACACAAGGCACAAGACAAACACACATACATATGACTGAGAGAGAGAGACAGACAGAGAGAGTGTGAGAGAGAGAGAGAGAGAGAGAGAGAGAAAGACAAAAGGTCTTAGCATTTTTTTTGACAAAGCTTTTGTTGACAAAGCCAGGAACCAAGCAAACAAGCCCAAAGCCTTCAGAGTCCAAAGCCACAAACACACAGATAAACATGCCACCCAAAGTCACCTCCTCCTCTTCCAAACCAACACCAAGTTGGATAACTACCACAACATTCACCCAAAGCCACAAAGCGATGGCCACACACACTAGTTTTCATACAAAGTGTACACACACACACACACACACACACACACACACATGCACACACACTACTGGGGTAACATTTCAAAAGGCAGAGTCATGACTGTGAACATTTTGATGTTTGTGTGCTGAATACCAGCAACTTTCTTTTTCTTACAAAATCTGTCAATGTTAACATCCTGGTTTTAAAATGGACATTTTAAACATAAAAACTAGACACAAACTGAGCTAAGCTGTAAACCTACCTGACTAACAGATTTAGCCTACTGTAAATCATGTGGTAATGTAGTGGACAATACCTAAATGTAATCAATGTGAAATCAACTGACAGAAAAGGTTGGTTATTGGTTGAATTCAATTGACTGTAAATGGTGTCATCAAAGGCAGAAATGTA
This sequence comes from Tenualosa ilisha, assembly GCA_015244755.2. Taxonomy (NCBI): domain Eukaryota; kingdom Metazoa; phylum Chordata; class Actinopteri; order Clupeiformes; family Clupeidae; genus Tenualosa; species Tenualosa ilisha. Next base: position 3,360,102 of record PYXC01002282.1, on the reverse strand, counting down.
CCGCTCTAATTAGGAAGAGCCATTTAAATGACTTCCTTCAGTGTTCTTGTCAATCTCAAATATCTGATGTGGATCTAGAAATGGTTTCACCATTTACCATCTACAAGAGAGACCTGTCCACACGACATGTGAGCCCTGTGGGTAAATTAGACTAAGGCCGTCTAGTGTCTGCTCCCTTTCCTCTCATTTCTTTTATTTGCCACCCACCCAGCCTTCCTCAACCCCAACCCCCAAGCGCTTGCTGATGAACACTTCATTTTTGTATTGAAGGCCTTAGAAGTGGCCATCACCCAACAAAAAGCCCACACTACTGTGCTCGACTCTACACTGCACTGACACACTGATCTTCATCAAAATCACAACAAGAACGTCAGCAATAGCAACAAAAGCAGTTGTTGGACTGTTGGACACTGAAGGAAGTCGTTTAAATTGTTCTTTATAATTAGAAATGTACATTTCACATTTGAACTTGAATTTTCACATTTGAACTTAAATTTGAAAAGTACCTACGACCTTTGATGACACCATTTACAGTCAATTGAATTCAACCAATGACCAACCTTTTCTGTCAGTTGATTTCACACTGATTACATTTAGGTATTGTCCAACAGCAACAAGAGCAGAAGCATAACAACAACCAAAACACAACAAATCCACCAAGCCACATCCCTCTTTCGATGCTTGGGTTAAGACACCACTCTTACAGTAAGAGCACGCAGCTAAAGCAACTGCAGAAACAGACACCCTGATTGAAAACACTTGAGAAAAATGAGCCGCCGTGCCCTGCTTCAAAGCAGAGGGGTGCAGAAGCCATTAATGCGATACATACATGAATACACTGGACTGATTGGATGACCTGGAACCAGGTTAGGAGGCAGCGCTCACTGCGAACTAGAGCTGGCCTCTCGCGGCAAAGGAGGCGGCATCGAGGGCCTCTCCCGGCCCAGCGGCTCAGGAACAAAGGCTGCGGATGACAGTCCCTGCGAGACAGGAGCCTTAGCTTATCATTTCAAAGGAAGCCCCCAACCCGACAACACACACACACACAGACACACACACACACACACCCTCAACCTTAGAACTGCCACCATCGCCAAACCCCATGCCGCCATACCTGTCCACCAAACAGAAAAAAGCCAAGACAGAATTTCAGTGCTTGCAAAAAAAAAAAGCAAAAAAAAAAAGCAATGAGTCTCTTTTTTTCCAAAAAAGTTTCCAACTCAACATGGTAAACATTAGTACCAGGATTCCTGTTTCGCTTGTGCTTCAGTCCCATGTTTTCCCCTTTTTTTGGGTGGTGTGTATGTGTGTGTGTGTATGTGTGTGTGTGTTTTGAGTGGGTGGGGGGGGGGGGGGGTTGTGTGTGAGAGCAGCACGTTTTTTGAGTTTATGATCTTGTCCTGACCTTCTGGTTCATTTATAATGCATCCTCAGTATAAACCTTGATAAAAGTTTCATAAAGAAAAGAACAAAAAAGATGGTGTGTGTGTGTGTGGGTGTGTGTGTGTGCTTGCTTGTCTCCTGTCACGGCGCTGTGACAGTGTAATCTTTAATCAGTGCTACTGGGTTGGGTGGGGAGGGACAGGGTGTCAGTGTGCAACGCTCCTCCGTTCTCCAAACGCTGCTGTGATCTCCACAAAAATGTCTACCTACACCCCACCTCTGAGGCAGCTTCTGTCCCCCAACACACACATACACACACACACACACACACACAAACACACACACGCACATACACACACAAAACCCTTTTCTCTAACTGTGTACCACTCTCTTTCAGTGTTTACCTCTCTGAGAGTGTGTGTTTACCTCTCTGAGAGTGTGTATGTGTATGTATGTGTGTGTGTGTTTGAGAGAGAGAGAGAGAGAGAGAGAGAGAGAGAGAGAGGAGGAGAGAGACAGAGAGAGACTTTTTCTGTCACCATCAAGGTGCTTCTGGTCAAAAGAAACACTTCTCAGACACACAAACACACAAGTTCTCTCTCTCACACACACAAACACACAGTGCATATGCACAGCATTCACCCCCATACACAAACATAGACACACACACACACAAACACACACACATAAATGCAGTGTAGGTTCTGTCTTTCTGTCCCCACAGTAGGCTTCACGGTGTTCCCTGGTGTTCATTTCTCTTGTGTACTGAATCAGACAAATATGGATGTATTTTTTTCCTTTCTTTTTCTCTCTCCACACAAAAACATACAAAGGGAGAAACATCGGTCCTCAACCATGACCTTTCCTTGCGTGTGCATGTGTGTGTGTTTGTTTTCAAATAAAAAATACAGGAAGTTAAAGAATGTTAGATTCACCTCGGTAGCCAAGCCTGAGCTCCTGGAGAAGCTAATCCCTTGCCTTTGTTTTGGGAGGAGGGAGCGTGGGTGTCTATGTGTGTGTGTGTGTGTGTGTGTGTATGTAGAGGGTGAGGATTTGAGGGGGCGAATCTGCAATAAGCCTCTACACATGCAGGTTCATCCGGCAGATATGAGCTCCAAAAGTTTCACTGATGAGTGTTTGGTGCCATCGGCGGCCTGCTGAATACAGATGTCCACAACCCGCCGACTGCAGGCGAATCTCCCGCCCGCCGCGAGACAGGGAGCCGACGCGGTGTGATCCCCGAGCTGATTGCATGGGGAAACAGAGGCCGTCCACGACTCAGATCCAGGTGCTGATGGAATCCCACAGACAGTATGTTGATTTCGATAGTTTTCATTTTTTCTCTCTTATTTGTTCAGTTTTTTTTTTTCACAACCTTTGTCTCTACGTGGGGTTGCAAATGGCCATGAAGGGACACTGCTGTCCACAGAGTGTTTACATCAGCCAGTGCAAGTCTGGGTCATGAGATGATACACTGGTGGCAAAACTTGACTTCAATTGATTCAGCTCCTCTGAAGGACATTAGAATGCTGGGGATACATCCCTCATAACACAACATTTTTTTTTTTATTTTACTTTGCAAGATGATGCAACATACTGATTCAATTCGAACTAAAAGACTGGTGATTTCTCACCAGGATTACAGGTCCATTTTTTAACTTTAAAAGATAGTTTGCTGCATTAGAGTTCTGCCTTTTGTCATTTGTTCTGAAGAAAAAGTCCAGCAGCCACAGCTCTTTGCTGTCCTCATGAAAAATTACAGTTGTCTGGCAAAACATCTGTATGTGTCACAATGCTTTTACCATTGTGACAACATCCAGTGTTTTGGGTAATGCTGATTGAAATATGGGCACTGTCTGTTGGACAAACCACTTAACGTCAACACATCAGCGACTGCACTTGGCGGAGTACGTCCAAAAAACGACTAGACTGTCAAATCATATGCTGCACAGAGAACAATTTCTGCAGACCCACTTGTGACGATAGGAAAATAGGGAAACTGGTTTTTGACAAGGATTTCGCGTGGCGATTCTTGTGTTTCCGAATTAATCCCAGCACAAAATTACGGGTTCTTTTCATCCTAAAACTCTCCATTTCCATGGTAACAATGTTTAAGCCTGTGAGATGAGTGAAAGAATGGAGCATTTAGGGGAAAAAAAACCTGAAGCAGTATGGCAAAAAAAAAAAAAAAAAACTCTAAGCTTTGATTCTCTTAACGTTTCAACTTAGATGAAAAAAAAAGCTGAATCTAATCTTAACAAAGAGCAAATTACATTTTACCGGCGTGTATTGTTCTATGAAAAAGAGTGCTGGAACAGAGGGATCGAGAAGGAGGAGGATGAGGCGACGATGGCAGATGAGGAGGGAGTGAAAGATGAACAGGGTGGGGGTGGGGGTGGGGGTGTTGGGGGGGCGTATGCGTTTCCAGAGTGACAAAGATGATTCTGTGCTTCAGTCGTAATTACGATGCGACTGCTGCCGTTCTAATTAAACGTGTTTTCTCTCGGCGTTCTGGTGCGATGCTGATGGGGAAGGTAAACAGAATGGGAAATAAGGGTGTGTGTGTGTGATCATGTTGGACAAAAGGTACCGCCCAAGGTGCTGCATCCTCAAGGGCTGACACAGAGGCCACAAACCCACTTTAACACAAGATTACAGCAGCTTCTCTCTCTTTCTGTCTCTCTCACTCTCTGTGTGTGTGTGTGTGTGTGTGTATGTCTATGTGTGTGTGAGAGAGAGTGAGACAGAGAGAGGGTTAGTGTGGTGGGACAAAATGTGAACCTTTTACTGCAAAAAGTAAGGTCAATGTCACATAAAAGCAGCATATTTCTCTGGATGTGTGTGTGCGTGTGTGTGTGTGTGTGTGTGTGTGTATGTGTGTGTGTGTGTGTTGAGAGGAAGAGTAAGAACATGAGGGTGAGTCAGAGGAATGGCACAAGTGTGGCTCAGCAGGTTAGTGCAGCTTGACTTCTCTTTCTGCTTCCCATTCTCCCTCTATCCCAGCATACACCCTGCCCATTCCCTTTACACACACACACACACACACGTGCACACACACACACACACACACACACACACACACACACACACACACGTGCACTCACTCACACACATATCCATTCTTGTAACACACATACACACAAAACGCACAGCCATGCACACAGAGGGAGAGAATCCATGCCAAGAAGCATTGTGTGACCCAGAATTCACCCCACCATCTTCCAGAGTCCCTCGATGGTGACCATCATTGCAGCGCGAGTCTCCTGCTGTGTCTCTCCGTGTTAAATCAATCCACTCTAAGGGCAGGGCAGAGCACGTTCATATGCAGATGTTCACAATGCTTCCATAATGGCATAATAGTAACACAGAACAGACGACAGCCTGCATTAGGACTGTTCTTTCATTCTGCAACTGCGTGGTTTATTTTCGGGTTTCATTACATGGAAATTTCATTACAAGGGAAAAATATATATAATTTCGTGATTACGCATGAGGTAACACGATTACTTAAATGTAAGGTCAATGTTAAAATGATTCCATTAGTGGGTCTTGAAGTTGTATTTCACCATTAGTTTGCAGACTTTTATGATAAAGTTATAGTATGTGTAAGTTACAGTACTGTGTTACATTAGCATGGATCTAATATAACAAATTTATATTGGATATTAAATATAATCTAACTAAATATAACAAAAAATGTGATATCCAAAACTACATTTTTTAACATCCAGTATGTGCAACCAAGTTCTATAGTGAATGATGCTGAAGAAGTTCAATCACAAGACAGGCTGTTTCTCTTTCAAAAGCCTGTAGAAAATGAATTTGGAACAGTATCTGGAAAAGGAGAGCAACTGATACCAAAAATCTTGGAAGTTTTCCAGTGTCTGTGATGTGGTTCACTTTGTGTGAGAAGCCCTAGTTTCTTCACAAGGGCAATAACGGCTGATTGAGACCGACTCCACTTTGATTCAGAGAAGACCACAGTACGACACACAGTTTCAAGATCCACATCAAGCCAAGAGCATTCTCACAACATATACCTGAGCCAAAGAAGATTGTTGGAAAACATCTAATTTCTAAAAAAAAAGACATTCTCTTCTCTTCACACACACACACACAAACACACACACTCACACACACACACAAGAAGGGGGGTAAACCACTGACCAGTGCACAGACAGTAACAGTCCCTCTTGATTCTCTGGCCTGTCATTACCGCATTGGCCACAGTCTGCCCTCCCTGTCCGCACAGTACCTTCCCTGCATTCCGAGACAGTCTGAGACAATGAGACTGCAGCGACCGGGTGGGCCCACAAAGACAATATGGGACCAGGAACAAAATGGCCGACATAAAAGAAGCCACCGCAGGGTGGCTATTTCTAGGTATTCCCACGCTGGGAGATTTTTTATAGTAGGCCGTGTTTACAGTGTTAATGCCTCTGTTCTGGTACACTAATCAGGACCTCTGTGTGTGTGTGCATTTTTGTGTGTGTGTGTGTGTGTGTGTGTGTGTGTGGTGTGTGTGTGTGTGTGAACAGGCTCTTCACTTCTTCTGTCTTCTTGACAAGATAATGATCTTGTGATGAGCAAGCTTTGCAGTGCATAGTCTATTTTATGGTTAATAATAATCCAGTGTTAACAATCTGCTTTGATAATCTAATTAACAGTGCTGGTTATTGTATAGGGATTTGCTCAGAAATAGGCAATGAATTCCACTGTCCTTGAATCAGGCCCTGTTGCACCCATTCTAATTCCCATGTCCAGTGTGAGCGCGTCTCTCGTCTGACTCTGAACCACCCACACACTCAGCTTCAGCTGACCATAATGTGACCCTTGGTGTGAGGCTGCTGCTTGCAAAGGCCCTCATCATGAGTGTAAACACGTACGATGGCCAGGACACAGAGAAAGAGAAAGAGAGAAAGATAGAGAGAGAGGGAGAGAAAGAGAGAGAGAGAGAGAGACTGAAGAAGCCGTGGCCATGACCCCTAAGCCGTGGCAGGTTGGTGTGTGAATTTGATCCCCACACACACACCTCCCTTGGCTAGCCCGGTGTGTGTGTATGTGTGTGTGCGTGTGAGTGTATGTATGTGTGTAAGGAAGGAACATCAAGGCCCAGTGTTTAACACCCCACAGGCCTCAGGGTTAGTCCTCAGCGGCCAACTGTACTCGCACTGTTCAAAAGAAATTCACACACAGAAATCGATACCAAGAGGGGGAAGAATCACACACACACACACACACACACACACACGCACGCATACAAGCACACAAACACACAAACAAACACTCAAACACACATACATACTAGACAAACACCCTGTGAAGGTAAAATCTGGAATCGAAGAGGTCAGAGTAAACATACTGTCTATACAATGTGTGTGTGTGTGTGTGTGTGTATCTGAACAACAGGTTCCTATGGGGAGAAGGAAAACAACCTTGTAGTAGGCCAATAGCCATTGACTAGACCCAACCAAAACACACACACAACCACACACCTACACACCTACACACACACACACACACACACACACACACACACACACACACACACACATACATGCTTGCTTGCACACAAACCAATGTGCTCATCAATCCAAAAGCAACTATAAAAGACTCAAAAACAAATAACAACAAATAAAACATCAGTAAATCAAGGAACAAAAAAATTTAAACATTTCTCTGATCTGTGGGCTACCAGTGTGGCACATTGCGGTCAGTCACCAGCACCCCACCCCCAACATCCCAGCATGCTTCAGTGCTGAGTCACCCAGCTGCGTCAGAGCTGGGTTGGCTGCACACGCGTGGGGCGAGACGACTGGCGACGTCTACTCCCTGTCTCTCCTTCTCTCTCTCTCTCCCTCTCTCTCTCGTTCTCTCACCCGCCCCGTCTGTCTTGTCTGTCACTCTGCCCAGACCCTTCAGCAACACTCCAGGAGCCTGGATCTGCCGAGGCTTCGGTTCAGAGAGACGGGGCTTCTGCGCGTCTCGGCCCTGGAATGTTTTCTTTCGGCGCAGGCCAGACACTAAGAGCAGCTCATTTTCAGGGAGTTCTGGGACTCGGGAGCGAGGAGCTGTGAAGTCTGTGAAGTCATATCTGGGCCTTACTTCAGGGAACGAGCTGACACAGCAATGTTCAGAGAGACAGCTACTGCACTCATAAACCTCAAGTCTTGAAAATATGGACTAGAAGTACCGTAATTTCCTGATTATTAACTGAGGTTAAAACACTGATTTTGAAAAATTTAATTACCTATGAGGTTAATACATGGGTCATGGCTATACGCAGGACTGTATTTTTTGTCAAAATTCTACTTTGTCATGAAATCATGATTAGCTTCTGAATCATTTGGTAAAGTGTAGTAAACTGAGGTTAATATATGGGTGAGGTTAATGCACGAGCGAGGTTAATACATGGTTTTGTCTTTTTTTAGTTTGCATAAAACACTGACCTGTGGTTTATACATGACACGGCTTATATTTGGGAAATTACAGTAGTGGAAACAGAGGTATATGGGTGAATGTGATCATACTAATAGCAGATATTGCAGCTACAGTGAAAGTAGAAATGTTCATCATCATCATCATCATCACCATCATCATCCTCCTCAACAGCAATCATAGTAAGGTTATACCATATTGGCCCAAATATAAGATAATCCTAAATATAAGACAATAAGACGTGTGGGGCAGTTGTAGGTCTAAGAGACATTGATGGTTCGTTTAAGACAAATATAGTTTTTGGCGCCCTCTATATTTTTCCCCTATTTTTGTCTGCTCTGTGAATGTAAGACAACCCCCCTTTTTTCAGAGGTATTTACAGGAAATGTCTTAATGTAAATGTAAAATGTCTTAAATTCAGGCCAATACCATAGTAGGAAGCAGTAGCAGCAAATAGCTAGTTCTTAGTCAGTATGTTAGTTCTTAGTTTGCTAGTTTGTTGACCCCTTGGGTCAAGTTTATTGTACTGCCATAGCATCACATCCTATCATGCAAATACATGTTATGATATATTACCCAACAGTGACTTAGCACATCAAACTTTTTCATTATATCACATAGCAGAGAGCTGACTTAATCACATTAAACACTTAAAAGGCCTGAATTCCTCAACCCACCACCTTAACCACATAAGAAAAATTACACACCACATCTTTCCACGTAAACAGCATTATTATAACATTATTATTATAACATTATTATAACATAACAGTACCTTGACCCTGACACAACTTTTTCAGCGTGCTTCTGGGTGAGGGTATCAGGCCTCTGCTAAAGTAGGCCCTGTTGCACTTTAGGCTTCTATACTTCCATCCACAGGGCAGAACTGTGAAGTGGCAGGAGAGTGGATCAGTGTCATCCTGTAGTACTGTACGGGTGATACATGTGATGTAATGGTCTTGCAGTTTTTCTCCAGAAAACTGTTGAGTAAGTAGGCTGATTATTTTAGTGTCAGTGTTAGTTACAGTATATGTACTTAGTGAGAGCAATAGTGATAGCAGTAGTCCCAGTTCTGAGGGCTGATTCTAAATTCAAAAATGTTCTTATTTTTTTAATGAGGGTTCAAGCTTCCATCTGTGTAGGGTGCAGTGATTGTGGAGGTGATGTCATGTGACCAGTGGCTGCTCACTGGATGTTGACAGGAAAGCCTTCTCTACGATTTATTGGGCTCCTCAATCAGCCCTTTTTGCGTGGCTGTGGCCCGGCACAACCCGGTTGACTTTGGCCAAACTCCGGCGGAGATTCATGAATCTTTGGGCGGCCACTGCTGTGGTCGGAGGATGCTCTCAGCCACTTAGGGTTGGACAGAGCCACATCCAATGGAGATGAGCGAATAAATCAAAAACAGTTCTGTTTTTCCATCGTGCAATGTCTCCTTTTCTTTTTTCCCCCCAGACAGACAGTGGGGTGAGGGAGAGTGGTGAAAGACTGAAAGGGAGAGAGAGAGAGACAGTAAGAAAGAAAGAGACACAGGATGAGAGACAGGGAAGATGACTTTCAGCCACATGGAAAACCCTCTTTCCTGCCATCCTTGTGATATGACCTACAATCGTAACAGATCTCGCCAGGCAGTCCCAAGTACCGCAAAATTAACTGCTGTCTTTGCATCTTGTTAGGCCATCCAGCAGCGAGGTGGGCGAACTGCTCCAAAAAAGAAGAGCAGACTAAGGAAGAGTCTGCCCTCTAGCTCCCCAACAAACCCCCCCACACACATCTCAGCAGCCTCCAAAAAGAAAGATGTCTGCCCTTTCCCATTTGTGTTTCCAACCAAGAAATGATTTCTCGCAGACATCTTGTTTGAGTTCAAGCCCAGCCAACAGACACTGGTGTAAGACTGACGGGAGAAACGAGGAGTTGACAAACTCGCCTGATGACGAGATAATCTAGATGGATGGACAGATAAAGAACCTGACAGACAGGAAGCCGAAGCAGACACACTAATGTGGAAGAAGAAATGGAGGGGAAAAAACAGACTGAATGTGGTTTATTTATTTCTTTTTGATTCTTTATTCTCAATATGGTATCAGAACTAGCCAAATAACTGTCTAATACAATAAATGTAGTGAGCAAAGAGAAACGGTGAGGTAAAAGTCTGCCTTAAAAATAGAGCTCCATATCATCTGCCTCCAGCCGCTGTCATTAATCAAAACAAACCAATGGGATACAACAACGAATGAATGAAAAAAAAAGAAAAACAACAACCAAAAAACTTTCTTTATGAGGAAATAATTTCATAAACAATATCGAAGCAGTTCATGAAACTCTAACAGCCTCTCTAATGCTCCAAAGAAACGTATTACTCCGCTGAAAACTGAATCCAAATGTGATAAAAAAAAATAATAACTGCACTGAGCATGTACTGCATTTGAATACATATTAAAAAAAAATGATACACACACACACACACACACACAGACATACACACTCACAGACGCGCGCACACATGCACGCACACACTCTCAGGAGGGCTGCTTTCCACATTTCCACTGCGTCCCCCACATTTGAATAGTAAATATATATGGTATTTTAAAGATTGCAATGTTGCTTGATTACTCTCTCCATCACTTGCACCATTGCCTGAGGTATTTGTATCCGACTCTAAATGCTAATGTAGCTAAAGTGTGCTGAATGCATCTGTGGCCCCATCCGTTTGCCATATGCTAATAGAATGAGGGCTAAATGCTTTAGCAGAGATCTGGAGGCCAAGGCAAGAGGAGCATAGAAACACTGATCACAGGAATCACACAGGAGAGAGAGAGAGAGAGGGGATGGCTCATCAGCTGAATTGCATGCACAAACACACACACACACACACTCACACACACACACAAGCATGCATGCAAACACCTACGCACACAGGTGTACACACACACTTATGTACATGCATGAATATAAACTTGCATACAGGTGTACACACACACACACACACACACACACACACAAACACACACAATAAATAACTGTGTGCAAACACACACCAACAGCACCATCTACCCTAAACTGTGCCCTGCCCCCAGTCTTGAAGAACACCATGCACATGCTAACATGCCATAACCCCTCCCATCTCTCCTTCTCCAATCTCCTCTCTCTCATCACTCCATTCCACTCCCATCCTGCCACACAAACCCAAACGCCTTCCCTCCTTCTCTTTCTCCCCCACTGACTCTATCTCTCTCTGTCTATTTTCCCTATCTCTCTCTCTGTCCATTTATTTCTCCATTTTTCTCTCTTTCTTTCTCTCTAACTACCCTGTTCTTTCTCCCTCCTGGTGCAGGGTGTGTGCATTGTCTCCAGCATGGAGGTGTTGACTAATGCTGGAGCGATGAGCAGGGGGACCAATTTGGATTTATTTGTCAATTTTTTTTTCACTCTTTTTTTTCTCCTCTCTCTCCATCTCTCTATCTCTCCCTCAGCCCCTCATCCTCCCCCCATCCCCGCCTTCTCTCCTCTGGTCAGCTTTAGCGGCCGATTTGTTGCGCTGGGCTGACTTAATATGCTGGGGCTCCATTGTGTGAGTGTGTGTTTGTGTGTGTGTGTGTAAGAGGTGGGGGGGTGGGTGCTTTGTTGTGCCCACACCCCCGCGCCATCGGTGTGTATCATCCTGTCCGCGGGTTCAGACAATGGCGGTGGCGGCGTTGTTGATGCTGGACACAGTGGTCATGTTCCATTTGCCGACGGGCATTATCTCCCAATCCGGCGCCTCGGCCAGCAGCCCCTGTGCCGCACCAAGTGGCCCTGCTTTGAATAGAGTCTAAAGCTATTATTGGGAGGGAGGGACAGAGAGAGAGAGAGAGAGAGAGTGTGTGAAAAGGGGCTCGGACTTGTATATAGGGCTACATTTGGGCTCGACTACATGCATACTAATGACATCATTACAGAGCCAGGCGCTTCTGGAGAACATGTTTACTTTGTTATGGTTTCCATCACCTTCTCTCTCTCTCTTTCTCTCTCCCTCCTCCCTCCCTTCCTCCCTCCCTCCATCTTTCCCTTGCCTTCCTTCACCCCTCCCTCCCCTCTGAATCACAAATGTCCAGCTCTTTTCTTTCTCTCCCTCTCCCGCCTCCCCTCTCTGTGATTCTGTCTCTTCTTCTCTCACCTTCTTTTTGTAAAATGTAAATAGCATGCAGGGCTAATTTTCTTGTATTTGCCCAAAAAATTAGGTTGCATAGTTCACGGAATTCTGCCTCCACTGGGCGCTGTGTGTGTGGGTGGTGATCCTCACGCAGAGCACTTCTTTTTCATGGCATTGAACCTGACCCTGAGTGACCCCTCCATAATGAGTGAATTGAAAACATCTCCCTTTGGAATGCGGCTTGCAGATACTGGCTATGCCTTTTTTTTTCCTCTCTCTCTATCCTTCTCTCCCTTTCTCCCTCCTCCTCCTCCGAATCACCCCCGCACCCCCCACCCCACACACTCTCACACACACACACACAGACACACAGACACTCTCTCTCTCTCTTTCTCACAGACACACACTCTCCATCTCTCTATTTTCTGTCTGTATTTGATGAATTAAAGGGGCAGTGGCTACATTCCTATCACCTGCACACTAACTCATGGCTCGCGGATGGGGCAGAGAGGTCAATACTGCAGCCTTTAAGAACCCTCCCCTGTTGGTGGGGTGGGAGAAGGCATAAAATAAGTCTTTCTTTCTTCTTTCTCTTTCTCAAATACTCACACACACACACACTCGCGCACACACACACACACATACGAAC
>PYXC01002282.1:3300000-3342500 GCA_015244755.2 Tenualosa ilisha | reverse complement strand
ACACACACACACACCACACACACACACACACACATACACACACACAGAGCATATATGCTAGGGTACAAATGCAATCTCTCACACACCTTGCAGTTGCATCAGGCAAGTCTCGTCCCCCCTCAAGACAATGATGTGAAGATGAGACAAAGCTTTTGGACTTGTCATCAAATGGACTTAATTATATCTCCTCCCGGTGCTGTGGCAGCCAGACCCCCCCCCCCCCCCCCGCCCCCCGCATGTCAACACTCCAGTGTTCAAAGACAAAAGCTGTGGGAGAAAAACCCAGCTTGTCACTCCGGAGGTGTTTTTCAAATTCCTGGCTATTCTGGTAAAAACGTGCTTTTTTTTGGGTATTATTACTATTTTTTCTTTTTTTTTTGTAGATGCCAAAAAGGAAATAGTAATAATTAGCACGGGTGGGAGGCTGATGGGTAAATATAGAAGTGGGCTGCCGAGACGCCGGACGTTTGATTAGACCACACTAAGATATGTCACTGGTAATTACCACACTCGCACACACCTGCACGAGCACAGGAAGCTCACAGCTCACCCCCACAGCACAGCACAGCACAGAATAGCATAGACAGCCAGGGAGAAGGTGATAAAGTGTGTGTTTTGTGTGTGTGTGTGTGTGTGTGTGTGTGTGTGTGTGTGTGTGTGTGTGTGTGTGTGCATGTATGTACAGTATGTACATGTGTGAGTGCACGTGAATACATGCATGTATGAGGGCTTCTCTGTGTGTGTGTGTGTGTGTGTGTGTGTGTATGTGTGTGTGTGTGTGTGTATGTGTGTGTGTAAACACACCTGTGTGTACGCTGTGTGTGTTTCTCTCTCTCTCTCTGTGTCTGTGTGTGTGTGTGTGTGCATGTATGTGTACATATGTGTGTGCATTTGGTTAAGTGTGTATGATGTGAGTGCGTGTGAGCTCAAGCATCTGTGTGTGTGTGTGTGTGTGTGTGTGTGTGTGTGTGTGAGCAGAGGCAGAGTGAAAGAAACCAGCCAAAGTACAGGAGATTAAAAAGAGGGAGAGACAGGGAAAGAGTAGAGTAGAAGAGGAGAGGAGAGGAGAGAGAACGACAGAGAGAGAAATAGTCAGGATTAAAGGGGATAGAGGTACTGAGTGACAAAGAAAGACAGCCTTGCAGAGAGGGAGAGATATATATAGAGAGAAACACTTTGATGCAGAGACTGAGAACGGACCGAGGCAGAAAAAGAGGTGATGCAAAGTGAGCTGGAGAGAAAGGAAGAAAGCTAGAAAGCATAAGACAGAGAGAAAGAAAGAGAGAGAGACAGAAAGACAGACAGACAGACAGAAAGAGGGAGAGAGAGAGAGAGAGAGCAAGCAAGAACCCTGTATCTGAAGTGTGGGATGAGACAGTTTGACTTGTGACCGTGATGAGTTGTGACTCAAAGCCCGGGTGCCCCCCTCTGCCACCTGTGAAGGCCGCGGCAGCATCAAAGCACATTAGAGATATTAGGGCCCTGCTTACTTAGCAGCCAGATAAAAAGCAGTGGGGCCTCCTGCCTCTCAAGCTGTGACTGGAATAGCTTTGCAATTTGCCGGCAAGGAGGAGGGGAATGAAAAAAAAAAGAAAAAAAAAAAAAGAAACAGCATTTTGATCTTAATGAATATAAAATGGCTACCATTAAAAGTAAAACAGATTATTTTCGCCTTTTCAGGGTCCATGGCACTCTCTCTATCTTCGTCTTTCTCTGTCTCTCTTTTCCCCTCTCTCTTTCTGACGGTCTTGGAGGGCCACTATGATCTTTCATTAAAACCGCACAGCGGGGTCCCCCTCCACTGCCAACCGAGGCCTCAGCCGTCAAAGAGATTGGCTGCGTTTAAAAGTCATTTTCATAAATCTACACGGACTTTCTGAAATTTGGTAATGAAAGCCATGAGCGCGGGGCAAGGGATGTGTGGGCCTGCCTGCTGCTCGCAACTCTCCCTCTGTTTCGCTTGTTGGCTGCCTGTCACCGCTGGTCATGTTCGTGGTCTGCTGGACTGTGTGTGTGTGTGTGTGTGCACGTGTGTGTGTGTGTGTGTGCATGTGTGTCTGTCTGTGAGAACGGGGTGGACAAGAGAGTGAGACTATGAGCATTTGCACACGTAAATAAGATGAGAGTGTGTGTGTGTGTGTATGTGTGTGTGCGTGTGTCTGTGCCGTTGATATCATGGCAGTACAGAGTGATGACAATAAAATGTTCACAAGTGTGTGTCTGTGTGTAAGTGTGTTTGCTTGTGTTATGGTGGCAGTATAGAGTGATGGCAGTGAAGCATGTGTGCGTGTGTGTGTGTGTGTGTGTGTGTGTATGTGTGTGTGTTGGGAGGTCCCCTGCCCCTCCACTCTGGGCCCCGATGGCAGTGTGCCACATGAGTCTGTGCCTAATCTGTGTTTGTTAATGACTAGCATGTGCTAATTACTGTCAGTGCCGGCCAGGGGCCCTTGCCTCTCCGGCAGCCGCCACCACCGCCACCACAGACGCCCCGCCGCATCGCACCACTACCTGTCCAATCACAGGCCCGCACACACGCACGCCACTTTTAATTGCATTAAACTTTGCCTGGTAATTTGTTGCGCCAGGAGAGGCAAGAGGTTAGAGTCAGAGAGAGGGAGAGAGAGAGAGAGGGACAGAGTGAGAGGAGAGAGAGAGAAAGAGAAAGAGAGAAGGAGAGAGAGGGGAGGGAGGGAGGGAAAGGGTTGACAGCTGGCCAGCTCCACTAATGGGCCTTCAGAAGTCAGGCAGAGAGGGAGTTTATTGCCCGGCTCGTTTTTATTCAGCTGTGTGATCCTGACACTCACACCATCTCCCTGGACAGCTGCCTGTGTGAGCGCCAGACCCAGCCAAGGCAGATAGCCCTCAATCTGACCATTCATTAACAGGGAAAACACACGCACACACACACACACACACACATGCACACACACACACAGCCACACAGACAAACACACACACACACACACACACACACACACACACACACACACACAAACATGCACACACACAAACACGCACATGCACACACACAAACACAGACACACAGACACACACACACACAGACACACCCACACACACACAGTACAACAAATCCACTACCTTTATTTATTATCAAGGGCAAATTCTGGGGCTGAAAACATTATTACATGCAGTGACAGGCGTGCTGTCTTGCAGCATCTAAGTAGCGTAAAGACCGAACATTAGATGCTCTTGTGTTCTAAACATACAACAAAACCAATTAAGTCTGTCTAATAATCTGGTTTTAGAATTCGAAAACCTATAGATGGCAGATGTTTTTTTTACATGTAAGATGTGTAACTTGTTTCATTCGAGTTCTTTGCCCATCAGTCTCTCAGTTCTTTAAACCACTCTCCCAACGCTTTAAAGCAGCCATTGTTTCAACTTGGCATGTCTTCCGCTTAGATCTTTTTTGATACATCTCTACAAACAGAAAACATTAGTAGTGTGCTGTATCTACATGAAAACAAATGAGGGAATACATGAATATTATATCAACGAATAAATGAATGCATGATGAATATGTTACACGATGGAAGCCGTCCAGTAAGCTGGTGTATGGGCAATACAATGTATAGACTGGGATGGACGCATGCAAACATGCAGGACCTGCATAGACTATCCATCACACAGTTGACACTGACAGAGTGCTGACTGCTTGACTCTGGCTTTGGCTGCAGACCCCCCAGTGCGGTGAGGGGTTGGGGCTGGGTTGGGTGGGGTGTGGGGGATGAAGGCAGACCCGGAGAGAGGAGACGCTTCAATAACATGGTCCGAGATCCAAGGGGAAATTAGTGGCCACTTAGCGGTGCGTATGTCGAGCGTTTCAGCTGGGATCCAGGCCATGAGATCCAAGCATGGAGACTTGAAAGAGACAACACCAAGTGCCCTACAGCCAATCCGCCTCCTCCCACGGTACCCTGACTCCTCAAAGGGAAGACATTTTTTCTTTCTTTATTTTTTTTTGTCTCTCTGACTCTACTTTCAAATACATTTTTCTGTCTGGGTCTGTACATCTGCAGTGTATATTACAGCTTTGTGTGTGTGTGTTTGTGTGTGTGTGTGTGTGTGTGTGTGTGTAAGTGTGTGCGCCTTCTTTCGAAAACAAAATAAATGAATAAACAATTGCTTTGAAAGAGGGGAGGCCGACACCAGTCACGATCCACACAGGGGTAGCTGAAAACGCCACGAGCCAAGATTTCTGTGCTCGTACTTGACTCAAACAAATAGGAGTTGTTATTACAGATCTGTCAGCATACTTCAACTTAACGCTCCCAGACATGCAAACAGACCCTTTGCTCCACATATTTCTCACCCACTCCAACATATATGAGTCACACATACTCCATCTGCCAAAGAAAAGGGAAAAATGAAACATATAGTCACCAAAAAATAGCATTTCAGTGATGTGGTAGTCGTAGTGGTAGTATAATGTAGTTGGGGCAGATGGGGTTGGGGGGGGGGATAAATTAATGTGGTTAAATTATTACCAAACCAAACCATAACAAAACCATACAAAAATGGTTGGCCACCACGGTCAGGGCTTAGGCAGTAGTTGTTACTCTGTTGCAGAAGCTCTTAGCAACTGAGTGAGGGAGGGAGGGAACGAATGAGTAGCTGCACTGTGGAGCTAAGCAGGCAGTCAGTCAGTTGTTGCCTAGTGTGAGCCCAACTACCCAGCACCCTGTGTGAGCCCTGCACTGTCACGCGTGTTTCGGTACCTCATCCTGCTCCGGCCCGGCGTTCCGGGGCCCCGCCGCCCAGTAGTAATCTGGTGTTTATCAACTCTTTATTACGGCCGCATCATCATTTACAATGGCACCATCTGCTCATTACGTTCTGCGAGTATGGGGCAAATTGCTTTCACAGGGAGTTAACCAGGAGAGGGAAATTGTCCGCAATAGAAAGCAAATCAAGAAAACCGGCTCTTGCCTATTTACGCTGGGGCTGTTACTCGCACAGGAGAATCAGGGACTAGTGTTTATTTCTCCTTTTTTAGGGGATCAAATAATTAGCCAGAACTGGTTGTGTGGAGAGAAGCAGAACGATCGGTAAATTAAAAAAAGAAAGAAAGAAAGAAAAAGGGAGAAAAAATATGGACTTGCTCAAGTCGAAATCAAATAAATTCAGCTTGTTTTTTTATGGGATACCTGCAGCTGTGTAGCGAAAACAAATATCACATATGACCACATGACTCTAATTTATCTGCCTCTCGCCTAAATTAAGAGCCCGGGTCCCGGCGATGGGAAAAACAGTGGGAAGCAGAAAATAGGAGAATTCCTATCTCCACTTTCACATGTATTCCATTAAGTCCTCTAACGACGGCGGATCGAGAGGAGCCCTCGGATGCACAGGCAAGCCCATCAGGGGGAGAGAAAAACAAACGCCGCCTAACACCCCAAACCTTTACTCAACACACCCCGCATTAGTCGGCCCGGGCTCATCAAACTGTGAATATCAATACCGAAAAAGCAAAAAAACCCCTAAAAAACTAAAAAAAAACAGAAAAAAGCGCCTGGCACCGCTTGGTTATGTGTCAGAGGAACGCTCCATTTTAATGGGTAGAATCAGAAACACAAATGGAGAATAAAGAAATCCGTTGTCTTTCAACAGAGAGGCAAACAGGAGGATTTAAAATGTGACAATGCCTTTGAGACAGGTTGAATGATAAACAAAAGACAAACAATTTGCAACCAGTTTTTAGTATGCACAGAGAAGCTTTGCTACAGATTTGGGACTGTTTTGCTTTTTGTTTTTTTGTGAGCATGACCCACGAAGGTTTGTGGTTTAAACAGCGGGTGATTTGATCCATGGACGCAAGATTGTCATTGTAAGGTTTCAGCGATGGGCGATGGCGGCAGTGGTGATGGTGGTGGCAACAGCGATGAAGCTGTCGAGCCCTGACAACGTGTGAAAACCTGGTGGCGGTAGCAGCGGTGGCTTTGTTTCACACCACTGCTCGCTCCAAGGAGACGCAGGCTGGTGGGAAGCAGAGCCTCACTGACCTGCTTGTAACAGCACCGAGGTGAGAGAGCCTGCCGCGCTTTTCTCTAAACACACACACACTCAAATGAGCTGAAACTCACACACACACACACACATACACACACACACAGTGGCCACATACACACAGCCTCAACATGGACAGACAAGCAGACTTATCCACTTACTTTTGGTCTTAAACTGGCAAATATGAATGCGTTTACCAAAAATTAAATATTCTGGTAGAATTTTCTATGTTTCCTACACATTAGCACAAGTAAAGGTTAGAAACACATACAACCAAACAGACTTACTGTATGTAACCACACACACGCATACACACAAACACACACACACACACACACACCTTCCTACTGAGAACTATATTCTGATTAGGGACATCCAGTAAAGTGCGTAGTGCTTTGGCATTCCAAATGCCAGGAGGTGCCAGACCAGCAACAAGCTCTGAGCCCGCTCAGGCTCCCTCGAACACGTCACTGCACAATGTGACTCGCATAGATTCCGGCCTGTCAGAACAGATTGGGACACGTCATGCTTTTCCGCGTCGCGAAGGCTGACATTATTCATGATATTTCAGGAGGGGACAGAGGCTAAAAGATCTTTGACATTCATGGGTACTGACCCCGCAGCTACGTGAGGACGAGACCGGCTGCCGCCAACACCACTGATTCTATCAGCCGCAACCACCCATCCACCCACACCCACACCCTTACCCCGCCGTCCAAAAAACATCAGTGGTCACCCTGGCCGTCTGCTGTCGGACGGGAGACTGGTAGCCCTGTATCACATTCAAACACGCGCACACACACACACACACACACACACACACACACACACACACGACACACCATGTGACAGATTGGGCTTACAAGATGGGTGAGTGTTTCTCTCTTGACAAGAGATAGCACACAGGCTCAGTGACCTCCTCCACACATACTTACGCATACACACACGTCTGCACACATGCACACAACTCTCACACACACAAGATCGCACACACTCATACACACACACACACACACACACACATACACACATATATATATATATATATATATATATAAATATACAGTGCATATAATATATACACATTGGCTCCGACATACCATGCAGCACTTTTTTTAGTGCCTCACATTCAAATGCATTAGACTCATCACTCTACCACACGGGAGCATAACAAAACCCATAGATACACACAGACGTATTACATATACACATGAGCACGCCTCACATACTTGATGGCCTACATAATCCGCATGCAACGAGCCCGTGGTCACATATACGGTGAAAGTCGTCCGCGTCGCTGCCCCGCTTTTCATCCCCATGATGAACAGAAGAGGGAGAAGGACTGTCAAAAGAAATAATAAAAGCCTTGAAAAACGGTGTGGCGGTGTGGACACACGGTCCATACCACACGCAGTAATACTCTCATATCTTCGGAGACTGATTTACAAGTCAGGTGTTCCCTTCCCCCAGCCCACCACCGACCACCACCCCCCGACACACACACACACACACACACACACACACACACACCACCCCCACCCATTTCCTTCTGCACAAAGCGTCGCCGCTGCTAGCTCGTCGCCTCAGATTTATGTACCCCAGGTCAGCTTCGCACCTCGTTGCGACCATATGCAGAGCTCACGCCGCTGCCGGGAAGCAGCGCTCATTTCCATATGCTGCATTGCCGTCGTGTCAGCTGAGAGCGAGCCGTGTGAGTGTGTGTGTATGTGTGTGTGAGTGTGTGTGTGTGTGTGTGTGTGTGTGTGAGAGCAAGAACGAATGAATGTGTTCACAAACCCAGGCCTTATTAGGCTTGGGAGTGGGGGGTGGGGGGGGGGTGGGGTTCCCCTTCAGGAGCTCAAATCAACACTAGAGGGACCTCTGTTCATTTCACCGGCCACCCACCTACCCGCCCTCCCCCTGCCGCATCCCCCTCCTTCTCCTCAGCCTGCAACTATCACCATCACCATCTCCATATGCACGCTGCGCCCTCTGAGACGAGGCGACGAGAGAGGGAGAGAGAGAAAAAGAGAGAGAGAGAGAGTGAGAGAGAGAGAGAGAGAGGGGAGGTGTAGAAACGTGATGCTTCCGCTGCGGCGCACGTCATCGTCTTTTTATCGCCAGTTGGTGAGCCCCAGCCTGGCCATCTTACCATCTCAGTCCCGCCTGTCCCCGCGCCCAGAGCTCCCACAGAGACCAGCATCAGATAGGACATGTTTTTTTGCATGTGCGTATGCGTGCGTCTGTGTGTGTGTGTGTTTGTGTGTGTGTGTGTGTGTGTGTGAAAGGGGCGAGTGTGATGGGAAATGGGAGAGAGAGAGAGAGAGGGGGGTTTGGTGTCACCATAAAGTTGGCAGAGTGCGATGGCGACAGCTTTGGAGTTCCCAGAGAACACAGTAAATAAACAAGCTCCCCTGTGGTTTCGCACAAATGGGGGGACGCTGAAGAGAGTGTGTGTGAGTGACTGTGAGCGTGTGTGTGTGTATATGTGTGTGTGTGTGTGTATGTGTATGGGGGGGGGGGGGGGTCGTGTCATAGAGATGAGAAGGGATGGGCTACAGAGGGAAGGGCAAGACAAACTGGTGAGGGAGAAGAGGGTCAAACATGACAACGCCGGCCCAACGGTGTCTTCATTAGCGACTCGCCGCCCCTCTAGTTTGCAACCCCCTCCTCCTGGTACACACACAAGAACGAAACGGGGTCATCTTATTACGATAAGGTCAGGGCCATTAAGAAGCGCTGCTCACTCTACACACCGCTTGGGCCTTCCCAACAGAACCATCCATCTTTACAGTAAACCAGCACAGGCGTCAGGGCTGGCTCATATCAGCTAACGACAGGCCTCGTGTCATTAGTAAATTTACACACAGCAGAGCCATGAGTCTCCCTGTCTTTACCTCATTCACTAATAGTGTCATAGTTGTGTTACATATAGTGTTTATGGGTTCTTGCAATGCCGGTACACATTGCCTGTCAGCACTAGTTGATAGTGAATAGCAGTTGAAGTGATAGCACGTTCGCATTAAATGGGGCTGGTATGTGTACAGTGGGATCAGGTTAGCTGTGGCAACTGTGCGGTGTAGCACATTGCAGCCCTAGACATCTGCTTTGTGTAAGCATGCTCGGTGCTCTCCCTGGGACTAAAGGAGAAAGGGAGCCAGTGCACGTTTGACCTCCAGCTCTTTATTAGCCTTGTCCTCCCTGTTTATCTCTCTCTCTCTCTCTCTGGAACATCAAAAAAAGCAGAAGGGGAGCAGTTGCGTACAGAGAAGGAAGGAAAAAGAGAGACAGAGAGACAAAAGGAAGGAGAACAGACAGTTTGTGAGGATTAATATCCAGTCTCTGAGGCAGGACCAGTGCAGGCACGAGGTGGGCCATAAAGTATCTCTGAGTTTTATGACACTACCGCCGTCCTCAGATTAAATCAGATTATACTCAAACTCTACCAGCAAATTCCACCATCAAGTGCATTCTGAGGGACCAAAGGATGACGCAAAGATACCAAAGTTAGCCGAGGTCCGGGACAAAACGAGTATCCGACAAAGAAAGATGAGGAAATGCTAGTAGATTAGTCCTATAATGTTGGTTGACAGTAAAGGAACTGTTGTTTGCCGTAATTGGGGACATCAAAAATGAGAGGGCAAATCCCAAAGAATCAGATGCAGCATGAGACTACGTGCCATGTTTAAATCACACACTCTAAATTGACCCAGATTAAATCAAATTTGAACGCAGTGAGCTAATCAGAAATTTGGCACTCTCAGGCGCTAGATGCTAAAATGGGATATCAATCTTGGCATTTGCATCATAAAGAGGATATTGCGGATGGAGGGGGAAGCAGGCAGGGGGAGATTGTTGGTCTCCAATCTAAATGGAGCAGTCTGGGCCCGAGTCAAATAAAGCCAAAGTGAATGTGGGGCTTACTCAAGCTAGCGGTTAGCATTTACAGTGAGGCTACTGGCTCAAACTGCAGAGCTGAAGAGGAACAGATTTGCTCTCTTTTTCTCCTTTCTTACCCCACCTTCTTGCACCTTACCCCCTTCTCACTCAATCTTTCTTATTCTCTTTTTTTTCAGTCTCGACATCAACACCCATGGCACAAAAAAAAAAAAAAAATGCTAACATGACACCCTCACTTTGGACCTCTTCCTGTGCCTCACTCCCCACCTCATCACCTCTCCTCCTCCCACCGATCCCCAGCTCAGGCTCAGACAGAGGTAGACTTGAGCGGCGTTAAATTTTCATAAGGGATCAACTTGATAATAAACACAGCCTCTCTCTCTCTCTCTGTCTCACACACACTCTCTCTCTCTCTGCCTCTCCTCTCCCCCCACCGCCTTGTCTCTTTTCTTCTCCCTCCCTCCCTCCCTCCATCTCACCGCCACCTTCCCTCGTTCCCCTGTATACGCTTGACTTTTGTCCAAGGCCCGGGGAAAGTGGTCCTGTTATTTCTGAAGAGGCTGATACACGGCCGCGACACAAATCCTCTTAGCCAGAACTCCAAACGGCTTTTGGGTGGCGGCTTAAAAGAGCCATTGTGGGCCTCCTGGTTTAAAAACTTCCTCGCGACGCTTTTGGCTGGGCTTGAACGTAAACAAATGAGCTGCGGAGGATGACAGTGTTGGGAGGGGTGGGAGACAGGGCCCATGGGGATGGGGGTGAGGGGGGAGCCCAGGTCTCTCACTTCAACATACGCCACCATCCTAAGACAGGCTAATCTCCTCATCAGAGAAAAAGAGGGGAGAAGAAAGGAAGAGAGAGGGAGAGCGAGAAGAGGAGGCGAAGTGTGTGAGTGTGTGTGTGTGTATGTGTGTGTGTTTTGGGAGGGGGGGGGGGTATGAGGTGAAACGTAGAAGGAAAAAAGTGTAGAAGTTAGATGAAAGAAATGAGATGAAGAAGAAGATGTAAAAGGAAAAGAAGAAGAAGAAGGAGAAGAAGAAAAACTTCTACATGTATGCATACATAGAGAGACTGAGGCATCTGTCAGGCGACAGGGATTGGGGACTTGAGCGTGAATAAGGAGCTGGCCAGCAGACAGAGAGAGAGAAGAAGAGGGAGAGAGAGCACTTTATCTCAGGGAGGCCGTATTCCACAATGTGTCCATTCCTTCATCTATTCAATTTGAACCAATTTCCATTTTGTGTAATTGGCTGCATGTTGTGATAAGAATCCTCTTCATCTAAAGAGGAGCAGAAAACTGAGTGGCCTTGTGCTGCTGTGCATGTGTGTGTGTGTTCGTGTGTCTGAATATGTGTGTGCGTGTAATAGAGAGTGAGAGACAGAGAGAGGAAGAGAAAGAGAGAGAGAGAGAACCAAAGAGAAAGAAATAAAAGGAAGCAAGAATATGAACCTCTCATTAGAATGAGCATCACCAACCACTGTGCTGTGGAGCAAAACAGACGTGGACATGCAGCCCTGTGTCAAAGCAGTGACAGGACCATGGCGAGCCCCGGGAGCATCCATCAGAAGAATTAGCTCAGCCTCGCATATGGAAACACAGAGCCCAGACAGCTGTAATGTGCGTTTGCATGTTTCTGTTTTTATGAACCATACCATTTAGATGTAATTGTTTCAATATTTTAATGCCCGACAAACATTTGGTGAGGCAGTGTTTGAATTGCAAAGCATAAACTGCAAAAACAATACACACCGGACAGATACAACATCTTTATTGAGTTACGTATCATCCAATTAAATGCACTGGTACAGGTTGATGGCAGAGGCAAGGTTTAAAATGGGAGCGTTTTATTGCTTTTGTGTATATTTGATTTGTTTAAATATAAAACTGCTTATTAAGAATTTATAAAAGGGAGTTTTGAAACACATGCTCTGGTGGTAAGTTGATTTCCCTGTAATTACAGAGCTACGTTCCCAGAGTAAGTGAGATGCTGGCGAATATTTCAGCTGGCGACATCAATGGAATGAATGTAAGTGATATCAGGCATGGCGCGACGTAATTGAAAGCTAGAGCCACGTCTGCTGTCACAGAGATGCCAGGCCAAAGAAAAGATGTCCTTCTTCTACTGGAGGTGCATCCAGAAGCCATCTTAGAGCTTGCACGCACGCGCGCACACACACACGCACGCACACACACACACACACACACACACACACCACACACACACACACACACACACACACACACACACACACACACACACAGTTCTAGTTCAAGATACAGAGTGTGTGAATGTTACACAGAATGCACTCTAGCCAGCATCATCAATGCAAAGAAGGCAAGAGGGAAAAAGCAGAACACAGGTGTGACCATAATCAAACAGCGAAGGCAAACTCAAACAGAGACAAAAAAGAGCGAGAAAAAGTGAGAGGAAACTCACATGATTTATTTATCAGGTCGACAATAAAGCGGCACCACTGAAGATATGAGCCGTGGCTAATGACAGGAAGACGCTATCCGCCCGTTTTCTTCAAAGGACTCGCTGACAAACACAGGCGAAAACAAACGAAGAAGGGGTGCGTATTGATCCCCTCCATCTCTCCCCCATCCAACCTTCCCTCATCTTCATAACGGTAAACACACGTGTCATCTTCTCCGCACTGACGAGAGCACACTCAATGCAATATATATGTGTGTGTGTCGCTTATATCACCTTTTTTGAGAAGAAGCTGGAGCGTCGTGTCTTTTGCCTGTTTACTCATCTACTCCCCGTCAGCCCAACTTCAAACACACATCTGAGCCAAACGACATAAAGAAACACACACAGAAATAATAGATCAGTGAAAAAGGCAAAACATGCAAATACACACACACACACGCACGCAAACACACACACACACGCCCACATACACTCACAAGGTAATTTAAAATTCCAGCTCATACCAAACTGAAACTCAACTCTGAATCTCAGCACAGCACCTTGACCAGTTTAGCAAACAGTGAGCTGAGGTCACGACCTGGCACAGGGCACGGTTAGCCACAAGGAACTCTGGCCAGAGATGGCATCGGAGAGCCCTGTTTGATTCCCATTACGCTCCTAGGCTATATGAGGGGCTGATGAGTTGGAAGTCACACTCGTGAGGGTGAGCATGGGAGCTGGGGTTGGTGGGGGCCTGTAGGAGGGTGCGGGTGTGGGTGAGGGTGCGGGGAGGAGGGTGGGGGGTTGAGACGGGCATGATTTTTATAGAAGATGGCACCAAACCGTTTCCAGATGGCCCGTCAGCCCAAAGCGACGGGCTCTGGAGTTTTCCTGAGTTTCTGGCTGCCACCAGCGCCGCCGCCACCGCCGCCTCCTCTGTGAGAGGAGGAGAGGAGAAAGAAGAGAGGAGAGGAAGTGGAGGAGGAGGAGGAGGAGGAGGAGGAGGAGTGCGGGTGCTGTCATCAAGCTGCTAGAAGTGCACTGAATCCCAGCCCAGGAACCAGTCTTATAACCAGCTATCACTTTCCAGCCCAGGCCTCAATAGCTCTGCTGACACCTCTGTAAGGGTATATTAATATTGTGTGCTGTGCTCCACATCTGAACAAATATTCTTTACACACAAATCTCAGATGAGATAAATAACGCTGCTTTTTAAGAATGTCTAAAAAGTATCATACATAATAATAATGTAAGAGATTGATTTTCACAAGAGAAATGAATCATTTTGGCCCATAAACAGTGACATGGCCATCGGAGTGATGTGAAACCAATAATATGTTTTTATTTCTCAACTTTCGAAGAAACGAAATTAGAAGTAGGAGACAGAATTGGGTATTATGTATAGTAAATAAAACTGCTCTTAACAGTCTCCTTCAGTCTTTTACCATCAAGTGTCCACCAAGTGAAAATCCATTTATCTTTGCAACTTTTAGATGGCGAGAATGCAAGAGGGATTTCTTTAACAGTCACAGCAGCATGGCTGATGGCAGTATTATGCAGACAGACTCAGAAGGCCAGTGTCTAGCCTCCATATCATCCCACATCCCAGGGCTGTGCTGTGGATGAGAACAGCCTCCACATTGCGTCTCGGAAGCAACGTGTTGTTCACCTAAATTGGAAGGGTCATCAGAGGGCAACGTGGTAATGTGGGGAAAAAAAAAACAGCACTTCAAAAAGTCTTCACTTCTCTCTCTCTCTCTCTCTCACTCATACACATACTCTCTCTCTGTCTTTTCTTCCTTCCATTTTTTTCCCTTGCTTCTTGCTCTTCATCGTCTTTTGCTACTTCTTATTTCAGAGGAATCTCTTTCAACTAGAGAGGGCTTAGGACAACTGCAGAGTTTGACATAATTATGTCTGGGCGAGCTTTAATCACTCTGGGTTCTGACTCCTCAACGCATATTATCTGACTCCAAACATGTCAGATCCCCGCTTGAAATAGGCCAATTTACCCTGCAAAGCCTGCTTTAAAAAACAGCACTAAGTGAAAGGCACAGAAGCATAATTGTCGTCCGTTTCCTTGCTCTCTCTCCCCCTTTTTTCCATTATGTGCATCTGACAGAGAGGGAAAAAGTTCGAATTTGTTACTTTTACGCACTTTTAATAAGATGAAAAATATCTGTCAGGCTTGAGGTTAACACACAGATGATGTGAGATGGGGTGTGTGAATGTGTGTGTGTGTGTGTGTGTGTGTGTGTGTGGTGTGTTTCATTGTGTTTTTTTTTTTTTTTCATGGTTTCTCTATGTCTATGAAGAACCAGTTCATATGTCAACACTTTGAGGGGAAGGTACCTGTACTGTAGAGCACCCTAGGTAATTGCAGACACAGGCAGAGGTAAGATGAAATAGGCAGAGGGTTTTTAAACAGAGTTTTAGAGTGACTTTAATTAGCACTAGGAGTGTTGCTGTCACTCACCATGTCAATATGGAGTATCATGCTAACACTTCAGAGCTAACAAGAGCTCATACAAGCTTGAAAAGATACCATTAGTGCGAGATTGTGTAGAGTGTGTATGGCCGAAGACATCACCACTTCAGTCCACATACATCAACCTTCTCTTCAAACATGCATACAGTATGTGCACACACACACACACATACACCCACACACACACTGAGATGTGCATGTTGCACTTAAAAAAAATAAATAGATAAACTAGCAAAGCTAAACTAGCATTCACATACAAGCTCCCTCACACTCTCTTTCGCTCTCTCTCTCTCTCTCTCTCACACACACACACACACACACACACACACACACATTGACATCAGAAATGTCAGTGCTTTCTGTATCCCCTAGTTCTTTGCAGACACATTCATGCTTTTCATGACTATAATTTTGATACATTATGAGACTGGCGAGAGCCACACTTAGAAGTCCTCAGAGACAGCACAGAGGAGACAGTCAGGCAGACAGAAAGTGAGAGAGAAAGAAAGAAAGAAAGAAAGAAAGAAAGAAAGACACAGAAAGTGAGAGAGAAAGACACAGTGAGACAAAGACAGCAGGAATGAGAGAGAGAGAGCGAGAGAGAGAGAGAGAGAGAGAGAGAGAGGGTGCTGCTTTGGTCACCCTGAATTCACAGGCTCACCACGTGCCAAGCAGCCCGACTCAAATGGGTCAGAGAACAAAGGCACATCAAAGCTGAGAGCGGGATCATGAGCACTGCTGCTAATGTGCTCCCAAGATGCAGCCATTCAACCCAAATCCAGGACCTTTGAAGAAGCTTTACTGATGGACCACTGCTAAAGAGAAGCCATCAGCAATTATGAGCTAATGCACTCCGAGGGCCAGGCCTGCATGGTCGGCAAGGTCAGCGAGCATACAATAGTCCTCTGATGTTGGCCTCTACACACTGGCATTATTGATCGATTTCATTCGTTATTACATTATCATTCGGAATCAGTGAAATCCTGTGAACATATTGAATTGGGTCTGAATTGGGGGAGAAAGGTTACATATGCCAGTTGATGTAAGGGAAATATATGCTGGATGTGATTTTTTTTCATGTGCAAATATACAGTACAGGCATACCTACACACACACACACACACACACACACACACACAGTCCCTGCATTTCTTCTTGCCAAATGGCAATGGACATTTGAGTGTGTTCTAATGCACTCGAGGTCTCAGTCAGAAGCGATGATCATCAGCGGGCTCTCCTCCTAACTGGGCCTATTACAGGGGGTGGAGGGAGGCGTCAGGCTTTGATCTGTGGCTCCACGGCACTTCTGACACGCACCGAGTCTGATTGGAGAGGGAGGTTATGACTCCATAGGGATGAGACACAGACACAGCAAAGAGACAGAGACAGACAGAGAGACAGAGAGAGAGAGAGAGAGAGAGAAAGAGAGAGAGAAAACTAGTGCATATTTGAGTGAAAGCAAGAGAGAGTAAGCAAGCGAGCAAGAGAATACGGGTGAAAGAAATAATGAACCTATGAGGCATGAAGCCTTCAGTAAAAGTTCTTTTTCTTTTCTTTTTCTTCTTTGTCCTCCTCCTTTCTCTTCATCTGCGGGGTGTCAGTTTGAGTGGGTCGCAGAGGCCAGCACTGCCTGCTTTCCCCCCATGGCCTGAACGGGGGCCGGCGGCGTGAGCAGCAGCAGCAGCAGCAGCAGCAGCAGGAGCCACCAGCCAGCCAGCCAGCCAGCCAGCCAGCCAGCCCAGGGAGTCCCAGCGGAGGGGCTGCCCAGCCTGGGCTTCGCTTGGCTCGGCCTGGCTCAGCTCAGCGCTGCCCAACATGCGCCCAACTCCTCTGAGCTGTGTGTGTGTGTGTGTGTGGGGGGGGGGGCAGGCAGGCGAGGCACTGGGCCATGGTCTCTCTGGAGGCCGGCCAGCGCTGACCCCCAGGCCTGGCTGCATCTGTCAGCTCTGAGAGCGAAGGAGGAGGAGGAGGAGGAGGTGGAGTGGAGGAGAGAAGAGGGGAGGAAAGGAGAAGAGAAGAGGATGACACATCTGCTCCGGCTCAGGGCCACTGGTCAAGAGCAACACAGTGCTGCCAGCTATTTGTCCAGAAGGGAGGACATGGGGAGAAGAGAAAAGAGTGGATAGCAAAATAGAAGGAGAAAACAAAAGAAGAGGATGAAAAAAAAGAAATACCTTCATTTGGTGTTCTTTTTGTTCCATCTCTTTCTCTCATACAAACACACACACACACACACACACACACACACTGCACTTCTTTTCTCAGGCTAGCATTATTCCTGAAGAGTGTCCCTTAAAACCGTAGACCACAACCAGCTTGTATTCCTCTACTCTGCTTTTTATACAATAGTTTGTGAAAGTCCTGACATTCAGTACATTCATTCTACATGCTACTTTGTGTCAAATCAATCTTTGTGTTTAATCAATTTAAAAAGATCTCACACTGTCTAAATATTTCAGATTTCTACGCAGAGTGCAAGATGAAGCTTGACATTACCTTTCAAACAATTCTCTTTGTTAATTACGTGAATTATGTTGTGTATGGCGCAAAGCACAGATGAATACTTGTGAGCGTGGCACTCTTACAAGTGGTCGTACATGCAGTAATATGTTAAGAATAGTATGCTGAATGACTTCTAGGTCATGATATGACAACACTTAGAATGAGAAAAAAAATGACAGCAACTGCACAGAGGAAAAGTTTCAAAAGAACGGGTGTGCTTTTTCTTTTGTTTAACACTGAAAGCAACCTCGACGGGCCACTCTAAGGGCAACGCAAGTGATATTTCATCAAACATATTCCTCTATTCACGACAACCTTTCTTTCATTCGTATGTGTGCACACCTTCATCTGTGTCTGTGTGTATGTTAGTGTGTGTGTGTGCGTGTGCGTGTGCATGCGTGTGTGTTAATGCCCACGTATGTTTGTGAGAACGAGAGAGATGCATGGTAGGAAAGAATCCTTTTGTGAAAAAAAAAAAACAACTTAAAAACATAAAAACGTTTCTGTGTTGGTTTCATTATATATGCCGGATGGTGTAATGCACATATGGAGTGTGGTTCACACATTAGGGACCGGGCAAACAGTTCAAACTGCATATAAATAACTTGAGAGTGGCAGTACCAACCCACACACCTTTATGTAAACTTACACGAGACCATACGCTCGTCGAGCTAAATGCGCGCACACACACACACACACACACACACACACACACACACACACACACACACACACACACACACACACAATCAAAAGTTGGCATGTACCAAAGTAACAAAATCAAACTGTGCTACAACATTCCATATGCACACAATGCACCTAGAAACAATCTGATTCATTGTATGTGAGTCGCACAGAGCCATATTTTCATCTAGAGGACAGCTTTGAAGTCAATCCCATTGTCAGATTCAATGATGCACTACCCTTCCCATTTATCTTCACAGAGACGCTTAATGGACACTACCCATTTGTGAGTCTTAATGTGTTTCAGAGTGTGGGTGACTGGCTGTATGCATTTGTGATAAACCTATATGTGTGCGAATAGATGTGGGATGTTACAGTGCACTACAAAGCATATGAACGTATATACATATACACATTATAAGTCTTTGTCTATGTGTATGTGTGTCTTTGTAGGTGTCTGTGTTTGCACTTCAATAAACGTGTTAATAAATGTACATGTACATGTGAGGCAGAGTGTATATGTGTGTGTGTGTGTGTGTGCGTGTGTGTGTGTGTGCGTGTGCGTGTGTGTGTGTGTGTGTGTGTGTGTGTGGGTGTGCATGCAACAGCAGAGGGACGAGCCCACCAGCCTCCGGGTTGCAGGAGCACACCAAGAAGAGGCGCTCGGCCCCGGAGCGGCCCTGCATTATTGAGCCGTTGAGGAGCCGGGCGGCTGATAAATTCCAACTCTTTGTGTAATTGTCTTTCGCATCTGAATACAAATCCCCAGCCCTTATGATTCATCATATTTATTTTTTTATTTCCTCCAGCAACATCTTTTATTAGTTGTGCACTCAGCGGCCGCGATTTAATTTCTGCGGGAGAGAACAACAGCGGCAGTTGATTATTATTATTGAGAATACGATACTACGGCGGGCAAAATAAAATCTATAGTGCATTAAAGTGACAGATTAGGGGAGGAGGAGTGCTCATTTACAAGTGTTAAGACATCACGCCGATGCCTGGCAACAGAAAATGAAAATCAACTGTTTCCTGCTGTTTTTTTTTTTTTTTTTCTCTTTCTTTTTTTTTCACAATGCAGAGGCGAGAGTGAAGAGGTGTGGCTGGAGGCTTGAAGGCTTCAGTGAGTGTGTGTGTGTGTGTATGTGTGTGTCTATGAATGCGAAAAAGTACCTGTGTCGTGTGTATGTGTGTTTGTGTGTGTGTGTGTGTGTGTGTGTTTATGTGAGTGTGTGTGTTTGTCTATGAATGTGAAAAAGTACCTGTGTTGTGTGTATTTATGTTTGCGTGTGTGTGTGTTTATGCGTGTGTGTGTGTATGTGTGTGTGTGTGTCTGTGTGTAAGTGTATCTGTGTGTGTGTGTGTGTGTGTGTGTGTGTGTGTGTGTGTGTGTGTTTGTCTTCTTGCTGGGTAAAGGTTCCACACACGAGGGGCAGGATAGCTCATCCCAAGGGGAGATCTAGAATGTGACAGATAGTAGCGGACCGGTGAGGAGGGAGGGGGGAACCAGGGGATCCCCATATCACAGCCAGACTCAAATCAACAGTGAGTGAGTAAGAAAAGAGAGAGAGATAGAGAGAGAGAGAGAGAGAGAGAGAGGGAGGGAGAAAGAGAGAGAGAGAGAGAGAGAGGGAGAGAGAGGGAGAAAGAGGCAACGCTCCGGGTCATTCACTGCGCAGGGAGCACCGAAACGGGCTCCAATCCCCTCATCTCTGCGGGAGCCTGTACGCAACACACTGTCGGTGACAGGGGGACATAATGGCCACGATGGCTGATAGGGCTGATAGTGCTGTTACATTACATTAACTCACCCATCCACTCCCCATCCACTCCAACTCCCCACACCATCAACTCATTTGCAAAAGATAACAAACGCTGTGACAATAATTGCGTCATTATCATCAGGACCGGAGCTTTTGCTCGGGATTATTATTTTATTAGCCATTGCGGTTCCGCAGACGCAGGCATGGTTAGCAGTTAGCCGTGGCAGTTGCAGCAGCAGCAGCAGCAGCTGAAATCAGACTAGTCTCCACAAAGGGTGGCGAGATGAAGCCTCGGAATTAACACAATAACGACGACTATTTCTGCCCACTCCTGACCGAGCTGACATGATGGTAACAGACAGCTGTGAATCACTCACATCCCCGTCCTCTGCGCTGAGCGCCTAACAAAGGAAACAAAAGCTGGAGGGAGAAGAAAACTAAGAGAGAAACAATTAGCCGTAATGATATAATGGCACGGCTCTCTGTGCAACTGCTATGTTGAGTCATTTTCCAACCAGTCGCCACGCATTGATTTTCATTAAACGGGGAAACTTGAGCTTGCTTTGGCGGCGGCTTCTAGCATATGCGTGGCTTCTCTCCTCGCGATGCCCCCAGATATGTGCATCTAATGTCTGATTTCAAAAGGGACGCAGCTAATCAGAATCAGAGATCTGGTCAATTGCTGTCTTTCTTCCTTTTATTATTTTTTTTCTAAAGTACAGCTTGGCTTCAAAGGATCGAATGGGAGGAGGCGTTTCACGCACTCTCAGTCACACAATGGCTTTCAGCGACCAAAGCTATGTTCTTGATTGAGGTAATGCCTTGGATGATCACACAGGAGTTAAAAGGTGGCGTGACCATTGGTTCTGGTGGGGTTTCCCACATGGTTAATGTAGCTTTGTGTTCTCCTTAAGAGGATTTTCCTCAGGCTGCTGTATACAAATCCACACAAACCACTTGTCTTGAGGAAGAGCTATTTGAAACCATAGCCACATTTGAAGAAGAGAAAGAGAAAAATGCTCTAATATTTTTTCAACAAAATAATAAGTATGTGAGACACATGCTATAAAGGGAGTCAATAAGCACACACATACACACACACACACACACACACACACCCACACACACACACACAACCAAAAATAATGAAACAGGCCACTGTAATTAACATTAAGAAACCTTCCTCTTTTCATCACATTTAAAAGCACAGGAAACCTGAAGAAATCAGGTTTAGAAATCAGAGATAAAAGCTATTGACTTGGTCTTATACTTACATCAGTTTTCACTACGATGACCACATCCTTACACAGCATTAGTCCTGAAGAGCTCTTGTACTGTAGCCTGTAAGGCTGAGGAACTCCACTAATCTTGGCCATAATAGATGTATGTATCTGTGGACACAGGGAAAGAACATCCACATTGTGTAAGAGCGTGCAGTCTGCCAGCGAACAGCTCTGGCTGAACTAACCATGAACTCAGCGAGAGACATCCTCTCTGCTTTAGGATCACCCAGAGTTGAATTCAGCATAAACTCAATGTATAAATGAACCCTGAATTAACATCTCCAACAGAAGACCCACAGGGTCTCATTTAATCGCTATACACACACTTTGCACGATTACACTTGATTTATGTGGCGCTCACGGTCAAAAAGGCACGTTTTGCAATGAGGAGCCTGTGTTGATCACCCTGAAACACGTGATGTTATTGACTAAGAAGTGAAAAGTCATCATGAGTCTTTAGGCCTGCAGGGTGATGTGGGCCATAGGATGAAGGGCCTCTGCACTCTTCCATACCTCTCATCCTAAAATGATCAATGCAAGACAAGCCTCAGAACAAATAAATGCAAATTAATATTTTATTGCAAATGCAAATATACTAGTGATGTACAGGTCAAGGATTTTCAACATCCGCACCAACCCGGCCTATCATGATAGCCAACCCACTCCGCCAAACCCACAGAATTTCGCACTGATTTTTAACCCAACCTGACTCAACCTGCTAACACAGAGAGAGAAAATAAAAAAGAAACGAATGACTCTATGTTGTGATATATTTGTGATAACTCAGAAAAACACACGGGAACCTAGGCCTACTTATGAGAGGAATTTGCTCACCTTGCGCTGCTGTTTTGTTGTCCCAAATTTTACATGATGGATAGCCCAGGCTACTCACGATTCTATTGAATCTTAGTTATCAATCACGGAATAGCAAATTGTTCCACAAAGATTGTTTTATTCTTGAAATATATAGGGAAACAATCCACTAAACATTTTAACCATCATTTGGCTAATGGCTGGATACTGAATGCAACACTTGCTTTGTGAACACAAATGCTTAAATACAAAGACTTACAATTTTGCTCTACATTCGGACATTAAGACCGAAAACAAACAACCTATGCCATATTTAAGTTAGGCAGGTACACAATGTCTTGCACAGAAGGAGCCGAATGGTAATCCAATTTTTTTTCCAAACATAATCTCACATAAACATTTGGCTAGGCTATATCAAAATAGGTCAAGTGTTTGGAAAAATGTGGCAGGCTATTAATTTTACTACACAAATTATTTATAGGACGCTATATGGATGGGAGATCCTGCAGGCTCTGACGTGCGGCCTGCGAGCATGTGAGACAGAGCGTGGAAGAGACAAGGAGAACATTTTATCCTCACACAAAATACAAACCAATTAATTGATACATAGAACTCGAATAGGTCAAATTATTGAGATTTTGACTCAACCCTCCCGCAACCCGCATTTTCCTCCTAAAGAACAACCCACACCACTTGACCCCTGGGCTAACCCACAGGTTGACCTATGCATCGCTAATATATACTCTAGCGTCTCTGCCTGTATCTCGCTCTCCCATCTGGTTCTCTTGAATGCATTCGCATCTGTGGTTGCTGACACCCTATCTAGCCATGATCTAGAACTGAACAGATTATTTTTCTTCCCCTCTGCTTTCTTTTCCTTTCCTCCACTCGATCTTTTCTTCAAGAGCGTTCAGGTAGCTCTCCTCCGGTGAGAATGTCCTGAACCAAATCAAATCTCGGGGTCAGCATGGCCTGCGGAGCACTTCTAAGATAAAGTCTTGTTCCGCAAATCTGCTCAATATATTAGAGTTGATTCAGTCGGACAGTGTATGAGATACGATGCATTAATCTCGCCTATTTCAATTTCTGAGCCTGGGACTGTAAAATTGGTATGCTGCATATCTAATTTTCTTTTTTTTCTGTCTCTCTCTTCTCTTCTCTTCCCTTCTCTCTCCCTCTCTCTCTCTCTCTCTTTTTCTGAGGACCTGATTTATGCCTTTCTCAGAAGCACAGGGCGGATGCTATTGTGGACCCTATGGTGCATTAACAACAGCCAACATCGGCTCTCAAATCTTATCTTGTTAAATCAGACAAATGTGGCTGAGAGGAGAGGGAATTAATGGCTGGGATGCTGAGGAGGGTTGGGAGGGAAACAAGGGGAGCAAGAAGAGGAGGAGGTGAGAGGAACAGAGAGGAGGAGAGAAGAAAGGAGGAGAGGAACTGAGAGGGGAGGAGAGGAGAGGAGCGGCGCTTTAATCCAGGGACCCGGAGGGTGTCTGCTGGGGCTGTTGTGCAGCGAAATGGCGTGACTGAGGGAGAGATGGGTATCTGCTGTCAGAGCCGTACCGCACTGCACACCGTCTCCTCAGGGTTAACACACCCACACACACACAGGAACATTTATACACACACACTGAGGCACATTCACACAGACATATGTTCACTCAGACATGACACACACACACACACACACACACACACAGAGGAGTGCACCAAACCCCCATTCTCGTTTCATTTTGCCATCGCTGATTTATCTAATTCATTGGGAAGTGCGGAACCCAGTGACTTGGAAGAGGAGTGGCAACAGTCCCAACAGAGAGAGAGAGAGAGAGAGAGAGAGAAAGAGCAAAAGAAAAGATGAAGTAGGAGTAGGGTGGGAGGGAGAAAGCGAGGGAGAGCATTGAGGAGAGCAATGGAGAGCTGTAAACACTAAAGCCACTCACTCTGATACATTTTTATCATCATCCCTAACAGACTGCCCACCCTCTCTCCCTCCCTCTCCCTCTCCCTCTCTCTCTCTCTCTCTCTTTATCTGAGCTCCGGTGGCTGCTGGAGGAGAGTGCAGACGCAGTGGGGAGCGGAGGAGACAGCAGCATCAGCGGTGGTAGCGGTGGTAGCGGTGGTGGCGGTGGCAGCGGTGTCCTCCACAGGAGCGGGGGGACTCAGACGGCACAACAGCAGCACCAGTGACAGGTGCTTACTAACCTTCCCATTACACGCCGTGGCCATAAACACCGTGTCAGCGCCTCGTAATATACTGCCCACACAGTCAGAGGCAGCCCACATGAAATAACAGGTACTCTTAGAGAAGAGAGAAGAGTGTCGCGGCCAATCAATCAGGTTAGCTTGAGCTTTGTGGAGTTCGAACCACTGTGGGCGACGCAAGAAACACAGTTACATATCGCATAATATCACAACTAGGAAAATAGTGATGGCTGACAGATGTCGAATGCAATATCTGTGTGATGTTTTGTGAGGTTTTAAGTTCATAGCATGTGCATATTGCCTTAAAACGGTCCTGCAAGACAGACAAAGGAGACATCTTGGAAAGCACTGCTGTGCAGCATCTCTAAGGCCAATAAATAAATCTATAATTTAATAAATAAACATGCTAATCAGACTGCAGTGTGGACGGGGAGTGGCGCTCGCTGCGAGGGAGCCCGCAAGGGCCTGCCGGCATACATATTCTTTTGTGCCATTGCTATTCTGTCACAAGAAAGCCACGGCACCACAGAGGTCACAAAGCCCAGGCCTCATTGGAGGCCTAATTTGATTGTGGCAGAACAATGGCCCCCGCCGCCTCCCTCCGCTGAAGAGCATACTAATTACCGCGAGTGCCCTTGATCCTGACCTTGCTTGGTCACTTAGCAGTTTTGATCTGTCGTTGACTCTTAATAAAGTCCCTCTTGCCCCCGAGTGCCAGAGTGGCAACCCTCTCCTCTCCTCCTCCTCTCTCCCTCTCTCTTTTTCTCACACACACACACACAGACACATACACACACACATATTCTCTCTGTCACTTTCTTTCTCACTCGCTCTGTTTCTTGCCTTCTTTATTTCTCCTTATGCACCCCCTAATAAACTCCACCCACCCACACACACACACACACAACACAGCCACCACACACACACACACACACACACACACACACACCCCGCCGCCACACACACCCCCTTCCTGTCTTTGCAGCCACATGGCACTCTAATTGCTGACATGCTAAACAGACAGCAGAGCCATAATGACTAGGGCCATCACTCTCACACAGCATCCAGGAAGAACAGGAAAAAAACACAACAATTTTTGAGACATTTGTCTGAAATCAACTGCAATGATTTGCAGTTGTGAGGAAACAGTGCAGGCTTTCGAAGGGTAGAGAGAGAGAGAGAGAGAGAGAAAGTGTGTGTGTGTGTGTGTGTGTGTGTGTGTGGTGTGTGTGTGTGCGTGTGCATGTCTGTTTACGTGTGCATGTTTGTGTATTCAGGGATAATATATATAAAACATGATATATTCAAAGACCTATTTCTGTCAGGGAAAAACCTGAAATGCATATGTTGCATAATATCACAAGTTTGGATAATGCGTGAAGCTAAATTTTTCAACATACTCATTATTTCATCCAAGCCCTCTGAATATAAGCCCATCACTGCAGACCAGGGAAATACCCAAATGGAATACATCAGTTGAAAAAAAATAAAAAAATAAAAAAAAATAAAACATCTAATAATAGATTAGAAACAGCACCACTCTCGGGCATCTATTTCAACTTTTCATGCTAGTTTAGCACTTTGAAGGGCCTATTATAACACCACTGTGCCAGTGCAGCTTTATCTGTGATAGATTTACTCTGCCTGGCATGGCCTTCCAATGCTGACCAGCGTGGAGGTTGTGCTGAAACTACAATAATATTAGTCGTGGTCGTCAAATTGACCAGAACAATGAATCTTAAATCGCCTGCAAATCCAACTGAAATAGCAACATCTGTCCGGCCGTGGCTTCCACATGGTTCCAAAATGACTACCACTCTGTCCCTGAAGTCTTATTCTCATTTTGTTGGACAAACTGTGTAAATAGTCCTTGTAAAGCGAACCATCTGCCATAACAGCAAGAGAGGCTGACTGTCATGCTTTTTAAAAGTGTCTTTACATTGGCCACTGAGTGGGAAAAACACTCCATAGGCTTTCAATTAGCGGTGACTTGGACCAAATATAAACCAACAATACAGCACAGACATTAAGTAGATGTCTGTGGTTAAATAAAAAAATGATTTTTTTAAAAAACAAAAAAACAAACAAAAAAAATAACCCTGAACTTTAATTCAGGCATACAACACAAACTTGCTGAAGTTTATTTGTCCAAATTTAATTAAGCAGTCAGCTTATGCATTGACTAAAATAAGTCAAAGACAGCTTTGGCAGCAGAAGCAGAAGAGGTCAACCTTGTTACCCTTCTGTGCTTATAGGATTTAGCAGATATATGAAGGGCAAGTGGAAAAGCAGTTATGTCATTTTGGTTTATTATGAGTGAAGTGAAAAATACATTTCGAGACATGAGGTGTCTTTTTCGTGCAAGACTATGTTCGTCTGGTTGTCAAAGTTAAGCATTGTTGTTCTCCTTGTCTTTGAAATACTAAATTGGATCTAGTTGGCTCTCTGTTGGATTGCACGTCTTGATACTGACCTTCACGGATTTCAAAACACTATAGGCTGATTTTTTTTTCTTTTTCAAGATTGCATTGCAAAGAGCATAAGACATTTCAGCCCTGGTGTTATGACAAACTAAAAAATAAATGTTGAGATACACCAAGTAAAATGTAAAGATTATTTATTATGAAGCGTAAATATAAAGATAACTATCTTTCTAATAATCCTTAAATCACCCATGCATTGCACAATACGTTTCATAATAAAAGGCATACATTCGAATTAGTCACCACTAATAACTTAAATATACAAACTTGATTTTTTTTTCATTGTATACAGTACATAGTTCAAAGTATGGGAAGAAATGAGGTGACTCTTGTTGAGTAGGGTGATAACCTGGCAATCTAATAAAGAAGAGAAAACGCACTAGCATTCCCCTTGTGCTCACCATATATTTTACATACAAATGCATTTGAGCTTAATGCTCAGTGCTGGCTGCTCCCTCTTAAACAGGCTGAGCTTTTCAGACCCAGTCCAAGAGGGGGGAACAATAAGCCTGTGACAACCAGGAGCAGAAAGATGGGGGAAAATAATGGCAACATCTTTCATGTTGGATCAGGTCTTCCTGTAATGAAGAGTGGAGTTTTCCTCCACTTGTGTGGCGAGAACAATGCAAGACAGAGAAAAAGAGCGAGAGAGAGAGAGAGAGAGAGAGAGAGAGAGAGAAAAAGAAAGAAAGAGAGAGTGAAAGTAGGACCCAGTGTGACTTTTTTTTCTCCCTCTTCCCTTTTCTCTCCCCCTTTTCACCCCATCTCTTTTCCATTGCTCACCCTCTCCCTCCCTCCCTCTGTCTCACCCTCTCTTCATCTCTCCCCAGTGTGGGATATGCAGAAAGCAGCGGGGACCCGGGGGATAATTACCCACTGTTTGTGCATCTCCGGGAGTCTGCCGGAGCAGGTTGCATGCTGCTGCCGCACTGGTGAGACACTGGCTGCACAGCCAAGCGCTTTTAATGAACAATTTCTTTTTTTTTTTCTTCCCACCACACCCACCCACCAAACCCTTCTTACCCAACACTCCTTCACCCTTCCTCGCCCCCCCCCCCCCCCACACACCCCCCACACCCCACCCCATCAGCTCGGAAACGAGATGTCTGGCTGATCCCCCTTTCTTCCTTTAGCGGGACTGGGGCAACGGGGCTCATGGTGGACCGTCACTGTCAGAAATCACCATTATTTGCACGCCTCTTCTCCTCTCCTTGCCTCTCCTCCTGGTTTTGCAGGGTTTTTTTCTCTTTTTTTCATGTTTATTCTTTTTAAAATAGAGGGGTGGAGGGGTGGACCAGAGTCCTGCCACAGTTTGTTTATGGTGGCATTAATTGAGCTGGGCAAACTCAGCACTTGGTTGTGGTGCTTATTTTTTTGCCTCCTCTTCGGTGTGTGGAGGAGCGTCATGGCACACGGGCCTGCTCTGCCTCAGCTTGATCTCAGCTTCTCTCGTTTTTTTCTCTCCTGTCTTCTTTTTCTCCTCCTTTTCTGCTCTATAAGGGATTTTTTTTTTTTTGCTCTGCTCCGTTCCTTCTGTTCCCGGAGCTGAGGTGTGTTCGCACTCTGCAGGTGACAGTGGGAGAAGGAGCAGTGATTTTCAGCAGTAATCTACCTCGCAGGACACTCAAGGATTTTTCCTGAGACGGCACACACACACACACACACACACACAGACACATCCATTTACAAAGGGGCTTTGTCTGTATACTGAATGTGTGTGCATGTACACACACACACACACACACAAAACCTTGCACAAATATCCTAACCTAAGTGAGCTTTAACAAGAATCAGTATTAAAAGCATTTTAAAAATGCATGTCTTTCACATCTTAACATTCACTCCTTCACCTTAAAATGATAAACATTGAGGCCATGACTACTACCATACAACAGTGTTGCATGAGGCCGAGAGTGTTTGTGGTTGTGCTTGGGCTTCTCAGCGGTGACGAAACACAGACTCGGCCTTGGCGGTGGTGGGGAGGTGGGCAGTGTTGGCACAGGCGCCAGCTCTGTCCCTGGCGTTGGCACTGGCTCTGCCATAGTCTCTG
Organism: Tenualosa ilisha; assembly: GCA_015244755.2. NCBI lineage: Eukaryota > Metazoa > Chordata > Actinopteri > Clupeiformes > Clupeidae > Tenualosa > Tenualosa ilisha. The sequence continues at coordinate 3,313,885 of PYXC01002282.1, read as the reverse complement.
GCTGCCTCTGCGCTTGAGTGGAATGGAGTGTGACTGTGAGCATATGGGACACAGGGCAATCTCACAGAAGCTAAACGCAGTCCCCCGCGGCCAGGGTCTCTCTCTCTCTCTCTCTCTCTCTCTCTCTCCCTCGCTCTCTCTCCCACCCCCCTTTTTTTCTATCACACACACACACACACACACACACACACACACACACACACATGCCGCCTGGCATTCAGATGGCAGCGACCCACAGTCGAGTGACAAGCGGATTTGTCCTCCCAGGCAGAGAGAAAGGGGAGGAGGGAAGTGGTATGTGTGTGTGTGTGTGTGTGTGTGAGGACAGGGAGGTTTGGGGAGGGGGGGTCATGATGGACAGGGATGGAGACAGAGAGGAGCAGGAGGAGGAGGTGCCAGCCATGCATGACCCTTCAGGCCCACAGGGGTCATTCCAACACACACGCACACACACACACCGACACACACACACACACACACACACACACACACATGCACGCACGCACACATAAAGACATAAATCTGACATGACAAGTGGGCAGATCTGAAAGCCATGGCGCTTAGAAACAAATCGGTGCCAAGCCAAACTAATTGATACATTTCATTTTCACACTGGGCACCCGGATAATGTCAGATCCTGCGCTGAAACTGTGCACTGCAACAGCTTTCATTTTATTTATTTTATTTTTATTTATTTTACGTTATTACTGCAGGCTTTGGCGCGAGTGGCCTAGATGATAAAGTGGACCGAATGTATGTCGGAACGGTGGTCTGTCTGGGTCGTAATGAGCACTCATTTCATCCGCGGGTCTTTTGGGTGCCCTCATAGTGAATGCCACTGTTACAGTGTAATCTATCAGGGGTGTCAGCTTTATGGCAAATCCAGCCGCCCGTCCCAGGTGATCAGAGGATGCCTGCCCTCAACCTGAGCCTGTGTTTGTGTATATGGGGTACGCATAGAAATGTGTGTATGTGTTGTGTGTGTGTGTGTGTGTGTGTGTGTGTGTGTGATAGAAAGAATGCATAAGTGTGTGTGAAGGTTGTGTATGTGTGTGCGTGTGTAGGTTGTGTGTGTGTGTGAGTGTGTGAATGCTCCAGGCCCTAGCTCCAGTGGACTATAATGAGCCCCTTTGGTGGCTGTAAAGAGCTCAGAGGAGCAGTGAGGGAGGCAGGCTCATGTATAGCTCTATTTGTCTTACAAATATCACACTAACCACCAATTACAACACCATAAACCTCCTGGCTATTCGCCGCCCGTCTGGACACGCTTGCAGGACACCCAAACGGGCCGGCTAACCTCTTTTCCTGCCCATCCCATGCAATCCATCTCATTCTCTCTCTCTCTCTCTCTCTCTCTCTCTCTACCTGTCCCTCTGTCTTTTATTCTCTCTCTTCCAGACAGCTGCCTATACATTCCCGGTCTCTCTCTCTTTCTCTCTTCATCTTTTAGTCTCTCTCTCTCTCTCTCTCTCTGTCTGAGACTACAGTGCGAGTACAAGGCTGGGCTCACTGATGCGGCGAGCATAGCCAATGAGGCCGGTAATGAGGTCTTTCTTAAAGAGTGGTGAGGTGGCTGGATTAATGCGGCTACAGCAGAGTCAGAGGCAGAGGCGGAGGCTGGCACTACCCCTCCGTCAACCGTCCGCCCCCTACCCCACCCTCCTCTTCTCCTCTTCCTTTTCCTACACACACACACACACACACACACACACACACACACACACACTGTACCACCACGGCGCGCTTGGCTGCTGCCCTCTGTCCAAGGGTGAAGCCACCATCAGAGGAAGGACAGTGAGGCCCGACGTAGCCAAGGAGCTCAGAGCTAGTTGCAGCCAGCTGGCTCTGCTCGACGACCCTCTGTCCTAACAGCTCAATAGCCTTTTAAAAGACACAGACCTTGGGCCCTAAACTGCTTATATCTATATAAATATATGTGTATGTATATGGTATATATGCATATCTCATTTAGTACACATAGACCATGTACTCATTCCTTGGTGCTTTAAAAGATAAACCTCAGCAAGGCAGAGGAGGCTTTTATGAAGTCTAGTAACAAACTGGAGGGGAAAAACATTTTAATGACACACAAGGACATCATGAGAGCTTTAATGGTCTTTTTTCGTATTTGCTATCAGCTCTAGGAAAAATGGCGTGGTGATGGTGTGTGTGTGTGTGTGTGTGTGTGTGTGGGGGGGGTTATGCTGGCAGGCGGACGTGCCAGTAAACACTGGGCTTATTAGCCTGGGCCGAGCCTCATCAGCCGCAGGATTTAACAGCCTTTCTGAGGCTCATCTGCTGGAGGTGTGGATAGCGAGTGAAAGAGAGAGAGAAAGAGAGAAAGAGAGAGAGAGAGAACGAGAGGATAAGAGGATGGCCTGCGCCTCCAGCTTCCCTGAGCACGGGCCAAGCCTTTCCTCGACGGGGCCGGAGAGAGTGGCGAGAGTGTCGGGAGCGGCGAGAGAGCGGCGTGCCGGCGTGCCGGCCTCTCGGCGGAGGCCTCCAGACCCCAGCTTTAGCGGCTCAGACTCAGCTGCTGGAAATGTTATTCTAATTAACAGGGGATTAAGTCATCATCTCCTCGTGTAATACAGTCTGGATGGGAATTTCAATATGGGACGGTAGCATTGGGAAAGGGTGTGGGGGGAGAAAAAAAAGTATTTAGCGTTTCAGTAAATTACTCTTGACCCTCAGGACTGGAGTCTATCGGCACGTCGATTGCCTGCCAATTAAATCAGCCCATCCTTGCCAAAACTTTATTGGGACATTTTATCCCCCCCACACACACACACATTCTCAGCATTACAGGCAAGACTGCAGGCAAAGTGGGAGCATTTGCATGGCTGGCTGTTGACACAATTATGGTGGGACTTTTGACAAGATTGGGAACGAGAAAATGAGAATTTGCTTCCTGGCAGCTGCGAGTCTGTATCTCTGAATCAGCACTATCCAGTGGGCTTCTTTTTTCAATATTTCTCTGAAAGCTGGGTATCTGATAAAGGTCCATCCACACACACACACACACACACACACGCATACACATGCATACGCACAGATGGGAGGTGGGGTTGGGGGGTGGTGATGGTGGGGAAATATAAACATGGCGAGATGAAAGATGCGCCTTGCAATGAATACGGACAGCTAGAAATCATCACGACCACACGGCGTCACTGCCACGGTGAGAAGCCTGCTTTCTGCATTCACGTTTCAAGATATGTGACACCGCATTTCAAACGTATGGCCCCAGACAGCCAACGCTCCAGGAAAAGACGGGAGAGACATGCCTCCCGCTTGCCAGCGGCAGAAGACACTGACTCTCTTAAGAGGATTTCAGAACTGGCAAAACGCAAGCCAACCCCGGCACAAAAAGACACGGCCAACAGTGATGCAACCCGTCGCAATTCACACAATCCACATAACAAGGCGGTCGATAGGAGAGAAAGGACGAAAAAAAATTAAAAAATAAAGAGGGCACCAGTGTTCTTTGCAGGGGCGTTCGAGAACAAGGACAGAAGAGTGCTCTCTGATTTGTCATTATTAATGATTGTTTTGAATAATAGATATTTGGGGCCCAGTTGGGCTCAATTAATTATTTCATGCCATTATGCTAATGTGCTGCTAGCGAGCTTCTAGCTAAATGTGGGGTTCTTCAATTAAGGCTCCCTTCCTTGTTTTCCACAATGCTGACCATTAGCTTTGATATCCTACGCTACAGGGAATGAGAAGCCCCAAAAAACACACAGTGAATGCAGGTTATCCTGATAATGCAATAACCCAGTGTCCATGTGAGGAATGTGCAGAGTTCAAGAATGGGCCACCCTCTGGTTGTATCTTCAGTTGCATGCGTCAGTGAGTGTGTGTGAGTGTGCCTGCAGTGTGTGTGTATGTGTGTGTGTGTGTGTGTGTGTGTGTGTGTGTGTTGACATGGCCATGTATGTGTGTGTGTGCGTGCGCTTGCGTCCATCACAGAAAGAGTGGGGTGGTGGCAGGTGTTGTTTCCAGCCACTGAAGGATGCTCTGATTGGAGCGTGAATGCTGATTGGAGTGAATTTACGGCTCTCTAGCTCAGTGGAAAGAGAAGGAGGAACAGACAGAGAGAGAGAGAGAGGAGAAAGAGAGAAAAGCAGAGTGATGAGAGGAGCATAAAGGATAGGAGAAGAAGTGATGAGAGGAAAAGGAAAAAAGGAAAGAATGGAGGGACAGAATGGACTAGTTAAGGAGGTGTAGCCATTTGACAGCCAGTCAGCAGTCTCTCTCTCCCCCTCTCTCCCTCTCCTGGTGCTAACGCATTGTTTTCTGCTCAGCTAAGCAGCAGTGAATTGATATGTTCACAATGAAGTGCAATGACAATTAAATTGTTACTGACCTGCATGTTACCGTCATTATGTCTTCTCTCTTTACTACCTTCCCTGTTATTTAATCGCCCAGCATGTGTTTTTTTTTATTAGGCAGTAATGCTGAAGACTACATCCACACACCTATATAAACGCTTGACTTGAGGCATCTATCAAGACTCGTGGTGAAGTTATTACCACTATTCTTTCTTGTTCTTTTTCGCTGATTCACTGAGGGTTGGACTTGGCTTTTGCTAGGCTGTAGTATTACAGGAAATAATAGAAGCAGGCTAAAGGTAGAATGGCTAATCTGTCCATTGAGCCTGGATGAAAAGTGTGATTTAACAGTGTGATTTTGACTTCAATGAACCTGCAGATTTTCTCTGCCTCAGTCATTCACACAGCTGTGTTGTCTGTTTGAGCTGGTGACAGAATAGTCTCATATGACAATGGAATAACAAAAGCTAGCAAGCATGTAGCTGAATTAGCATTTCCATAAGCTAATATATCCGCTGGAATCCAGGCTGGTAATGTGGTAACAGGGGATTCACGTTTAGATTATAAGCAGTCCTCTCCTCCGCAATGGCTTATTGTGACATATGTTAAAAATCTGGAAAGCGTTTGCATGGCAACATGGATTCGTTTGATATCAGCCTCAGCGTTTCATTTGCTCACCTTCTATCTCCCTCACCCCCCCACCCCCCCCCCCATTCTCTCATTTTTTCTCAGCCAAGCCCCCACACCCCCCAACACACACACACACCCCACACACACACACACACATGCACACACGTAGACATGCATACACACAGGCACACAAACACACCAAAGCACTAACAAACATCACAACCTTTCTAGAGGAGCTGACACAGATTCATTTGCATGACAATTTCCACTTGTTTTTCTGGTTAGATGGAATTCTCAGCGTGGTGTCGGAATTGTGAGTGCAGGGTCATTGCTATGTATATGTGAGTGGGGAATGGTTTGTGTGTGTGTGTGTGTGTGCTTGTGTGTGTGTGTGTGTCAGGAATGGGGGGGGGGGGTATGTGACAGACAAACTGAAAGCACTCCCACTCGCTCTCTCACTCCTATCACCCAAACTACAGGACTGAGACACACAGACAGGGAGGGAAAAACTGGGCAGGATATGGAGACAGACCTGGCAAGACATTCTGATGCAACAGAAAAACTACTCCTCACTGCAAAAATATGCTGTCTGTTGTCATCCCTTAATTTAGTCAAATATATGTACACAAATAACCATCAGAGCCACTACCACCATTACATCTGCTTCTGCCACCGATATGACAATATTGACTTCTATTGCTACTGCTACTACTACTACCACTACTACTACTACTACTAATAATAATAATAATAGCAACAATGCTATGCTATTTTCTAGATATGCCCCATTTGGTGACTGTCTGAAATATCATTACCATTTTAATGTGGCCCCTGCTGTTAGCTGGAAACAATATGGAACCAGTTACCCAAATGAGAGACAAAGAAGGAATGTAATAGAGACAGAAGACCGAAGCTACACGTGGAGATTAATGCACTAAGGAATCAGAAAACTGAGACTAATATAAATACAATTTATACAATAAATACACTTTGAATTCATGCTTATTATAAATCAGATCTGTTTATTATCTGGGGCCAGTCTGGATGGATCTACTATGATGGGTCCAGCCACTTGTGCATGTTCTCCAAGACGTGTTCTCTTTCTGATCTAAACATTTTTCATCTCTCATCTAGTTTTTTGTTTTGTGCTCTTCCCAGCATTCTTGCACCGTGAATGCATGTGTACTACCCTAAAGAGAGCTGTGCACATTAACATTGCTGAAATATCTGCTAATTTGATATTGATATTGGACAATATTGTATCAAGCTGCCATTTGGGAAAAAAATTCAGTTCGATAAAATGTATGAGTGTATGTACAAAGTGACATGCAGTGAAACAGCATTCATGCATAACATATGCATAAGATTTGTATTTAACTTGACAAACTATATCGATGCCTATGGCGCAGAAAAACTAATGCTAATGATTGCAATTGAAAAGACTATTGCTTTTGCTATTGTTATGTAATATGTGTTTGTGGAATGATGTGTGAAGTCACACTATTTGGCTTATGTGACTCAAGACGTCAGACAAGCACCTGGTCTATGCTGTAGTTGTGAGTGTCTCATAGTTTGTTGTTGGCCATGCTGGAGTGTTTGTGGTGTCATTAGAGAAAAATGAGAAGAGCGAAGACAAAAGAGGAAAGGTGAAGAGTTTTTTTTTTTTTTCTAATGAAACATAAATGTAGACCAGTGGAATCACAAAATAGCTCATCTCATAACTCTTCCAGTATGAAATATTTTTTCCAGCTAAAATCTATCCACTACTGTTAATATTAATAAGGCATGATAATATTATATTAACATTAATAAAGTTTTATAGTGTTACACTGATAACTGTACTCTCAGTTCTAATTTTCTTGCATTTCCTGCTGGTGATCTCAGTAGGAAGTGCTGTAAGATGCTCTAAGCAAATTTGCTAGTAATTCCTCAATGGTTTCAGCTAAAGGTCTGAAAATGACAAAACAACAGGAAGAGGGATTTCTACGAAGCATCTTTAAGCTTGTGATGCTTTTGGGAAACTGGACCCAACTTATTACAAGTCCATGTCTCAGTTGACAAGGACCACAATCCATGCATCTGGATAGATGTGTAAGTCTGTGTATGTGTGTAGGTGTGTGTATGTGAGTGTGTTTGCCTGTCTGTGTACATTTCATCATCCAGCTTCCTGTGTCTATGTGCCCTCACACTCCTATGCATATTTGTGTGTGAGTGTGAGTGTGTGTGTGTGCGTGTGTGTGTGTGTGTGTGTGTGTGCAGCCCTCGGAGAAGTTCTGTCGCCTCCGTGCACACACCTCTCCCAGAAAGCCCTGCGCTGCACCTTCACACAACCAACTCCCCCGAGAAACGACTCCACAAAGACCAAAGAGCGCAACACAGAGAGGAGAGGAACAGAAAGAAGCTCGGTGTCGCACTGGGTTTCTATCAGGAAGGAAACAGAGCCTGTGCACTTCCACTGGAATTGAATTAAAAGGGGTGAGCAAAAGAGAGAGAGAGAAAGAGAGAGAGAGACTCAGGGGCGCTGGCAGCGGCCACGATGGGCTCTGATCAGCCTCCAGTGTATTCTTTACACACTTCCTCACACTCCTCTACTCCAGAGGGACACATGGAAGATACACACACACACACACACACACACACCTACAGCACATTTCTCTTATTCATTTCATCTCCCTCTCTCTCCCTAATACAGGGATCCTTTACTTCTACAGAGATTTTAAGTCAGTGTGTGCAAACAAGATTCATTGTCTCACATAGATAGTTTGCTTTAGTTAGAAAAAGCCATTTTTTTGCTAACTAGCCAAGGTCTCTATGAAGTCAGAGAATGCACTTAAAGTTTGCTATGAGCCTGTGAGCACTGATACAAAAACGGCTAATGCATAGTGACATTCCTGTCAACCCTGTTCCCTCATCTCTCTTTCTCTATTGGCCTGTATTGGTTGTCACAGTTGAACTTGGCACATTCCTAGAACTGCGAACGCTCTGCTCACACTCAACATTTCAGAGCCTTCAGGGCCACATACACATAAGTGCTGCTGGAGAGGAGTTTATGTGTGTGAGAGCTGGAGTATGTGTGTATGTGTGTGAGTGTGTGGCATGGGTGAGGGGAGGGGTGTACTTGTGTTCAGCAGTCAGCACACATACATGTATTACAGAGATAATTGGTAACATGACCTTCCCTCGCTTGGTTAAACTGTCGCTAATAAAAAAGATATTGATTAGGCCGTGGCCTGGGCCCGCCGCGCGGAGTGTTTCAGATTCTCTAAAATGGCATTTAATAATGTAGGTGAGGGAGGAGGAGATGCCATGTGAAATAAACAGGCTCCTCCACCACCACCTCCTCCTCCTCCTCCTCCTCCGCTCCCCACATCAGGGCCCCTCTGCGCCTCCTCATCTGCACTCCCCCTCCTCACCATTCGCTTTTGCTTGAGTTGTTCCTCCTCATCCCAATCCCATCATCCTCTGCATCCTCCGCGGCGGCGCTTCCTCTCCAGCGGAGACCCCGACGTACTTTACATTCACGCGAAAGCTTCCCGGGCCAGCCGCTCCCCAGGAATACACTCTCTAATTACTATTTAATCAGTTTGGCTGCTGCCCACAAAGCATTAAATTGTTAGTTAAGATTCCTTATAAATTGTATTTATTAATTTCTGAGAGCTGGAAGGAGGCTCGTGGGGTAGGGGGGCCTTCAAAGCACAGTGGATGTTTCTGGCGTCTGACCGCTGCAGACGCTCCCTTGCAAAAAAAATCAACTCTTGGAAGTCTTCCATCTGAGCCGGTTAAGATTTTAAAATGTTTTTGGTCTCTGAGAAAGCCAAAGAAGGGTGTGTCCTTGATGGTGGTTAGATGAGCACGCATCACCGTACTTGCCTAGATAAATTATTTTAGCACAGTGAAAGAATAGAGGTCCATGTGTTTTGTCGAGGAACAAATCGGCTGCATCCCGCAAAGAATTTCTTGCCAATTGTCTGAAGAAACTTTGAAGTGCAAACTTTTTGCTCGTTGTGCTGAAGAGGAAGCAATTACCCATGCAACGGAGCATCCGAGGGCGTACGGAGGGGAGCGGAGGGGAGGGGAGGGGAGGAGAGGGGAGGAGAGCGGCCCCCCTTCACGCTTGGCGGCGGCGGAACAATGCACTGGTGAGGGTCTGCGTCCGCACAGGAGCACAGCTGCTGCTCACCTCCTCTTCCTCGTGGACCCAGTTCACTCACAGACACACACACACACACGCACACGCACACACAGATAGACAAACATACACACACATTATGTATTTTAGTTGTGAAATGTGTCAGTGAATGTGTCAGTAAATGTCTGTAGTTTACTGTCTATACTGTTTATATTTACATTGAACACTGCAGGCATACTGTAGATGACAGCCAAATATACACCAGACACACAGAGTGTGGAAATGCACACAGGAAATTGTGTATACTGTAGCACTACAAGCTAATTTTCACAATTTGTTTAACACGCACATAAAACATGCATTCACACTATTATGTGCAAAGATCGCTGAGAGAAAACCCCAAGCACTGCTGACCACCGAGGAGGAAGGGCAAGTACCACTCAGACTGGAAGTCACTAAACTATCAAACGACCTAGCCTTCGGCATTTCTCTCTCTCCCTCTCTCTCTCTCTCTCCTGTTTCCCATCCTTATTTTATTCTCCCACTTCTTTCTCTCTCTCTCTCTCACCCTCTCCAGTGCTCTAATCCGCTGGTGATGATGTATCCTTGGTGGTAGAAACAGCTTGTTATATATCTATAGATCCATAACAAGCTGTGAAGAAGACAACCTCCCATGTGTTTTAATTTGACTTTAAAAGCATCCCGGGCACTGGCGATGCTTTTAATAGTTATTCACTTACAAATGATTGTGGGTCATTATGCAGTCGTTGGGAGGCCAGTAATGAGTGGGGGGGGGGCTTAATGGCTCTTGTACGGCATGAGCCGTAAACGATAGGGAAAAGTTCCCCTCAGTAAGTTTTTATGATTATTCCAGGCGAGCGCCATTAGCCTAAAGAACGGCGTCCATTGGCTCTAATCGAATCTAATTTATTAATATTGGTCCGCAGAAGCCTCGTGTAAGTAATCTTTCAGCTTATAAAAATGGAGAGAGAATGAGAGAGAGAGAGAGAGAGAGGTGGGGGGGAAGAGACCATTTTAAACAAATATTGTGTTAATCTTTGGTCAAGTTAATTCTCCTTTCAGCCCCCTCTTTTTATCCTAATTTACCAGTGGCTCTAGTGACAGCAGGCATAATCAGATGAAGATGTGAGTGGCTGGTATTTATTACAGGCGAGGGAGGACACCGGTGAAGACAGCTAAGAACCCGCGGCCGCCTCCTTCCTATTGATGTACAGCGCTGACAAGTAAATTAAATTTACCTTTGGAAATGGTTCTATTAGTATTTTTATTAGGTTAATTAACCAAGCTCTGGGGACGCCTGCAATGGGTTGAGATTGGAGATTAATTCACTGTTCTCCTTTAGCTAGCAGAGGACTTGACAGAGTAATCCCCGCAGTCCGAGACGTCCGCCTCCCTCCCTCCCTCCCTCCCTCCCTCCCTCTCTCTCTCTCTCTCTCTCTCTCTCTAGTGTGCCTGGTGATCAACCTCTTCATTACAGTGCTCCGCAAAGTCACTCATGTCCACTAACGCACGTCTCATCATACAGCAATGATTTGTCCATTGTTTCACCTTTTTTCTCCTCCTCAAATGTCTCTTGCTACTTCCTCTTCTCAATTCACCTCCTTATACACTAATACGCTCCCTCTTAATAAAGAATGAGTGGGAAAGGGCCGAGTGATTCATTTGATGTTCTTGCCACATATAATGTGTGCAAGTGTGTGTATGCTTGTGTGTGTGTTTGTGTGTGTGTGTGAATTTGTCTATGACTGAGAGATGGTGAGGATTTTTAAATCTGACATTAAAATGTATTTCATTACCACTCAGACACTCTCTCAGAGAGAGCGCCAAGCAGTGCTGGCACAAAGCGAGTCAACATTGTAAAAGCAGATGCCTTTAACTCTTAAAGTCTCTCATAAGGCACTGATTTTTGTCTTAACCGCTCAAAAATAATTAAATAAATAAAAATAACAGGTGAGTTGCATTTTTCCTTTCTTTTTCTAGGCCCATCTCTATCTATTTCCCACTCTCTAGCTCTCCCTCTCTCTTTCTTTCTTTCTCCATTTCTCTCTGTGTCCCTTCTTCCTTCCTTCCTTCCTCCTCCTCCTCCTCCTCCTGCTCTAGTTTGTTTCTGTTCCTTCCCCTCCTGAGGTGGCTAAGTGGAGTCGATGCGATGGATCTGTGGGGCCAGCCGGAGGTCCAGCTGGGCAGGCATTAGCCCCGACAGCACGTGGCACAGCTGCCCACTGGGTGGGTGGTGGTAGTGGGGGAGGCTTGAGAGAGAGAAAGAGAGGAAGGGAAGGAGGGAGGTTAGAGGAGAGAGTGAGAGAGAGGAGGGAGTGGGGGGTGAGTTGAGGTGATGTGGGGGTGGAAGGGTGTGTGGGGGGGGGGGGGGGGGGGGTCTCCACCGATAAAAGCGCTATTGATTGAGAAAAGGGCCTTTTGATAGAGCAGATTGCTCATCGGGGTGGAACGTCATGCGCCTCAGATGTGCTGGCTCCCCTGGTGCCACCGCTGGGTGAATCGACCACACCAGCCCAGAGAGAGGGACAGAGGGAGGGAGAGAGAGGGACAGAGAGAGGGAGGGAGAGAGAGAGAGAGAGGAAAGGAGGAAGGGAGAGAGAGAGAGAGGGAGAGGAAAGGAAGGAGGGAGGGAGAGAGAGAGGGAGAGGAAAGGAGGGAGGGAGAGGAAAGAAAGAAGGGAGGGAGGGAGGGATAGAGAGGGAGAGAGAGAAGAAGCCACAGCCGAGGACGAGAGCAGAAGGTGGGTAAGGGTGGACGTCCTCCTCCTCTCCCCTCATCTGCTCTGATCCCGTTTAAGTCCAAGCCATCGATCTCTGCCTCTCCCTCTCCTCTCCTCCTCCTTCTCCTGACGCTTCCCCCCACCCCCCTCCCTCCTCCTCCACCACCACCACCACCACCACCACCACCACGTCTCTCTCTCTCTCAGACAAGGTGGGCAGAGGTGGAGGCGGCAGTGGCGGTGGTGTTAGGCTGAACTTCACGCCATCCGGCTCCCGAGGACGCGGGGGTGCTGTTTACTCGGCCCCTTCGGGGACGCACACTCATTTACCAACAGACAAAAACAAATTACGCCCCATCCCTGTTAGCAGATGTTTGGTTCCGCGGGCCCTGGAGGAAATCAAATTTGTACTTTCTCCTGACGACGACAACAAATAACCTTGAATGACTTATTTGTGAAGCCCAGGTAAACTCCTGTGGACAGGGCGTGATTGGGGGGGGAAAAAACAACCAAACAAACAAAGAATATACAATACAAACACTCTGGATTTCATGACGTTTAGTGAAAGAAATACTTTGTTTCTCTTTTTTGTTTCTTTCTTTTTCTTTCTTTTCTTCTCTCCTCTGTTTTCATTTGGGCCAGGCTGATGCGAGGCACCCATGCTGGTGTCTGTTATTTGCTCATTGACTGTAATTTGGAGGTGGAGTGAGTTGTGGCGGATGTGAGCAGAGTTTGTGGAGATGAAAGTTGTTTAATTGTTTTGCTGCCACAGTGGGCCCCAGCATGAGTGCAGTAATGAGAGAGAGAGAGCACTGGCAGGGAGCTAAGTGCGTCTCTCTCTTTCTCTCTATCACACACACACACACATGCATACACACACACACACAGACACGCATGCACACACATACACACACACACACACACACACAGACATGCACGCTCACACACACACACACACACACACACACACACACACACACACACACACACACGCATGCACATACACGCCCACAGCAGCTCAAACACATACACACACAGACACACACAAACACACTCACACACACACAATGACACATACACGGCCACAGCAGCACAAACACATACACACATACAAGTAGCAGTAGCATTACACACACACACTCAGCGACACACACACACACACACAGTCACACAGCTGCGGCACCACCGACTGAGAGGTTGAGCCTCCAACAAACAACTCCTCCATCTCCCTCTCAGTACTTCCCTCCTTTCCTCTGTCTCTCTCTCATCCAGTTCTCTCTATCTCTTTCTTTCTCTCTCCATCTCTGTATTTCTTCCTCCATCTCTCTTTCTCCTTCCTCTCTCTCTCACTGTGTCTCTCCTCTGTCCTCCAGGGAGATGCTGAGCCTCCGTTTGTGTTTTTAATTAAATCACTTAACAGTACTCCCTGAAGTACTTTAGTAAAACTAGAAAATAATTCATCCTCTGGGCTCGCAGGGTGTCACTGCGTAATCTGATTGTTTTAGAGTGGATATTCCTTCACTCAAACTCTCCTCCCCTTCTTCTCTCCTCTCCTCTTCTTTCCTCTCTTCTCCTCCTCCTCTGTGACGCGCCAATCCTTCGACGGCAAACTGCGACGGGGAAGAAAGGAACTTCAAAGGCAAACAAAAGAGGTACATCTAAGAGACGCCCGCTTTTGTCATTGTCTGTTGACACATCCAAGATGCAAGCACGCTCTGAAGCTTAAACACACATTCACACACACACACACACACACACTTACTCACTCACAGACACACACACACACATATTCACACATATGCACACACTTGGAGAGGAATTCAGTAGCATATTCTTTTCAATCTTTTCAAACTCACAGGCCCAAAATACATTCATATGCTCCTATACACTGAGCATATTATACACCGTGCAAGCCATTGTTCACTACTCTATACACAGTCGCCTCACAAGTAATGTCACTTTGGAAGGCAAACGCATAGATATGTGCATGCACACAGACGCACACACCACACACGCATGCACACGCGCGCACACACACACACACACACACACACA
>PYXC01002282.1:3292500-3295000 GCA_015244755.2 Tenualosa ilisha | reverse complement strand
TTACCTTCTCATGAAATCTAATCAAATTAGTAAGGTAGCTTTTTGCATTTTCCTTATTACACAAAGAAAAAAAAGATACAAAACAAACTACATTTAAAACATAAATTACTTGGTGGAGATTAAAATTCATAGTTCATTTCAGCATACAGCATGACCTGAAAAGGCAAGTTTAACAAACTCTTTTTTTTTCCTTTCTCTAGGAAGGTCAGGAAAAAATTGCACGTTTGGGTTTATGTGCTGCACGCAGAGTGTGAGAGATGCGCTAATATTAATGAGTTTACAAGGACCCTCATGTTATAATTATGTAGAGCAAAGACAAGATCTTACTGGGCCACGGCTCCCAGAGGGATACACAAATGCACCAGGCCAGCAAAACTCTCCTACTTTTGACAAAACACTTTACACGCGCGATACAAATAACACCTCGCATCCTTCACCGCTCGTGCAGAATGGATCGACTGCATCTGCCGCAACTTAACCTCCGCAATATCCCCAGTTTTTACATATATTGTATTTTATATATTTATTCATTTTTCCTGCTCTTGGAAGCGGCGGCGGCAGCAGCAGCAGCAGCAGCCGTCTGTCCTCCGCAGCGAGAAGTTTGTTGGAGAACAGCGGCAGCCCGAGACCTGGCAGAGGAGGTGTAGAGCTGAGAGATCCAGCGGTGCTGTATTTCCCCTCCCCGTGACACCTCTGATGTCACGTGGAAGGCCTGAGCAGGTCTCATTACCGCAGGTTCAAGGGAAGCGTTAGCCTTTGTTTATCCGAATGCTCAGCGATCTCTATCCCAACCCTCCTCCACCTCTCCCCACCCCCACTTTAAAAAAGGCAGAAAAAAGTCAGTTGACAAGCTCATTAAAACTATAGACTCACTGACATGTGGTATTCCATGGCAGAGAGAGAGAGAGAGAGAGAGAGAGAGAGAGAGAGCAAGAGAGCTCATTCCTGACAGCAAACAGCATCTACCAGCAATAAAAGATTTAAGTCTGTGTTAATTATGCTCTATGACCTCCATGTCAAAACACAATGTATTTTTTCGTGCACACACACACACATACACACACACACAAATACACACTCATACTCACACACTTCCACTACCATCTCCAACTCTCCTCCGCCACCCTCACAACCCCCCTTGCTGTCACAAGTGCAAGGCTGCCCAACATAAATCAAAGGCAGGATGGGCCAGAGAGATGGCGTTCAGCTCCAACGTTCAGTCAACCTGTCTTCCGCTGGAGCGATAATTACAGGGAGGGGTGTTGTAATTAGTGCACCACTCACGGTGTTTGTGTCTGTTTGTGCCACACGGCAAAAAAAAAAAAAAAAAAAAAAAAAAAACGAGAGATAGAGAGGGAGAGAAAGAAAGAAAGGAAAGGAGGGAGGTAAGGAAAGAAAGGAAGGTACGGGACAAACCTGGAATATGACAAAGACTCCCAGCAGTCGCACCATATGGGACCGGCTGGTTTGTGTCGAGTACAGCAGAGGGTCATGGGGAGAGGAGTCAAACTCGCGCTCGCTTAGCAACGGGGATCTCTATCTCTCTCTTTCTCGCTCCGAAACAAAGACAAGTCGACGTGACACAAAACGTCCTCCATGTACGAGCAGAAGAAAGCCTGCCACGCGATCACGCCTGTCGCTAGTGGCCCTGCCACCGCCAGGCAAGCTTTTAAAAGCAGTCCTGTCTAGAGACGAAATCTAGGTTGGTTCCATCTACCTGACAGAACCCAAAAAAAAGTGTGCTTCCAAACGAAAACATGAAAAAGTTTGTGATCAGTTTGAGAATAATTGCTTTAAAAAGAACCTGTCATCTCTTTGCGTCGCCTTCTCCTCTGAGGCTCAGGAGGGTGCACAGTGACAGGGAACAAACACCTTGGTGTTTGAGTTTAATCTCAAGAGGGGCCTAGAAACCTGTGGGTGACCCAAAGGAGAGGGAGAGATGGGTGAATTAAGGAGACAAAATTAGCCATGCTAACAACGTGTGGAAAAGAAATAAGACTGACATAGAGAGTGAGACTGAATAGGAGAGTGAGACACACAGAGAGATGGGATGAGGATTGTGTGTGTGCGTGTGTGTGCGTGTGTGTGTGTGTGTGTGTGTGTGCGTGTGTGTGCGTGTGTGTGTGTGCAGAGGGGCATGTTGTTGGTGTTGTTGTCTTGTTGTCTTGAGAGTGGGGGGTGTTGCTCCCCATTGGGAAAGCAGCAGGGTGACTCCCCCACGCCGTCTCCTCACCATCTGCCTGCGCGCAAGTGAGAGGAGAGGGTGAGAGGAGGAGGTGGAAAGAGAGAGAGTGAGAGAGAGAGAGAGAGAGAGAGAGAGAAAGAGAGAGAGAGAGAGGCGAGGGGAGGGGAGGCAGGAAGGCCCAGCCCAGTCAGCCCAGTTCCACTGAGCACTGGAGGGGGAGTTCAAGACAGGTTGGTGCTGGTGATAGGGTGAGTGTGTGTGTGTGTGTGTGTGTGTGTGTGTGTGTGTGTGTGTGTGGTGGGGGGTTGCTTCGCA
>PYXC01002282.1:3280000-3285000 GCA_015244755.2 Tenualosa ilisha | reverse complement strand
TGTCAAAACACTAAACAACAACTGGGTAACTACATATCACATTTGATGTTCAAAGAACATATTTTTTTGAAAACAAAATTCACATTTTTGACAGCGCAACAAAAATCCAGAATTCTATTTGTGTAACATATGTCTGTGTGCAAATTCATCAAGCCAACTGTGCTACTCTGCATCTCTCTATCTTTTCATCTCTGCTGGTTCTAGCCTCAAACTCTCTCTTTCATTCTCTCTCTCTCTCTCTCTCTCTCTGCAGATGACACTCAAAATGCATTATAACCATTAATGAAAAAGTTAATGGGCCATTTTCTTACATATCAATTTACATTTTACAATTTGGGTACACAAATGATGTCTGCCATGGCGGGCCCATAACATTTTGCTCAAGGAAATAGTTCTAATGTGTTTTATGGCCATCAAATGTCGTGAATAATGATGCATCCACCACATGCAAATCAGATGACAGTTGATAGCCGCTGATCAACAGTGCTTGGATAAGAGCTTTTTCTCTGAATTGGATTGTGCTGGGTTGTGGAATAACTCATCCACTGCAACGCAGCACGACAGACAGGACTAAAGCAGAGGTGTGAAGGCATGGCGGAAAGCATTGCAACATGCGCACATTTATACTCACGTGCACACACACACACACACACACACACACACTTACAAGGATCTATTTCATTATCATGTGTATGGGTATTATCACCCATTGCTATATCTGGAGGCTGCTCGTGTGTGTGTGTGTGTGTGTGTGTGTGTGCATGTGGGTGTGTGTGTGTGTCTTGCCTGCGTGCACACATTTTTTATGATTAAACCCGCTAAAAGAATCTAATTCAAATTGCAGTAACTGTCTGGTGAAATCTATAGGTACTCTTTGAGATCTACAATTACATGATACTGAATTTACGAAGTCAGCTGTCATTTCAAGTGTCTTGCAGGCTTGCTGGCCCACAATATGTTGAAACATGCCATGTATACATTAGATAGCCTTTTAAAAAGGATTACGTTTCACCACAAATTATCCATAAGCTCCTTCTTTCGGCACAAGAGCCTGCATGTTGACATCACTTATGCCTATAGGGGATGCAGTATAAAAGAAGGGATTTAATTCATTGGAGTGGTGTAATAACACACATAACTCATGCACATATTGGGTAGCTTTGCCTTCACACTGTCATAAGGTCCTGTTATATTTTGTGTAAATTAATTTTAGACCTTAAAAAAAAACACCCTTTTAACAGATGACTGCCGTTTCTCTGTAAGCTGATGAACCTCTGAAAAGGCCTAAGGGGCAAAATGCTGCATATGTCCCTATTGGATAAACAAGTGAGCCTGCTGGTCTTGGGAAAATGCAAAGTTTAGAGCAACAGATCTGTTGTCTGACACGCTACATGCTCTCGCCACTTTGAAAACGATGTGACTGCCAAAAGGGAACTGGACACACAAGTGTTTTTGACGTCCGACCAAATGCAAAAAAAAATTTAATGACGATTCGGAAACCGGCCCAGATGCTTTCACAAACACAGACACCCTGAATGGAGTCAGTGGGAGATGTAGATCTCTTTTGCACCTGTCTAATTTACTGTCGGACTACCCAGAACAAACCCGCTAGTCCAGCAACCTGTCACACAGCAGACAGTCCATTTCCTTCCTCGTCTTTGCTTTTTTGGGGGTGGTGTCATATTTACCCGAGTGTCTAGTGGCAGGCAGAGCTATGTTAGATGCAATGCAGTGAGGCCCGGACTCTCTCTGTCTGCTCTCCCAGTGTGCTGAGCCCCCTGGTCGCTGATGCGTCCATCCTGCGCTACCATTTTGCAATGCTGCACCACCCCCCCCCCCACCCCCCCAAGCCCCCCATCATCTGACACTTTACAGGGGGAAAATAATCATTTTCACGGTGGGGCGTCTCCTTACACGTGTGTGTCTGGCGCGTTGCGACGCAGCAACGATGACACCGGTGCCGCTGCCGTCGATGATGCTGCTTCCACCGCCGTAGCCACCGCGCTTCTGTGTGTGAGCTGCCAGGCTTCCTCCCCACGGGGGCCTCTAGGGGGCTTTGCAGGTGCGAATGTGTGCTTTATAGCCATCTGCATGGCGGGCCGAAAACACAGCAAATCTCCCTCTCTCTCTCTCTCTCTCTCTTTCTGTCTCTCTCTCTCTGTCTCTCTCTCTCTGGATGTCTGTCTCCCTCTCTCTTTTGCTTTTTCTCGCAGTCTCACACACATATGAAAACATATGCACACCTGAGGGAGAGACGTGGACACCTCTTCCTATTGTTTTTAAGATGCACCAGCCTGGCCTGTGAGAAGCATGCAAATGAGATCCTGTATCACACACACACACACTTACACACACACACACTGTCAGCCCAGTAGACTGTGACGACCAAGCAAGAGGCGTAAGAGTGAGAAAAAGAGACTCAGTGCCCCATGTGACAACAGCATCTAAACACGAGGTGAACACACTCCACAGCCATGCTAGAAGCACCCAGAGACTTTTTCTTTTCGTACTCAAATCCCAGTATTAAGGGCATCTTTGCACCACACACACACACACACACACACAAACACACACATACATACAGGCAAAAGGACACACAGACACAAGAACACACAAATATAGACATACACATGCATATACACACACAAATATAGACACACACATACATACACACACACACGCACATACGCACACGCACGTGCACACACACACACACACACGCTTGCTTTGCATTTTTACATACAGACACACAAATGAGAAGTCACCCACAGCTTTCTCTCTCTGCCTCCCTCCTTCCCTCCCTCCCTCTTTACTCTCTCTCTTTCTTTCCTTTGGCCTCCCTCTCTCATTATTCCTCCCTCTTGCCGCTCTCTTCTCATCTCTCCCCCGCTAACAGCAGTGGCCGAGAGCAATGGGTAATAACGCAGCACGCACACACAGATACCTGCAATGTTAATATCATTAATCAATACCAATGGAATTGCGTTTTTTCTTTTTTTTTTTGCCAGGGTTCGGGCGAAACGAGTATCCCAGCGGTGCTGCTCCCCCGCACACTTTAAAAAGCTGATTTGCGAGCCCCCCCAAGATGGCCGTAGCCTTAATGACTGGCAGCGAAAGTTTCTCCAGCAAATTTCATGGGGCATGATCCAAAGATAATAGGTTTTCAGGCCCAATGACAATCCAATTACAATGCCAATCAAAGGGCGCTACACGCCGGCTAATTATCAGATTCAGCTGTCAGTTCAAATACCAACATACCACTTTTATTTAAATAAAAACTCAGAATTTAGAAACAAGGCACTCTCCATCTGTGAGTCACTGACTTGGAAGACAATCTCCCTACATTACCACAACACCACACCAATACAGACAGGAAATGCACAAATCGGCTGTACATTTTCTAAACACGAATATTTTAGCGTTTAAACATTCAATGCGTAGATCATTTCCTGAATAAGATCGTACAGGAAAACTGTCCATTCAAAAGATACACTATGCAATATAACCAAATTCAATTAAAAAGTATTGAAATAATTAGAATACGTATTAGAAAAAATATGACACGTATATGTATATTAATGGAGAGGAGAGCAATTACTACATCAATTATGTCTCACACACAGGCACTCTCTCTCTCTCACACACACACACACACACACACACACACACACATACACACATACAGAGAGAGAGAGAGAGAGAGAGGAGAGAGAAAGAGACCAAGCTAAGCTTGAAAGAAACCAAGGCGGGCACTAGCTGGCAAAGTACTTGACACAAATAATGCATTTCCCAGAAACAGCACAATCCAGTGCCTAGCAGATTTGGGAAAGGGTTTATCTCCTTCAGATAACCCTTTAGCATGAACACACACACACACACACACACACACACACACAGACACAGAAACAAACAAAAAAAGAGTGCATCAATAACACAAATGATTAAACATTCATGGCCTTTCAGGAGAACATCTGCTCTCTGAAGGCATGTAGCCCGAGGGGTGCAGAGGAAGAAATGGGAGGGATTTCTCCCACCCAGGCTCAAGAAAGCAATGAAATGGCAGCACTGAGACAAGGGCACAAGCATGATGCCACAAACACCAACTCTCTCTTTCCATCTCTCCCTCTCCTCCTCCTCTCTTTCTCGCTTTCGTGCTCAGCTTCTGCTCGGACACACACACACACACACACACACACACACACACACACACACACACACACTTCTTCCAGCTGATATTCTCAGATGATAAATTTGATCTACACACTGAATAGATACTGAATATTGTGGAGAAAACATAATTTTTTTTGTAAATAGTAGATTGAGGTATGTCAAACAAACAAACAAACAAACAATAACAGCAAAAAACATCAAACAGAAAATGCTATTCGCAAAACACACATTTTGATTCAATACTTGTTGTGAAATTGGCTATACTGTAAGTGTTATTATAAAACACTGTTATGTTCAGTAGGACATCCAGCATCTTGCAGCTTGCAAAACTCACGATCTACTTTCATCGCTAAGGCCACGCTACAAGCATCTGAGCAACCACTTTGATGATCGCTATGTTTGCGGCTCGATAAACTCACTGAGTTTCAGCGCCGGCTTCACTGCAGGTGTCTGCTGCCGTCCCGAGGACAACAACACACACAAGCGCACGTGTGCGCGTACGTGCGTGCACACACACGCACACGCAAACGCACACGCACCCACACACACACACACACACACACACACACTCACTACACCCCCCACTCTTCAGAGCCACGTTATCTTGTCTCTACGCAAACTCTGAACATGAGAGGAGATTAATGATAGCTTTTCTGTGGAGATAACATCTGTCTCCCGTTCGCCAGGAATATTAAGCTTAATAAATATATTTATGAGGCCCCCACTGCTTTCTGCGGAGCTAATGCAATCAGCCGTGATGCCCGTGCAATGCCCAAGACACTGGGTGAGAGAGAGAGAGAGAGAGAGAGAGAGAGAGAGAGAAGAGTGTG
>PYXC01002282.1:3250000-3275000 GCA_015244755.2 Tenualosa ilisha | reverse complement strand
TTAAGTAAATGAAATGATTTCTATTCCTCGTCGTCAAGCCTGCGGGCTTTGCGTAGCTTTACAGCATTGTGTGGGTGGAGAAAGAAGTACAGCAGTGAGTTAGTACAATGTGTCTGCACCTGGGTGACACGGAAGGCAGATTTGTCACGGACACACTGCAGTGGGCGCGGAAGGTAGACAGAAAAGTGACAAACGCCATGACGAGTTAAATCACACACACTATTAATATTAGCTTATTATAGCAGTATTTAAAAACTAGTGATTAATATGATTAGTTGTATTAGGAGGAAGAAGTGATTAGGGCGTTGTTGACACAATCAGTCTAACTTGGGGGTTGAGGGGGGGGGGGGGGGGGGGGGGATCAAAGGAATGGCTAATAATGATATGGAAAAAGAATACATGCTTTGAAAAATGGCCTAAGTGACAACGTGATGAATTTGAGATAAATAAGTCCATGGAGTGGACAAGCAAAGGTGTGCCGCTACTTTGCTTTCAGATGTTCAGTTCATGAATAATTACAGGTTGTCGCCTGCCCTGAAGCTATCTAACAAGCTGTCACTTCAAACGCATGTTCAATATTTAATACCAGGGAATCTACGTATGCTTATTACATTAATAAGAATGTGGCAATGCGTCGCGCAACAAAGGGAGTCACAGCCGTGTTCGCGCACTAGCACCCACAGCTGAGAGTAACCCTGGATGGTGTTTGTTTCAAAGGCAGAGCCCCTCAGAAGTGTCATCCTCTTTTGTTGAAGGGGTGATTGTTCATGCTGTCATAACCAGGGCATTCGTCACGTCACCGCGTTTGTTCATCACGGAAAATAAACAGGCAGATCACAGGCGTGTCTGAGACCAGACCCATTGCGACTTCATCAAGGCACGTCTGAGAACGGTGTGTGTTTGTGTGTGTGTTGGTGGGAGTGGGGGTGGGGGGGGGGTATTCAGATTCCACTTTTTTCTTGTCAAAATTCACAATGATCATAATTTTCAGCTTGGGTTAAATAAACCAATGTCAGGCAAAGGGTTTGTTGCAATGATGCTGAGTGAGAGATCCGTAAAGTGCAGCAGGTCAGCTGGTCATCTGACCGCAGGATCTTTCTATTTGTGAAGAAGTTCCATAATAATTCTGGCAAGTTCTCAGCTATAGAGTATTGGCAAGGTGAGCCTCGGAGACACAAGTACTCATGACTGGGGTAAAACGGAAGCTCTGCAGGCTGCTCCCTTTGCCAAGAGAGGGACAGAGTGACAGACAGACGGAAGGAAGGAAGAGACTCCCTGACCACAAGGTGGCATCTTCCCTTCCTGCAGGAGACTGGAGTTTCACTAAGGTATACAGAGAGTGAGGAGGTGAGAGGTAGAGGGAAGGAGAGATGGGGGTGCATCTCTCTCTCCCTCTCTATCCCTCTCTCTCTTGACTGATGTTTCAGATCCCTCTGGGGAGTGGGAGTGAACCTGAGGGGGCATCAGGGAGGGGCATGAGGTGTGTTTTTGTGGATGATGGTGCCCGCCTTTTGGTGGTGGCGTGCACACCTCTGGTGTGTTTTAAAGAGTGATGCGCAGCCTCTGCCATCACCATCCTCAGCTGTGACAGAGATTAAAGCCAATAGCATCCTTCTTTACACATAAGGAGGAGACATGGAGTGTGTGTCTCTCGCTGTGTGTGTGTGTGTGTGTATGTGTATGTGTGTGGGAGGGTTGTGTACTGTAAAACACAAATACTAATTTTTTTCTTATTTACTGATAAGTAGTAAACAACATAATATGTGTATGATTTTTCATGAACCCTTCAAAGCAGAATTTGGAGGTTGTCCACAGCTACAAAAACCTGCTGTATATGTTTGGAGTACTTGAAAGAGTGAGGAAGGAGAGAAAGAGAAACTAAGCAGACCTGGTCAGCACAGTCTATTCCCATGCATTCCTCTCTCTCTCTCTCTCTCTCTCTCTCTCTCTCTCCCTTTCAACTAAAATAAACAATGGAGTCATCCAGTCACCTGTTCAATTCTTTGCCCACCATTTGCCATATGGACCAGCGTTACTGCGAACGCAAACAGTTTCATTTCCGCTGTGCGTGGGCCATTATGAGACGCAATCATTTTGCTCCCTTTATTATTTCTTTTTCTTCTATTCTTCTCTTTTCTTTGTTCATCATGGGGCATTTCAACAGCTGTAGCATTTGCTAAATTTCTATAGGTGTAACAAGTAATTAAACATCTGGCGATGGCTGATTAATATGAGAAAAGACAAAATTGAAATGAAACAGGGGTGGTACTTGGGGCTGAGGCCTTATTTGATTTTATTTACATGTATTTACTTCTTTTTTTTCTCATGCTTTTTCAAACTTGCACTCGTTTTAATTCAGTGTTTTTCTTCTAAGTTGTATTTTCGCTTGTTTAATCATAACGTTATGATGAGAACAGATGGAGGTTTATTCCTCAATAAGGGACCATGCTGCACAACGCTACAAGGAAGGCGCCCACCAAGAAGCCCATATATTGGCACGCTTTAACTGTAGGGCTTTCGAAAAAAAAAAAAAAGAAAAAAAAACCCATAAACATTAATTAAACGGAAAGCCGTGAACTGATCATGGTGGCAACGCATTGAACTCCACACATTAGCCTGGCCACGTGCGAGAGCCTCCACAGAGCCAAATGCTAATGCACACCGACAGATAGAGAGGAGGGTCTAGCGCCAAGAGCATAGGCATCAAACATAAATCCATGTGGGACCAGGAGATAACCAACTCCAACTTCGCCCCTGCTAAAGCATGTTAGCGTGCAACAGTGATTTGCATGCCTGAGACACTTGGCTCAGCTTGACGCTACCTTCGCCGACACAAACATCGTGTTGAGACGACGGGGGAACACCTCATGCGCTCTTAATGAACAGCAAGGCTTTTTTTTTTGGTTGTTTTTTTTTTTGGAGCTTTGGAAATTTGTGCAGTCCTCAACTTCAGGCACTTAGCAGATGTGTGAGGAATGCAGTGTCTGAGTGGTCGACAGGCTTGTGTCTGCATTCTACTCTCTCTCTCTCCATCAATCTTCTGGATCTAAAATTCCAAAAATAAATGTAGCAGAAACAAAATGATGCCTTTTTTTCTTGTGTACAATGATGCTCATTTACTTGCAGTTTGCATCTAGCTATCTATGGCGAAATATATTCATTTCCCTAATAGTGGGAGACAGGACTGCATCACTAACACTATAGTGCATATTACCATAAAAAATGGGAAACATTTGGAACATGGCCTTTCTTTATTTTCACCTTTTCTCCAAAGGTCATGTTTCAGGTGCAGCGATTCTTACATTTAGTCAAACTAAAGTCAAAATAAATACATTTCATTATCATACACCCAGTACTTAAATGAAAAAAAAAAAAAAACAAATAAGTAAGGTATGGTAAAATGGAAAGATCCCAACACATCTCCAAAATATTTCTGCTTTGAGCTAAATAAATGAATGAAACGCATAAATATAAATACTAAAACACATACAGAAACACATACATAAATATATAAGTAAATGCAGTATACACAGAGCACACATATATACACACACACATATTCAGTACATACATACAACATACATGTAAGATGTATGTTGTTTTTTATGTTGTTTAGGTTTCTCTTTTTCACTGTGTTCTCTTCTTTCCACACTGGACAAAAGCAGAGAGCAAGAGGGGCAGAGGCAAGCGTCAGTTTGATTATCCGATTCAATCTGGAGGCGATCATGTAAATACTTCCCCACGTCTTGGGAAGTTGATATGCAAAACAGCCCTCTCCCGTGTGTCAGGATCCGTGGAACAACGGGATTAATGAAATCCTAAAAGTGTAAATTATAGCCTTGACTGGCTGTGGCGTTCAGACGAGGGCCCAGCCAGCCCTGGGGGATTCACCGCACAAAGCAATTCCACCGGCTCAAAACATGCATATCTCTCATATACAGAGGTGAAGGGCAACATCCCCCACCCCCCCCCGAATCCCTTCTCTCCTCCCTTCTTCCATCCCTCCATCTTCCAGACGTTGTTTATTTATTTATTTCCCAGTATACAGACGGCCAGTGCTGGACAAACATGTGGACAGGTATCAGGTATCAGTGTGTTCACCGCTGACAGCGTGTCAACACCACAAAAAATGGCTGACACAGGATAGTTTAAGAAATACGCTGCTCCATTTCACCACAGCACATTTCACAGTACAAGAAAGAATGAGTACCAGTAACTTTTTTTTTTTTTTTGGATATTTTGGACTACATTATAATAAAACAACACACAAGACTGCATGACTGACAGTGGCAGACAGGAACCATACATTTCAAACCTGCCTGCATGCATACACTACCCCTTTCACTACTGTGCAGTGACTGTGTCACTGTATAGTCAATAGGAGAACCATATTTGGTATGCATTGATCTGCAGACTGCATTCGCAACCACTCAAACTACCAGACCTGTCTGCACTCCTGCATACAAAGGACACAAACACACGAGTATGAAGCCAAGTTCACACGACCGTCTGGTGGAATCAGGTACACAGCATTCAAACCTACTGCACATGAAATCCTTGTGTCCTCACAAGCATATGGGCATAGCAGGCAACCATTTAAACACACACACACACACACATGCACACACACACTGAAACAGCATTTGACAAGGTAACATAACTGGACAACAACCTACAATTACCAACACAGTCTCTTGCATGCATTTTAATGGAATGATCCATGTTTCAAGGATTAAAACACCTTTTCAAATATGTCTCTGTCCTCTGTCACCCCCCTCCCCATGTCTGTCTCTCTCTCTCTCTCTCTCAGATCTGGCAACACTGATGTCCTTTCTCCATCCCTCCCAGCTCTCCCTCTTTACTATTCATTGAGATCCAATCTGCAGTTGGCACTTCTCCAGCGCACGAGATACATCTGAATAATACATGCCATGGCCTTTCTCTGACATCACTGTGACAGAGCTCCAACAAGGTATGAATCTTATTCTATATACACTCCCAATGTTCAGCTGTTCACAATCTATACTGTCAACAATTTATCACGCAGCATGCAGCGCGGTGCGCGTGTGTGTGTGAGCGGCGAGTGGTGGCGGTGCCAAGCGATCGGAGTGGTCGGTCGGCAACGGGCAGGCGTATGATCTACTCCAAGCATCTGGCTCTTCAGTGCTCCTGACATTAGCACAGACACAGGAATCAGTGGACTATTGAATGCAATTACTGTAAGCGAGACAGACAATAAAGATTGATAGCGCTTTCTCATTTTATCACACCGCAAACACGGCGAGGGTTAAGGCTCTGCCTTGAGCTGCCTGTGTCTAATGATGATTGAAAATATGGCACGGTGTGGGCAAGAAGTGGTTGGTGTGTTGGTGTTGGTGTGTGTGTGTGTGCAAGTGTGTGTGTGTGTGTGTGTGTGTGTGTGTGTGTGTGTGTGTGTAAATAAACAAATACAAAACAATTTGAGGTGATACTGTTTTTGCCATGCATACACTCATACACCAACATGTATATGTTTATGCTGTGTCCACCCACACACATATGTAAATGCTAGAACACACATACACACTACACACATCACATTTAGACATTAACATGCAAGCGTGCACACACATACACACACACACACACACACACACACACGCATAAAAACTTGGCACATCATCATATAATCTGCAAGGCAAGGGAGAGTTTCCTTGTAGCCAGTCTTCTGGGTTAATGATGAATATTTACACTACATCGATCACATCTTTTTTTTCCGGAACAATCTGAATGATTAAGAGGGGAGAAAGTCACCATGCATATTTAAACAATGCAAGAGATAACAAATGAGGCCTTTCAATACAATCAACAACCCCAGGCAAGGAACAGGAAGCAAGGCTTCAGAGAAGGAGAAAACTTTCCACTGTTGACCACAGCGAAAGGCCAGAACAAAGACACACATATTAACACACACAGAATAACAAAGAGCCATCTAAAAGTAAACAAATAAATGAATAAATAAATGACATTTTCATTTAGTAAATAAATAACATTTTCAATTTGTAGAGAATGAACTATAGCTGCCTGGGGGGGTGGGGTGGGGGTGGGGGGTGGGGGGGTGGGGGGGTTTAAATGACCAGTGCAAGCAAATAGAATGTGCCAAGAAGTCCTTCCAAAAACATCCTACCAAAATAAATAAATAAATATATCGCCTCAACAACACTACTCTTTTTTTTTAACAAAGAAATGGAATTTC
Source organism: Tenualosa ilisha (assembly GCA_015244755.2). NCBI lineage: Eukaryota > Metazoa > Chordata > Actinopteri > Clupeiformes > Clupeidae > Tenualosa > Tenualosa ilisha. The sequence goes on along the minus strand of PYXC01002282.1, from coordinate 3,268,765 downwards.
ACATTATCTGGAACAGCACCAAGAACACATCTCTGCATTAGGACAGAGAGAGGAGAACATGTCACCATATGACTGCTCCATTACTTGCTTGAGTGGTCAAAGCTATATCACACACACATCCCTCTGGGTTAATTGCAATATGAACATTTCATGAAAAAAAAAAAAAAAATCAAATCCGTGGGATAACACATGCATTGCTACACGGGTGCATGTCAGCCAATTTATGTTTGCTGTTTTTTATTTGCATTTTTTAATAGCAGCTGATTTCATCCTGGTATTGCACATTCTCAGACAGAGCCTCCCTAATTGTGATGGTTTCATATTATAGTGCTCAATAGCCCTCATACAAAGGCAGATATGAAGACAGGCTAATGGGCCCGTTACATATACATCACCCCAAATACACAGTAACACACTCACTGGGCCAGCAACTGATGATGGTAGCATATAAGCCCTCTCCCTTAGGAGCCCCTCACAGTAGCCACAAACTACAAAGACAATAAAGAGCCCAAATGCTGTCACTGTTATCAATTATAACATTATACAGTAATACCAAAAAACATTATGATGATGATGATGATGATGATGATTATTATTATTATTATTATACACAATTATTAATGAACTAATGTAACTTTTTTGTAATACAAGTAAGTATTCTGTGGCTGTCTGAGTACAGTGGAGTGAAATGGGGACATGCCACATACATCTGCATCTTTTTCAGGCAAAGGGCTTTTAATGTCTTTGATCCTCACTTAGTTTGTCTCTAACATTCACATACTCAGGTATGCTAAGCTGTGTGAGAGAGGTGTGCGGGGTGGGGGCCAGTCTGAGTTTTGTTGGGCTGGGGGGGATGTGGTGGGTCTGGGCCGACAGGGCCGCCGATGTCAGCTCGAGATACTGTATTTGCATGCATGCATGGTCACACACAGAGTCGCACCCGCAAGGTGCAGCAGGCTTATCGCCGCAGATAAGGACGGCCTGGCCTTTTAGCTGGAGACTCAGGGCCCTAATCTGAAAGACCTGACACTGACAAAGAGAGGAAGAGAAAGAGAGACAGAGAAAGAAAGAGAGGAAGAGAGAGAAGGTCTGTCTACCTGGCTGATCGCCAGACCTTAAGTGAAATCCCACTTTGCTGTGTTCCCTTCTTTTATCTATCTCTTTATTAACACAACTTACTGAGCCAATGGCAACATTGCTAGTGATTCACAAAGATTCATTTAGGAGGGGGTGGGGGAAAAAAAGTCATTGTAATGTTTATTAAAATGTTGCAATGTCGCTAATGGCAGTCCATCGTGTCAACAAAAATGTTGACAAAAATTGTTTGTCACCAAATCAGTGCTTTTCCTATGAAAAATGTGTCAGCGAACATTGTTTTTGTCCTACGATAAAAATGTGATTTCGAGACAGAGAAGAGTATTTAAAAATCAGGGTGTTAATTAATTACAACACACAACAAAACTTTTCAAGTTGGCAGGCAGGCACTGTGATCACAGCTTAACCAACATGGTGTCTTGTGATCTTATAGTTGTGGCATTGACAGATTGACAGATGACAGATTGCTGACTGTTCACCAGGATATGTGCCTGATCTCTCCACTGTCACCAAAAAAAGAACACAACTAGAATTAAATCGATGAATTCATATACATAGATTATTTATATAGATAAACAAGAAGAAAAAAAAGAGAAATATAATTGTACTATAATAGAACTGTACTATACAACCAAATCGAATTGGCTATCAAAATTAGCACTGATTAATGATACGTTTAAGAGTAACAGTCACCTTTTCTAATAGACTATAAACCCATCAGGGTCCTGTGTTTTCACCCTCTTTCATCAATGATAAAAGGTTGCACGTAATCCAAGGATAATTTGTCAGCTGTGTTTATTCAAAGGCAAAATGAACACAAACAGTCTGTGACAGATACATAATCTACCAGACAAAGCGCTGTTCTTGCGGCAGTCTACTGGTCAGTTTGTTGTTTACAGTACAAACAAAGCATTTGCATATAAAAAGCTGTCCTCCAGCTCAGGTTATTGGCAGATTACAATGTTATACCTGAAAGTTAGTCATCGGTGTGTACTCAACGTGTGTGAGGGTACAAGCATGTGTACACACACATACACACACACACAAACACACACACACAGACACACACACACACACACACAAACACACACACTATTTCTTTATCCCTTTACACTTCATCTCCTTTAAGTGAGGCAGTTTCCCACCTAATTGTCATCTATTCAAATCAGAGGTGCTGTCAAACTGTTCTGTAAATACCATGTAAATTCCAGTCATTATTTTGACAAACCCTGTGTAACTCTCTCCCTCTGTGTGTGTGTGTGTGTGTGTGTGTGCGGGAGGTGTTCACTCTTGATGTTATCTGAAAATGTCAAAAAAGAATTACGAAGATAACTGTCTCTCAGAAACGGTCGTGGGTTTCCACGCGCCTCGGCTGCACAGATAAGGAGAGGCCCGAGACTCATCTTCGCCCAACGCCCGCCAGTGGATTTCCCCAAACATCCAAGCCCAAGTTAATTCCATGCTAATATGAATATGCCATTTCCTCCAACTGTACTGTATATCACTTCGTCTTCTTCTTTTTTTCAGGATCGCCATACCAAAAATGCCACATTAATGTCAGAGGAGATGTGACGATTTAGATTTGGTGCCGATTGCCTGATGCCCGTCTATGTGGGGTTTCTGTTGCACTTCATTACAGATTCCCTATCAGACATGGGGAGGGAGGGGAGATAAGGCCACAGTGTTTAGAACACACTGTAAAAAAAAAAGAGAGAAAAAAATGATAGATGAAAAAGTTTGCTGAACTTCTCATCTGCTTTACTGCACTTTTTTTTATTCTCTGATATGTGTCTGAAGGAAATATCTACAGTGACCTGATTTATTGTGTTTATTTTAAAATGATACCAACAGAGAGACAAAGCATAAGATGTGTGTGTGAGTGTGTGTGTATGCTTATTTACTGAGTGCTAGGTTGCAATGCACAGCACAGCACAAAAATGCACAGTGTGTGTGTGTGTGTTGGTGTGTGTGCACATATTGTACGTGCAAATATGTGTCTGCGCATACTGCACACCACTGAATGCATGCTTGTGTGGAAGTGTGAGTTTGTTTTGTCTGTTGTTTTTTTAGGATGGTGCATCATCCTAATGAAATAACTTGTGGAGGTCAGGGGGACATGATAGCACCAGCTGTCCATTCGGGGGGAGGGAGTGGGAGGAAGGGAGGGGAGCTCCCTTCTCCATTTTAAGGGTCATTAATTAAGCTAAGAGGAATTTATTTCGCATAGCCCCCAACCCCCCAACACACACACACACACACACACACACACACACACACACACACACACACCACCTCTTCCTATTGGCAGTGGTTAACAAGTTCAAGCTAGGATGCATCAAATTCAAGATAAAATCTCCAATAACAATTAAGCCGGAAACACGCAATTTGCTGGGGAGGAGGAAGACAAAAAAGTCAGTCAATACCTATTATTGCCTGTGCATACTAAATGACTGAGCCCGGCCTGGAGTCGCTGTTAGACAAATCGCAGGCCGAGGAAAACCCTAACTAGACTCAATCAGGTGAATGCAACCCAACCCAAGCCAAAGAAAGGGAGTGTAGTCATAATCCATAGTAAAACAGCACTCCCACATAAAGCATAGCAGAAAGAGAGGCAGGGAGGGAGGGAGGGAGGGAGAGAGAGAGAGAGACTAGTAAGGAGGAGAGAGAGCTCCTTATCATTGGTGAATTCATTTGAAGTCCCTGCTGCTTTCCTGGAGCAGACACTTAAAGTTGGAAGGAGTTCTGCACTGCGGTGCTGAATTAAGACGATCCCTCAAAACAAGCTTGTCCACAGGGCTATTTAACAGTACATAAAACAGCATTTATTTGGCTTCAATTATTTAAATTGCAGTTTTCAGTGGAGCGCAAGCGAATATTCTGAATATTCTTCCATGTTCTTTGAAAAGTGTGTGAGTGTGTGTGTGTGTGTGTGTGCATGTGTGTGTGCGTGTGTGTGTGTGTGTGTAAATTTCTGGTCCCACATTAACAACTTCTGTTAGCCATCCCTTCGAGGTCAAAAAGTGTGTGTGAGTGTGAGTGTGGAGGTGGAGGGTGGTAGGCTGATTGATCCAGGGGTCTCAGCGCCTCCTGGCTTTCATGTGGCAGTGTCATCTCCACCAACACAACACCTGTTTCACAGGAGACACACACACACACACACACACACACTCGTGTATGTGTGTGTGTGTGTGTGTTTATGTGTGTGTGTGTGTCTAGGCACTGACATGCTCCATTATTCATCTTCCCATTCAACCTGCCAGGCCTCTGAAGCTCTTCAGTGAGGCCCCTCTGAACACTTAAGAAAAACACACACACACACACACACACACACACACACACACACACACACACACACACAAACATACAGTGTAGAGCCTAGATGAGTTCAGCAAGGCAATAACAGGTAAGCCTAGGCCTCAATGCACCACATCATCCAGACCTGAACACTCCAGGCCATAGTGCACAAGTTCACCAGAACAAAAGCTGATGCTGCTCAAGTCATCTGTGTGTCTCACAGCCACACCTTTGCATATCAAACAATCCTCTGAAACACCTCTTCCTCTGAATTTGAACAGTGTAGCATGGGTGCTGTTTTCTGCTAAGCTCTGCAGATGCGAATGACGTGTTAGAAAGCTACACAGAGACGAGCATCAGTGAGACAGTGGAGAGGAAAAAAAAAGAGGCGTCTAAAAATTGCCTGCTAATTCTGACAGTTTAAAAATTGTCGTCATCCCTGGCGGAGGACCCACCTCACATCCATTTTTAAAAACCGCATATTCATATTCAAATGAAATGAAATGCTTTTTTCTCTCCCCTCTCCCTCTGCCATCAGTGTAATTTTGTAATAATGATATTGATTCTATGGCTAATTCTGGGAATCACCTGGATGGCCTATTTATATCAGCTTTCCTATGAAAGAAAAGAGGAATGACTGAACATGGTGCGCTGAGGAAACCCATTCTAATCTCTGCGTAACTATTATATCTTAATTAAAAATGTAAATACCGACTTCCCTTCACGAGAATCTCGCCTGACCTACATTGGAATTAATGATGTCGCCTGGCTGGGCCCAGGACTGCCGCAAGATTCCCCCTGAAAGAGAATTAATATGAAGCTGACCCAAATACAATCTTTTACGAACAGAGGAATCATGTTATAGTAAGTAGGCCATAAAGGTACTTAAAGATTATGCAGAAATTCCCTCTTCCAGTGGACAACGTGGAATGAAAGACAGACAAATCTCCTGGAGGTGTGTGTGTGTGTGTGTGTGTCTGTCCGAGAGCAAGAGAGAGAGAGAGAGAGAGAGAGTCCCAAGACTTTTCCCAAGACTTGGGTGTGTAGCTTCACCATCTCCACCACCTGCTGGATGTAACTGCAAAACAACAGCCTTACAGTAACACAAGTGACCATACACACAGGCCTAAGTCTGACAAAGGCAAAACAATTAAAAGTAGTAGGCAGGTCTATGGAGGTATTAAATTAAACATCAATCTACGTTTTCCAGACAAGCAGAACTTCTTCTAAATGACACTGAAACTGCAGCAATAAATGACTGACACATTCACGAGCTGAAAAATTGAGAGTATCACATTTCATACATTACACAATATTGTATAGAAGTAATTAAAATTAAGTATTTACTGCGCTTATGCTATTTAGAATGCAGAGATTACATCTCCAATGCAAATGAGTTCATCCAGACACACATGCAAACAAACACACACACACACACACACACACACACACACACACTTGGACCTACTCACCCTGACACCCTGTATCCTCCCAGCACCTGGTGTTGATACACACCTACACACACCTACACACACACACACACACACACCTATACCACTAACCGATGGTGTGACAGCAAAGCCAGAAAGAGAAGAGAGTGAGGGTGAGAGAGAGGGACAGAAAGAGAAAGAGTGAGAGAGAAAGCGCGAGAGAGAGGGAGAAAGAGCAAAAGAGATCTGGACCCATGCACCATGAACCTGGAGTTTTATGACTTCATTATTTTCCCTTCCCTTGCAACGGTCGCTTTCATTTGTGCCGAGCCTCCGACGTTGGCATAATGACTGCGCTATAAAAACGCCCGTTTTAAAAGAAGGGGGTGGGAGGGGGTGATGTGGTGTGGTGGGTGGTTTTGAGGAGGTGGGAGTGAAGGGGTGGGGGGGGTGGGTTTGCATACTTTGCCCATTTTCTGTTCAACCCTTCAGCAAGCATATGGCAGGTAATCAGGTCTGCAATCACAGGGCCCATATTATGTCGAGCATGATTTCAGTATTGTGCTATTACCCATCTGGTTGTGCCGGGGAAGACATGAACCTTTGTGGGAGAGGTCAGCGCTTTCATGGCTCTCCCAGTTCCTCCAGTCCGCCTCGCCGCTTCCCTGGGCGCATCACTCTGCTGATTTCCTTTGGACTCCTGGCCAAATCTCTCCTCCTACCCCATCTCATGCCAGCCCTCCTTTCCCTCCTCCTCCTCCTGCACCACACTATGTCTCTTCTCTCTCTCTTTTCCCTCTCTCTTTCTTTCCATCCCTCCTTCCTGGCTCAGTCCACTGACTTTCTCTCTTTCTCTGTCTCTCTTTCTATCTCTCTCTCTCTCTCTCTCTCTCTTTCTCTCTCTGTCTTTCATTCTTTCCCACTGTCTGAATCTATGTGGCAATCAGTGGTGTGTATCTGTTGAGTGAGCCACTCTGATCCCAGTTTGACATTCACATTATACATCCTTAAAGAGTGCCTATGGTTTAATGCATAAAATGTGTGCTGTGGTCCACTGACTTCCTTGTGTGGGTTCTTTTAAAACACACACACACACACACACACACAAAAAGAAAAAAAAACAAAAAAAAAAACATAAGTTATCACGTCATCTTAAGAAAAACAAAAACATCCATGCCACAGCAAGCCCACTCTGGTTTAGATTTTCCAGAGTATTCTATATCACATAAACACCGGGCAGGCTCGATCACGGGGATGAACAACAAGCAATTTAATCAGCACTCCTAACAGAAAAGCTTTCAGGGTTCTCTCTCTCTCTCTCTCTCTCTCTCTCATGCTGGCAATTGCTACACACTCATCTTTCAACACTCCACTTGCGTTTCTTATCAGAGCTAATTCCTTATTCAAGATTCCCACCTCTTCGACAAAGCAAATAGTATGGCAGATCTCCAGACACAGTGCACCTTAATCATCTGAATAACTGATGTAATCCGTAAGTGTCCTACTCGCTCACGGTGAGGTGTAAATTATAAGCTGTTGACCATCAATTAAAGACCAAGTGCTATTGGAAGACTGGTGCAATAACACAAACACCTGAGCTGAAAGCCCCCAAACAACAAAGACTATATACGGCTGAGCAACAGCATTCACAGTCTCTCGTGCCGACTCCTGGCATATACATGCAGGAGTGTAGGGGAAAATGCCTCTCTGTGCACAGAATACATGATGGATTTATGATGATGATGATTCTAGTAAAGCACATTAGAATCAGTAAAGCAGAACATCAGTTCAATCAATTATAGTTCTCACAAAGTGCTCTACCTGACATATGCCATATTTACTTCTGTAGGAGTTTGTGCATTTTAACATATTTAGCACGATGCACCTTTTATCATCTGGAGTTTCATCTATGGAGCACATGATGACATCCTTTCTAACAGAACACTGAGAAATGATCACTGTGTTAAGTTATGGATATAAGTAATGGATATATGTGGACAGCTATAATATCACTCAGTTAAAGAAGAAATAAAGGCAAGTTGTTTCTAAATGATGGGTTCCTCAGTACAGATTGAATGAATGAATGAATAGGCCTTGAAGTGAAAATAAATACATTTGTAAAGTGTGAGCTACACTTGTGATATTATTAATGACTGCTTACAGTAGCGATTTAGGAATGTCAGTTGAACTGTTGACACAGCATTGTTCATGACCATAGCACTGAATAACCACGTAATTGAAGACACTGACAAAAAATTATTTTTCTGTTTAATTGCCTTCAGGGTATGCAATTAAAAGCGGGTAGGCCTATGTTTTTAAGATGGAAAAGAAGTAACTGCATATGACAACAAAAACAGATTCTGGACTAGAGAATCTTTGTTCTCAAAAGAATACTGCACAGATAAAACAGAGGCCTTTAAAGTTTTAAACATTTAAAAAAAGACTCTGATACACAAAGATTGTTTCAGGTATGCCTTTAAAACTTTGGCTATAATTACAACAGGACAGGCTGTGCAGGAGGCTTTTTTTATTCTTATTCAAATGAATGATGTTCTTATGTTGTAAAATCACAGTCGAGTGCAAAGGTTCCAGCACGGGGTCTTGGAGAAGTCAGAAAAATGAGTTTTGTGGAAAGTCTGCGGAAAGCAGCTCGCAGTGGTGCTGAACCAGCTGAATGGAGCACAAAGGACGCGCTGGCCGAGACAAAGGAGAGGAGAGAGATAAAGACTTCTCCGGAAAAAAAAAGAAACGCTACGCTGACGACGACTTAACCTCGACTCTGGCGGCAAGGATGGAAGCAATTACCTCAAGTCTCACCGCCTCTTTGAAGTATCCAGTTTTCTTACACATTTTTGTGGTCCAGCCACGCCATTCCTCCATAGCCTGTGGATATGCTCTCTTTGAGATCCACACACATGGATCACACACACACACACACACATATTATATTTGATACTTGAATAAACTATATATATATATATATTTCACATCATTTTTTTAAAGACTAGTCAGTTATCAAACTAAACTATGTGCCATTCAATACCACACATGCAGGCAGGCTTATCAAAAGTGACTTATATGAGCAATAAGAAGCTCTTGTACAATAAAAAGGCCTTACAAAGACAGAAGCTGGCATGACTCTATACATTTATAAGATGTGAATATCTGTTACTTAGGCCCTATTAGTTTAGACTGTAACAAGCGAGACAGCGAAAAAAAGAGAGAGACAGAGAGAGAGAGAGAGAGAGACAGAGAGTGCGTTCAATGTGTATTTTCATGTCCACTGTCAAACGTGTTTTTTAGGGACTACCCAGCTCCTCAGCATGCGGATAGGCTGTCATCAGCGGTTAGTGGTCACTTCATCTAAGCCTGTGCCTCGGACTTGTCCCTGCGCTCACACACACACACACACACACACACACACACACACACACACACACACACACACACACACACACACACAAAAACACACACACACACAGGGACAGAGAGACAAACTCAACTTGAGGAGAGAGGGGAGAAACAAAGACAAAACTGAGTTCTGACTGACAGACAGGAGCCCACAAACACACACTAAGCACACAGCCGACGAGGCGTCAACATCAACATGAAGGGAACTTGAAACAATGGATGTACTGACACAACAGACAAGAAGTACAGTTATGTGAACAAAAACCATGGCAGAGTGGGCTGGCGTGTCTAGACAAACAGAAAATGGTCTATAAGGACAAGAGAAGACTTGCCATACGACAGACTAAGTGCAGGCCACAAGACTACACAACAGACAGTGTTCTCAAACCCATCTCCATTCATAACAAGGTCACATGGTTTCAAATCACAAAGGCTATAATCAATCCAACCTCAGTAACTGACTAAAACTATTAACTGTACCATAGCCGAATAAATACAGAATGAGAAGTGGCAGAGAGAAACTGAAGTTTGTAGACTGGGGTAGAATCTACCTCTAGATCATCGCTGACTCAAAACTCCACATGTTACATTGAGAAGCACTGGCAAAAAGGGCCCATTTGCTGTGTCAAAGTCTTTATGATTATTTGGAAATGTATATTTTTTTCTGTCTCTTAATATCTCAAGGCTATTTAACAGTTAAAACCGTTTAAATTAAAAACAGTTAATAACTGACAGTTAACCCAAAGACTCAGTCTCTGCTCTCCTGTCCAGTGAGGAGCATCATGGTGAAAGATGTCACCATACGCATCCTTCGGCACTCCTCTGTTTCTCTCCTCCCCTCCTCTCCCCTCCCCTCCTCTCCTCTCCTCTCCTCTCCTCTCCTCACCTCCATTCTCCTCTCCTCTCCTCCCCTCTTCTCTGTCTCCATGCTGCAGGTGCTGTTTGTACAGCTCTCAGCCCCAAATCCATTATTACCTCCTAAACTGACAAATCATTTCAACAAATATAATCTCCCCCTCCTTGTGTTGCGTGATAAGATAAATACACCAGTGTAAGGCTGGGGGAGTAAGAGACGAGACGGGTTCATATTTCAATTTGCAGGAGTCTTCCTCTGAATTTTAATACGGGAGCTATGGAAATGTAAACAGAGCGGTGACTAGTCGGAGGTGCCCGCTCTTGAGTTCTGACAGGAGCCGCAGGTACAAACATTTCCGAATCGTGGGCTGAGGGACACAACGTTAACTGTGATTAGGAATGGCTGTGAGGCCGACCTTTGAGACAGCTCTTCGAAGAAGTGAACAAAAAAGTGACTGCTCTTCCCTCTATTTCCAACCATGATGTACTTTTATGTCATTTGTTACCTCTAATATTTGTGACTGCTTTTCAGAATGTTTTCTTTTTTTTTGTTATTCATGGCCAATAATCCAATACTTATCCCTGCAATCCAGGGCTTAGTCCAAGCGGGTGAGAGAGAGAGAGAGAGAGAGAGAGAGAGAGAGAGAGAGAGACCACTGACCTACTGAGTACTGATAGGGTATTTGCAACAGAGATCAACAGACATCAAACTGGCAAGCTACTTGAGTACACACACACACATTTTACAGATATTTTCTCTGAACAAAATGAATGAACACATAGGTGTGTACACACACACACACGCGCACACACACACTGCACACACATACACACACACACACACACACACACACACACACACACACACACACACACACACACATATGCACACGCACAGAGTTGGCCACAGCAGCCAGTAAGGTGGGCGTGGGCGTCTCAAACTACAGGTGCTGCTGCCGCTTCCAGGAGCTCAGAGAAATCCCTGCCGTGAGATACTGTCAACATGGCTTCTCACAGCCCCACCAGCGGCGGAGGCGGGAGCCGCTAGACACACTTTAACGTTCCCCGCTAAAGCCCGACTGCTGAAAAGCAACCAATGAGTCACGCTTACACTGCCAGCAACAACTGCCATACATGCACATGAATCATCAAACGGATGTCCTCGGCGACAGCAGAGCTTAAGTTCTGCCACCGACATACTGGGGAACGGCGGCCGCGGGCTGCACAGGATGCTGTGATATTTACAGCCGGGCTGCGGGGTTAAAGATTTTGATTTTTGAAATGAGGAGATTATTATGGGGTGCGTTATTGGTTGTTAAAAGCTCTTGGGAGGATGTGGTGGGCTGGGGGGTGGGGTGTTTGGAGAATGTTAGATGTGGAGGCAAAACCCCAACAGATAAGTGACGTCCTGCTCGTCAGTCACTCCACCCAACCACGCACTCTCTCTCCCTCTCTATCTCTCTCTCTTCCTCTGTCTCTCTTCCTATCTCTCCCTCCCTCTCTCTGTGTGGCTGCTTTAATTGTGGCCAATAAGAAAGGTCATAATTAATACCCCAATACAGACACTAATAAACAACTCCAAATTGCCGCCGTAATCAAATGATGCAAACATTGGCGAGTTACAAAAGTTCACCGCCGCAACTGACAATTTCTTAATTGTATTCAGTCATTCATGGAAATTTTATTAACATGGAACTGATGTATCCTGCCCTTCCTCTGTCACAACACCAGGGATCTAATTTCATTATTTTCCACAAGATTTGCTTGACTACTGCCACTATTCTAATGCAGCGCCCGTCCAGATGTTTATGCTATTTAAATTAGGAAGCAGGGCCTGTTGGGTAAACATAATTAAAGAAAGTTTTTTTTTTTTTTTTTTTTTCCGCCTGCCCTCCCTTTGTCTCTCAGCCATTCCCCTCCCCTTCCTTCTTTGCAAGTTTACTTCATTAGACAACTTTCAATTAACACCAGGCGCCACATGGTCCTCCCATAAAAACCAGGCCTCCGCAGAGTCGTGGCTGGCTCGGGGCGCCGTGAAGGAACCTTCCCCTGTCAGCGAGCACTATCCTCGGGCACGACAGCCAGCCGGCTTGCCTCTTGTCAGCCAGAGGGGTGGTCTGCTATGAACAACATTCTTTACACAATGGAGATGATTAAGAATGATCATGCGAGTGATTAAGGATATATGTGCAAAATGTGGCACCAGTGTATCGTAAATGTTACAACACACACACGCACACACACACACACACACACATTAATCCCGTATCTGAAAAAAAAAAAAATGAAAAAACAGCAACATCTGTCTAGCACCTGAAAACTTCAGAGACGATGTGGTCTGGAGGCATTCGAAAGAGAGCCTTCATTAAATCAGCTGGAGATAAGTCATAGAAGTGCACCAACTGCTGTTAGTGCTGCCAGAAGAGTGGCAATTCCTTGCACCAAAAACATATATTTAGTGTAGAATAAAACTGTCCACAAACGTGCCTTTCTTTTTTTTTTTTGTCACTCACTCTTGAAGTTGGCAGTCAGTCTCTCAGTCTGAGAAGGATTCCGATGTATTCCGCTCCCAACCCCATCTAGCGCGGCACGGCCAATGAATCCAAACAGCATTGACCTCCGACCCCATCGCCGTGCATACGTTTAAGAGGGCCCGACCAGGGTTCTTGGCCAGTAATGAGCGCATCATTCTCTGTGTTTAGAGAATACTAAGTACTGCTGCGCGGCTGATGTGGAGAGTGCTGCAAGCCGTAGACAGAGGGACGATGGGGTGGAGAAATTAAATCACTCATGTCAGAGTGCTAATAGGCCTGGCTTCACTCAACATTTAATTTCATAAGCCACTGTTCCTTCCCGAGGTCCACCACCACCACCACCACCACCACCCCCTCCCACACACACACACGACAAACACACACACACACACACACACACATACAACCCCCACCTCTTCTCGCTTGCTTTTAAGACGTGTAACAATCTATTAGCGACAGTATCACAGACAGCGTAATACAAGGGGGTCATTACGAGATTATGTAAACGCCGCGCATTTGCACAGCGCCTTCATTTACATGGCCATTGTTGTGTAAGAATGACGCTTTGATTAGCAGCCGTGCTAGCCTTTGCTCTCGACAGCCATCTTCAGGGTCGGGGAGGGAGAGAGAGGGAGACAGACAGAAAAAGGGAGGTGGACGAGAGGACCATCAAGTCAAGGTGGGAGCATCCATATACGTCAGCAGCAACAGCTTCGATAGAAATGACTCACTTGCAAAAAATGAGGGTAAAAAGAAAAAACTGGCTGAACTGTTATTTAACATATTTGATAGAGACAGTCAGTCTTCCACAGCTATACAAGCCAAGGCTGATGGGTAGCAGAAACCGTGCCAGGCTAACATTATGCCAAGACCACGTGTACGTCTATAAGTATGCAATGCGTGAAGCCTTCGATATACTTTAGTGCACATGAACTGAGTAGCTGTCAAAATTACAACAGGCATCTCAAGCAATTATGCAGATTTATGCAAAACATTAACAAGAAGAATTAAATGCACAAATGAGGTGGCTACACTTGAATTGTTAAGATTATGAATAATTACCATGAATCTTTTTTGCTCTTAATATAACTTGTTTTTGATAAACAAAGCCTTAATTATCAGAATACTTCTGAGAATTTTTTCGCGGTGACCTTCATTAATCTTACAAAACAAGTCTCCTGGCATGCCACAGTGGAAGAGGCGTGATCTCGGAGAGCGCGAGCGCCAAAACAACAGGAGATGCGTATGCTAACTAGCCACTTCAGACCTGGGAGAGCGAGCGTGTGTGGCCAGGTATATCTAACAGCTAAGCCGGGAGATGCTTCCACCATCGTGCCACTACCACCGCAGTTGCTCCCACAGCCTTCCCATCTGGGACCGGTGGGTTGAGGCATCCCATTAATTACAATTACGTTTCTCAGCCGCGTGCCTGGCTGCTGCTGCTGTTGCGGTCGCTGCCGCCACCACACGCCGCCTCGTCCCTCTCTCTTTCTCTCCGAGATCACGCTCCTGCTCTCAGGGCTGTGCTGAAGTAGGCGTTGCGTCTGATGCTGAGAGGCCCATCTCTCGCGCTCTCTTCATGAGAAGCCTCTCTCAATAGCCAGCTGACTTTATTGGTTCTTCCTAGACCTCTTACCTGAGAACTATTTACTTGCGATTTGTCAGGCTCTGAACGGTGTGTGTGTGTGTGTGTGTGAGAGAGAGAGAGAGATGTGCAATTCATGTATAAAAATGTTTTGTTTGTCATTGTTGTTGTTGTTGTGTTTCCTTGTTGGCAACATCTTGATCTAGAACCTTCTGTACCCCTATTCCACTCGGCCCTTCTCAGCACTGTGCCTTCATAGCACTGCTTTCTGCCTGAGTGGACATTACATATGCAACACCAGCTACACACACACATACACACACTTACCATAGCAACATAATCAAGATGCTACTGTCCAATGGTTGACACCTCCTCAAAATGGCACTGCCAATCACATCAAGTGTGCTTGCTTCCACTGAGGGGAGGTTTGGGGTTGTTTATTTTCAAGGATCTTTTTTTTTTTTTTTTTTTTTTAGTGGTCACATCATTATTATTTTCTTTAATATTCCTCCTCACGCCCCCTGGGGCTAGTCTCAGAGGAAATGAATCCCTGGCTCTTTGGTGGATGTCAGTCACCCTCTCCTGCGCCCTGCATGCAGATTGTCTGCCAGGGGTTGCCATGCCTCGACATACCTTTGAAGATCAGCCCGGGCAGAATTAAGATGGAGGAAGAGGAAAGCGCTAGATGCTAATGATAGCATGCGCGTGCTTCACCCCTCCACTGCAGCCAGGTTTTGGGGTGGGATGGATGCATCTCCGCATCCCACCACCACTCCTCTCAGAGAAGAGAAACATGGGAGGAGGACAAGAGGAAAAGAGAAAGAAGAGGAGTAGACAGAGAGAGAGAGAGAGAGAGGGGGGGAGATGGGGAGAGGAGGAGGGGGTTGTGCCGGGGCGAACAAAGCCCACTCGTTTCTTTTTGTTATGATAATCTAGCCTCTGCTCCCAGCGTGTACTCAAGAGACGGCTACGGCGTGACGGGCTATTTAGCATTCCAGGGTGGGCGACACACACCACCAGCACTGAGTTCCAGCACCCTCAGATCTGCAGATTACAGGACTGATGCAGTGCCACAGTAGGCTTATGTACTGAGAGATCACTTTGATTAGACTCAGTACGGCTGCACAGACCCACGCTACTGGAAAAAGAAAAGAAAAGAAAAAGAAAAAGAAAAAAAAAAACGACAGCATTTGTACTAGCTTAGCTTATTAGCATGCACTATTACCTTAGTCTCACACCAAGATCCAAAGTATGTGTATGTGCAGTTTCTGCAAATCACCACTATGACTGGTTACAACACTAGGGGCACTACGGGGGCACTGTTATTAGTAGTAATCAGCCTGGTTTAATGGTCTATGAACGCGCTGTTACTCAGACACAGGAAAGAGCGGCGCTTACATGAGCGAAAAAGAAGAAGGGAAAAAAAATGCGCTTAACAAGCTTTACAGCCACTCTCTAAAACATCAATGTGAGAATATTGGATGAGTTTACATACAAAGAAGGATGCTCGCAGTTAACCTGTTAGGCAGAGCCAGATTTACAGAGTCTATTTCTACATTTTCCCATTTTCCCGATCGATAGGGGAGTCAGGCCTTCTCTCTCTCTCTCTCATTTTCTCCACATCAATACTACAGCCCCATAGTTCATTCCCTTTTATCCCAGCACTTGGTATTAAGGGCTGTTTTAATAAGACTAGCCTTAACTTTTGGAGGCATTCTCCCGACAGGCATGGGACTTTCAAGCTATTTTTGACTGCGCAAGAAGGGATGGACCACGGAGGTGTGTGTGTGTGTGTGTTCAAATGGGGGGTGGTGCTCCACAGCAGACCAAAGCCTGCCTCTGACCGCAGATGCCACGGCAACCCCCGGGTCACGCCACCCAAAAAGTCATGCCGCCAAGGAAGGCGCTCGCTGAGCAAAACTTGGCAAGGGTTCTTCGTGCGCGATCCAAGGTGCTCACAGGAAACACGGCCCTGGGCTATGATCTGTTTTCTGAGAGTATGTGTGTGTATATGTGTGTGTAGGTGTGTATGCATGTGTGTGTGTGTCTGTGTGTGTGTGTGTGTATGTTGGAGCGTGTGTGCAGAATGTGTGTTTTCAAACAAAAAAGAAGGTTCACTACGTAGATGCTGTAGAGCAACAAATGAATCGGAAATATCCTAGGAGTTTAACGCGAGAAAGTTGCTTCCAGAAAATTCCATCGACTTTCTTGTTTGGATGAATTCCTTCGGAATGACATGGCTGCCCCTACTGCTTTTATAGGGGGGAGGCCTTTGTGGCGGGGTTGCATACACAGTCCTCACCAGAAGGCCATCATTATTCCCTTAATGAAGCTGAGACACTTGTGTTTAATTTAGTCTCCGCGCTCCCCAAACACACATACATACATACATACACCCACACTCCAACCACACACACCCCCGCCCTCTTCGACTGGGCCTGCTGTTTCCTTCATAGGCAAGGGGCGCAGAGGAAACTCATTCCCACGTCGTCGCCATTATGGTTCGAGCCAGTCTTCTCCATCCCCCCATAAGCTCCTCAGCTGCCCAACACTCCAGTACATCTCCCTCACGCCTCCAAACGAACACACACATACGCACACACACACACACACACACACACACACACACACACACACACACACACACACACACGCATCCCTTCCCAGAAGCCCCTCTGCTTCTGCGTCTGACCCCCAGGCAAACAGATGTCCCCTCAGCCCCTGCGAGCAGGACTGCAGCCTCCCCCCGAAGAAGATCTCTTTAATTATCTCCACTCTCTCCTCTCTAATAAAACATTAAGCCGCCTAATCGAATCTGATGCAGCTGACTGATACTCGCAGCGCAGGCGGCCTCTGCCAAATGCACGCGGGCAGGCACACAGAGACAAACCCAGACACACAAACACACACACACACACACACACACACACACACACACACACAGATGCTTCCAGAGACACAGGCCCCTTTAGATGTCCAAGCGGCCGGACCACATCAGTTGAGCAGGGGGTGGTGTGGGGATGGGAGGGGGGAGAATCAGACTCAACAAACACATCGTTTTTCAGATAGGAGCCCGAGATTAGGGGCCATCGCTCACTTCAAACACAAACCATCTGGATCGCCTCAATGGGGCTCTTTCACAGCCTGGCCCTCCTTCCATCAGTCACTCTGCAAACACTCAAGCAGCACCCAGAGGCCCCTCTGGGTGAACATCTTCTCCTCAGGGTCGAGGTCCCATGGTCATCCCTCCAGTCCTGACCCTCCCAACACACACACACACACACACACACACACACACACACACACCATCAGCACCTCCACAACCCCTACACAGAATAAACAAAAGATGAGAAAGAAATGTAACCGCCCTCTACCTCAAAATACTGCTGGGATACAACAGAGACTTATGAGATTTATGGGAAGCAGCAATCCTCCTCACCTCCTGAACACACACACACACACACAGACACTTAGGAGCTGTGCCCATTGCATGAGCGCAGCACTGCTGAGCATGTGTTTTGTTTGAGTTTATCATCGCAGAGTGGTTTTGAAAAGAAAGGCACGCGCGACGAGGCCTTGCTAGACTGACCCGGCAAATGTATTCTGCTCTCAATGACTGCTCTCAACCAAAATTCATGTAAAACGCCGGTAACTCCTGACGCTTTTAAAAGCCACATCTGATAGTAGATAATGACACAGATTTCAGAGCCATTACAGAAGGGGCTATCAAATATTCCATTTCTCTTTTTTTGCATTTAGATTTGTATGGGGGGGGGGGGGGCTGCTGTCCCTGGATGGCTCCCACCACCACTCAGTATCTGCTGAACATACTAGAAGATAAGCAGTGAGTCAGTGCAGAATCAGAGAGGGTTAAAGGGAGAAGGGGAAAACATAAATCCTTATCAAAGGGAAAATGCTGTTTGCCTGCATCTCCAGAGAACACTCCGGAGCTTTCTGAGAGAAAATGGAGTCCAAATTCCCAACAAATGCATCATCCAAATGAAAAATAAATACAATAACATTCTGACAAAGGCTGTGCACTTTTGCAGTACAGTAGGTAAGGACACTCATATCAACAAAAAATTATGATGGAAAAAAGGTAACTCCAGATCATGTAGGTGAATCCCTTTTCCCAGTATGTTGACTGAAAATTTTACATTTCATAGCATTGCCAAGCTGAATCATGCTGAAAAACCTCATAATTAACTCGCTAAGTTTTATTGTGTGTGTGTGTGTGTGTGTGTGTGTGTGTGTGTGCATTTCAGTATGTGTGTAAACCTGGTTAAAATGTGAACCACAAAACACATTTGGTCTCAATGTAATTTACAGCAAGAAGAATGTCTTCTGAACCTATTAGTTTCATGTTGATAAAGTCCAAAGATAAATAGTGGAAAAAGAAATCGGACGACAGAGAAACGAGCAGGAGAGGAAAAAGAAGAAAAATCGAGGTTCAACAGGCGCACACATCAAAAACTTCTCAGTAATGGGCAGGCATTCACCCATTGGACCAACATCTTTCAATTTATTAGCATGACAAAGGACACAATCATTTTGGATATGC
>PYXC01002282.1:3170000-3247500 GCA_015244755.2 Tenualosa ilisha | reverse complement strand
AATGAACAGTAAAAATGATGGCTGGCACAAAAGTTAGCGGCGCATATCATACATGTAAGATGAAAAAAAACAAATAAACAAAAAAAAGACGTAAAATCAACCAGTCAATCAGTGAAGTACGGAAAGTTGCTATCTGTCCGCTCAGTTTTACAGAGGCCACCAGTCAAAGTGAAGCTGCCTGGATGCTTGAGGGGAAAAAAGATGAAAAAGAAGGGACTTCTCTTGTCCTAAGAGTGCGGATCAATTACAAATGATGTTTTAATGTGCTCTGTGAAGCAGAGGTGTCACCAAGCGGCATGGAAGAGCGATGGCCGCCATAATCTGATTAAGTGAACATAAAACAGAGGCCTGTTTGGGCAGCCTGATTTACCTGCCCTCCCCTGAGAAGAAGCATCAAAGGAGTTTTTAAGCCTAGAACAGTTTAGGAAAACATTCATACACGTGAGCGCGCGCGCACACACACGCACACACACACACACACACACACACACACACTCACACACACTCACACACACACACACACTCACACACACACACAGAGACAGGTAGAGAGAGAAAGAGAGAGAGAGAGAGAGAGAGAGAGACAGACAGAAAGGGAGATGAAATGGTATGAAAGCTGCAGGAGATATATATTTATGCACAGTCAACTTTTTAAGAGGCTTATTCTGGCAACACTCAGTGATGAAGGAGTACCCCCCATCAAAAAAAAAAAAAAAAAAAAGGCAAAGAAAATAAGCTCAACGCTCGCAATTTGCCTCGCCGTATAAATCAAGAGGCCTGACCACAAATAATTCAGTGGCGGGTAAATTTATAAGTTTAATTACACTTTGCAGGTGCCAGGCTAGAGCTCATTATGGCGAGATATATGAAACACGCTTAATAACGTGCACACCAGCAGGACAAAAAGAAGACAAAGCAATTAGCTTGTCGTTATTTAATAGCCGTCGTCTCTGAGTGCACTTTCAACTGGGTTTCAGGTCTTTTCCAACCATCCTGTGACTAATTTTATTACCAGATGTAACTCTACAACAAAAAAATGAACACAAGGACAAAAATAACACCGTGAGTTACATTTCTTTATCCGAGCGAGTGAGTGGGTGAGTGGGTGAGAGAGAGAGAAAGGAAGAGAGAGAGAGAGAGAAACAAAGAGAGAGAGTGAGTAAGTGAGAGAGTGAGTGCTCGTCGGTCATTGGTAGATTGAGCGTTATTACGCATATGGTAGCACTGTGTCAAAATGGAAGTATGTGCATGAACAAGCATGTTCTGTAGGGAGATCACATTGGCTGGGATTGAGTATTAGTTTATCTGTGGCACTGGCTGGCTCTTGGGTATCTGTTTATTCTGGGTTCTAATTTGTGTGAACAGGCAGCCATGCAGGGCACACCCGCACCCGGGAGTGCCACCTGAGAGGCGCGGGCACGGGCGAGCGCTGGGCGCCCGCGTGCCAAGCCTTCGAAAGCCGCCGGTGCCATTTTAGCTCTGGGCGGTGGAAGGCGATCAAAGTGGAACGCGGTGCCAGGGGAGCGTGGCATGGGATTTAAAACCGCAGGGTCGTGGGAGTTCAACGGAGCGCAGCAAGTGTGTTTTTGCAGCGAGCGGGAATGATATAAAGATGAGAGAGAATGAGAGAGAGAGAGAGAGAGAGAGAAAGCACGGACGGAAAACCCACAGTGTAAACACACAGCCTCTGTTCATGGCTATTTCCAGCTCAGCTCTCAGCCACGGTCCAGCTGCCCCCTCTGTAGTCCCAGCCTGGGGATATTTAAACTCCCCCGCCTCAAAGCCAGGCCTCAGTGCTGCTCCAGACCCCCAGTGGAGACTAAACCCTCAGCAAACACGGCCCACCGGCACCACTACTACCACCACCACCACCCACCATGCCTGGGTCCAGCTAACCTCCTCTGCCCTCCTCTGTGTCCAGCCTGGAGGATATTTAACAGGCAGACCCAGCCAGTTCCAGCCAACCATTACTACCACCACCACCACCACCACCCCATCCAGCCCCTATACCCAGTCTCACACGAGAGCCGACCTCAGCACCCCCCCATTCGCACCACCGGCGTTTGGCCAGCTGCTGTGGCGAGCCGACCAGTTTCGCTGTGTTGGACTTGGCCAAGCCTGGGCCTGGCATGCATTCACACAAACACGCATGAACACACACACACACACACACACACACACACACACACACACACACACACACACAGACACGAGGACCAGGGCACTGTGGGAACAGCTTGTGAAGGCTGGCCAAGCGTTTGCCTGTCTCACAGGGGCAGCAGCCGCGGGCGGCTGGTCGTGCTGGACCCGCCGGACGTTTATCTAACAGGATGACATCGGCTCTCCGCACCTCTCAATCTGTTCTGGCACTCACCGTCAGGCCTCCTGGGCCTTGGGCCACACAAGTGCTGCTCACTGCAGTGTCCACTCCGTCTAACTGCATGGCTTCCAATGAATGCTAAGCCTGCACATTTAATCGCCACATTGGTTCATATTTATTTATTTTCAATCATATACTTTTCAGAAAAGCAGTTTGTTCCAGTCTGGGGACTATAGCACATTACAGAGACATTTAATACCAAATTAGAGTTTCCATAGCAAAACAAGAAGAAGGTAAAATTCCCTGACTGTAGATTTATGGTTCAGGGGTAATGCACAAAAAATGTTTTTGAGATCAAATTCAATCCACGGTGACCCATTATAACACTCTACTTCCAAATCATATTGAAATTGAAGAGTTGGACAAAAAAACAGGGCCAAATGTGCTAAGTAACATGCACACACACACACAGACACACACACACACACACACACACACACACACACACACACACACACACACACACACACACACACTCCCCCGCCCCTGTGACCATCTCCATCCTCCAGTAACCCTGTTCTCTCATCAGCAGACTAAATCCAGCCCCTGATGCAGCCATTCCATCAAAGTAATTAGTTTCTGTGTGGCGAGGCACCCTTTACGAAGACCAAATCAAATTTGCTTAATTTCAGAGAGGGCAAAAAAGCCCAACCCTAATAGAAGCTAACAAGCTATGAATGTCAACAAGCGCGATCGATGGGGACAGAGCTCGGCTTGGCTGAGCGACCGGAGCCAACCTACCAGGGCCGTCCGAGTTTCTCTGGCCGTCCTCCAAACGGGTTCACTCAGCTTCCGTCCAGCTCCAGCACAGCGCCACGTCACAGTCTAAGGATCAGTCCTCTGAAATATACCCAAACAAATATACAAATGTGGAGATTAGTCCATAATTAAACAACACGCATGAAACGTAAAAAAAAAAAAAAGGAAGGGAGCAACTGTATTTCTGACTAGATTTCTTGGAAAGGTTGCTGTGTTTGACTGCAAATTCTGTCCCAGAGTTCCCTGCGCTTCCTGTGACGGGACACTAAAGGACACCTGTTCAGTGGCTCATAAGCGTAGAGAAGAACAAGCAGGGAAGCAGGCAGACAGATGGAGCTGCGGTCCAGGCCGGAAGAGCCGACCAAAGAGCCCAAACTCCTCAGGGGATTAAGACAGGAGCACGGCATCCCTCCAGTGAGCATGCTGCCGTAAGAGCGACGGAGCAAGGGAGTAAAAGAGCGAGGGAGCGAGGGAAGGGAGGAGAGACATGGACAGGGACACAGAGGAGGGAGACCAAAGCGAGGACAGAGGCGGTGAGGACAGATGGTGGTGAGGGTTTGGGGTGGAGTGTGTGAACAGTATGGTGAGGAGAGGACAAAAAAAGAGAGAGAAGAGAGGATGGAGGAGAAGAGAAAGGCCACAGAGACAAAAAAAGATAAAAGGACACTGTGGACAGAGAGCGAGAGAGCGAGCGAGAGAGAGAGTTTGCTTTTTTTTTCTTTTTGTTGTTGTGAATTTGAATTTGAAGTTTGAATTTGAGAGAGCGAGAAAGAGAAAGGGAGAATCATGAGCCCCAACACACTCCACCTTTCTCTCTTTCTCTCTCTCTCTCCCTCTTTCTCTTTTCCCTTTGTGTCTAATTACGAACACAGTAACCTCAGAAAAGGTGTTCCCACAAGCTGTTGGCTGCTAAAACAGCGACACATACAGTATGTTCATCTCAAACAGAGAGCTACCCAGGGCATCTGCCCCAAAAGGTGCAAATCAGTCAGGACACAATCCAGCAATTCCCCCACCATGCAGTAACAAACACCTATAATACCAAGTAAATTGGACCCACTCTCCACTGGGATCTTTAAAGAGCTTTCTGTGATTAATATGAATATCACTAATTACCTATTGGCCGCAATTATATGCACTTGAACTGCTCTGATAAGAGGTGTTGAAAGGTGTTAAAACACACACACACACACAAACACACACACAAATGCACACTCGCATCACTCGCACATGCACGCCCTCACACACACACACACACTCACACACAGATGTCAGCATCTTGTTCATGTGTGAGGTGGATCACAATAGACCCTAATGAGGATCCAGGTTGCGTTGGCGAGCCATTTGCATGCGTGCATGTGAACTGAGTGTGTTGTATAAATATAGGCGCTGACGTGGCGTTTGTGCCCACGCTGGGTTGCTGTGGCAGTGCCCCGCTGGCGGAAAGGTCGGCCACTGATTAAAGGAGATCAGTAGAGCAGGTGAGGGCAGGACTGGAGGGATAGGGTAGTGTGTGTGTGTGTGTGTGTGTGTGTGTGTGTGTGTATGTGTGAGTTTTAAGGGTGGGGTTGGGCGAAAGCTCAGCGCAATTCCCAGTCCCAATTTGTTTTTAATCAGGGCATCACCCTCCATCCCCTCCCCTCTATCCCCTCATATTCCCCCTCCTTCCCCCCCACCTCCTCCCTAAGCTCAACATATGATTCCTGAGGGGGGCGCTCTAACTCCTCTGACCCACTTACACTCATCTGGGTCAGCCTCTGAACTAACCCCCCTGCCAACACACACACACACACACACACACACACACACACACATACACATGCACACACACACATACACACGCACACAGATTGGGAATTGTCACTGAACGCATCCATACAAACATCTACAGACACACACACACACACACAAAGACACATGAACTCTTAAAACTAGGCTAGACCTCAGGATCATCCATTGAGATCAATTTCTGCAGTCACATACTGAGCCATTGCTGAATTCCAAAAACTGGCCACAAACTGTATTCACTTTATCATCTTCAGTTTGAACACAACAGAGGAGAGGAGAGAAGAGAAGAAGAGAAGAGAAGAGAAGATACTGCATTCACTGAGGTGAAGAACAAGAAAACAGAACTTGTGCAGCACTAAGCTGAAACAGCTAAATCCCAGAATGGCTCAGGGTGTGGACCTGTACTATCAGAGGCAGGAGTGGGAGCGGAGGGAGCAGGCTCCAGGGTCCACAAGAACATACCTGAGTTTTAAAGGGCACAGGGGAAGTGATTAACTCACTCGCTCTTCTCTCTCTCTCTCATTCTCTCTTGCTATCCCTCCCTTCTGCTATACATGCATCCCAAAATAAAACAACATTAATAATAACAATAAAAAATAAACAAACAAAAAAACAACTTTTTTTATGATTTGTGGTGTTGCACTTTGAGGTCCAAGAGTGCAGAAGTACAGTAGTAGTTAGGAGATATTTTTTCCTCTTTTCCTTTTCTGTTATTTATTTATTTTTTATTTTGTTCTTTCACCTCCTACCCCCTCCTTTCTTCCTCTCCCCCTCCTCCTCCTCCTCCTCCTCCTCTCCTGTCCTGATGAGGTGGGGGTGAGAGGAAGAGCAACGATAGACGACACGCTTGTCCTCTGCCCGCAGGCCCAACTCCCAACGTTCTCTCCTCTCTGCACTGTGCCCTTCACGGGGAGCCGGGTGCATGCTGTGTGTGTGTGTGTGTGTGTGTGTTTTAGTTTTGGGGAGAGCTTGCAAGGGGCCCGGCTGGGGCCCATTTGTGTGTGTGCGTGTGTGTGTGTGTGTGTGTGTGTGTGTGTGTGTGTGTGTGTGTGTGTGTGCGCGTGTGAGCGGCCCCGCCGGCTACTCTGTTCAAACAGCCGTGATATTGAAGCAAAGAGGCCCACGGAGCACAGGGGTTTGAGGGATCCATAACACGGATATTGATCAAGGTTAGCAGCAGCGGCATAGAGACATACAGAGTGAGAGAGAGATAGAGAGAAAGAGAGAGACAGAGAGAGAGAGAGAGAGAGAGAGAGAGAGAGAGAGAGAGAGAGAGAGAGAAAGTTGCATCCTTGGCTGCACGGCTAGCTGCAGGGCATCCAGCGTTTCAGACTCAGCTAGGTGTCAGTACGTGGGTATGTGGGCAGGGAGACGGACGGGCTGGGCTGGGATTCCACCATCTGAGCTAACAAGGAAACCTCATGGGCAGACCAGACCGAAACTCTGAGGAAGAGAGAGCGAGAGAGAGACCATGATTGTGTGTGTGTGTGTGTGTGTGTGTGTGTGTGTATACATGAGAGAGAGAAAGAGCAAGACTAGTGAGCGAACTTTACCTCACTTGAGTGCACAGATGCACAAACATCTTTCCACAAACATTTCTTTACATATTTGTCTTGGACCTAACAAGGCAGCCAGCCTCATTATCAAAGAGAGCTCAACACAAGGTGATGATGAGGAGGGGGAGCTGCAGCCTCCTTGTCTCTCCATCTCATGCCTCCACTGCCTGCAGCCATACCAAACTCCTCTGGCACTGATAACAGCTCTGCTCTGTGTTACACGTCTCATTGGAAGCACCTAGGCAGGTTTTGAAGTGACCTCTTAAGTCGGCGTGTTTTAAAAGGGAGACCGGGAGGATTTACACTCGGTTTCATGGAGAACAGGGGACTCTTGAAAGTTTTTCATGCGCTGCGTTTAAACGGGAACCACTGGCCAAAGACCGCCCGTCTGCAGTTCCATTCAAAGCCGAGCGTGCACTCCGTGTGTGTGTGTGTGTGTGTGTGTGTGTGTGCGTGTGGAGAGAGAAATATGAGGCATGTGGGAAAATGATTTCGGCATGTGATATCTTCACCTGAGAGTTCCACAGTACAGTCAGTGTATTTGCCATTCAGTGAAGAGAGAAGTAGAACGTCAGCAGGAATAGTTTATATATAACATGCTTCACTTTTTATGATTTCTCCCAAATCATAATATTTCCAGGAGCGTAAAAGGAACTGCCAACTTAACACCTTACAGTTAAAAAAATAACCATATAATCCTCTGAAAATAAACATGTAATATTTAATTATATCTACTTTATGTGTCCAGACAAAGACAATGTCCAAAAGGGATGATCTGACATGGCCTGAGTCTTCTAAGGGTCATCACAGGCAGTCAAGCAGAGCTGGCAGCTACGGCTAGACAAAGACAGTGATTCTGCAGTGTTCTCTCTCCCTCTCCCTCTCTCTCTCTCTTTCTCTTGCTATGTCTCTCTCTATGTCATCTGTCTTGTCAGGAAAGAGAATGTGTGTAAGGCGGAGATGGAGATGGAGAGAGAGAGAGAGAGAGAGAGCACTGCCTGGTCACTCTAAATGGATGAAGAAATTCCCTGCTTACTCATGCATACCGCTGGCAAATTGTTCCTCTCAGATCGGCGGTCCCGCCGTGTGATTTGCGTGAGATGGCGGCAGTGCAGCGGCGAGAGAAGTCGCCGGCTCATATTGTAAAAGGGCACCGCGGAAATAGACAAACTAGTCCGAGAGGTGCATTTGAAGAAAATTATATATTTCGGCGACTGGCTAGCACAGGGCTGAGCAGGGTGGTGGTGGTGGTTGGAGGGTGGGGGGTGGTGGTGTGGCATCTGGGGAAAGGAGTGAGACGCCTTTTAGCGGCGACCTTGCCAGGGGAGTGGGCGGCAAGAAGCATTTTGAAAGGTCTCGCTCAGGCTGACGTGCATGTTATTGTCATCATACTAGGAATTAGGCAGCGAGAGAAAGAAAGAGTGGGGAGAGGGTGATTGTGTGTGTGTGTGTGTGTGTGTGTGTGTGTGTGTATGTGTGTATGTGGGGGTGGGGGAGTTGGAGAGTTGTCGGACAACCTTCAATGCCATAAGAAAAACAACCGGGCGCACAGATTGTATACCTGACGCTGTTTTCAGTCAGTGGCTTTTGTGTGAAGGCAGACAAAATGCCCTCCACACATACACTCACACAAACACACAGCATATATGACCCTCATCAACACACTAGCATCTCATTTGGCTTTCAATAACTGCATAAGACAAAAAACTTATGAGCTATAATATATCATTACAAACAAGTAAACAAAACGTGGGCCAAAAAAGCCATACGTCCCACAGCAAACTGAATACTCTGCATTCTGCATGTTGTGTATTCTACATACAATTACTACTAAAAACCCATCAGCAAGAACACCAGATCCCTTGCTCTTATGACCTCCTAGCCCATGCCTGAACAATATCACAATTAAGCTAAGAATGAGACACTTAGCCAAAGTAATTTAGGTCACGCATGAGTAG
The DNA here is from genome assembly GCA_015244755.2 of Tenualosa ilisha. Lineage (NCBI taxonomy): Eukaryota > Metazoa > Chordata > Actinopteri > Clupeiformes > Clupeidae > Tenualosa > Tenualosa ilisha. Next base: position 3,239,059 of record PYXC01002282.1, on the reverse strand, counting down.
TAAGCACCAGAGAAGAGCAGAATAAGTCATCCCATTCTCTTTTTACACCATACACATAGATAGGGTTTGCCTTTTGTTAGTATGTTTGCCTTTGAGGTGGGGGGGGGGGAATAACAAACAAAGAAAAAAAAAAAAATCATCTTTCCATATCAGTACTGTTTCATAGCGCCCCCTGTGGACACTCAGGGCAAGTGTGCTCCGTCGCGCTGGGGCCGAGACCGTGGTGAGTGGAGCAGGGCAGATTATTAATGCTTTCGCCAACTTTGCCTCCAAGATCATCCGTAATAACAGAGAACATCCGTTAGCAGTGAATTAGATCAATTAGATGGCACACTCTTAAAAGAGGTTACAGAGCAATTCACAAATGGAGGATGGGTGGGAAAAGGGAGCGCAGGAGAAACACTCAGGCACGTTATAGCCCATGAATAACAATGAGCGCGTATTAGACAGCATAATAGGGACGGATCATGTACTAACCTGTTGAGGGCTGCCGCTACACTACAGGAGGGAGATAAACTTGCGCCTTGTTAGTAATGAGCACGGCAAGGGAGAGGCCACACTGAAATGCCTAAACACCTACACCCACCCACCCACACACACACACACACACACACACACACAGTATATCTAGGTGTGAGCATGCGCATACACACACACACGCGCGTGCGAAATGGAATAATTTGTGAGAATTGTGTGCATAATGTAAAATAGTCCCCTGCATAAATGGTTCCTATCTGCATGGCAAGGGCATGAACACAAACATATACTGCATGTATATGCACAAGAACTCTCTCGTCTTCACATCAACACACACACACACATGCGCACACACGCGCACAGAAAAACACAGAGCTGAGCACCATTCAGTAGACCAGAAGACAGGCTGTATTAAAAAGAGCCGCAAGCGATTAGAAAAAAGATACCTAAAAGAAAAATACTGGTGGGGGGGGGGGGGCAAGAGCTAATTCAGAACACTAGGTGGGGAATGTGCCAAGTTCGCCTTCCCTTTCAAAGTGGGGGGACGCTGCTGCTTTCCAGCCATAAACATCGAGCAGGGAGGTCCGTAAAAGGGCTGCCCACATTAAACATACTTATTTATAAAGGAATTTTGGCACAAAGTAGCCAAACTTTTTTTTTCTTTTGCTTTTCTCCCCAGTCACCCAACACCCCTCCCCCCTTCCCCAAATCTCCTGATCTTTAATCTCCAGGCCAATGTCTGCTATACAGATTATGGCAACAGCTACTGACAAGTCTGCTAAATCTTAGCTGGCTGACAAATCTGGCAACAGTTCGTATCTGAGTCTCTCTCTCTCTGTTGAATATTTTAATAATAGGCCTGCTCTCTGAAGGAAGCCTCAGTCGCTCGAGGAGACCTGGCAATTGGCGGTTGCCATCATAATGACCAACATGAGTCCAATCACACAGAGAAGTTCTTTAAAAGCCCGGGATTTTCTTTGGAATCTCTGCCCTGATTTAACACCGCACTCCCTCCTTAAATAGAAAACAGGAATCGGTTGTGTTGGAAAACCGTGTATGCTTCAGTTTTGGGGGGTTCTGGAAAGAGTAGAGGGAGTTGGTAAGGGATGGGGAGTAGAGGGTGTTAGTAGGGGATGGGATGGAATAGCGTGTGGAATGATGTTACTTGATACGCTACGCTACGCCCCCTCCCCCTTCGTGGTGAAACGTACACAGCCGATGATCGTGCATTGTGGTGTTGATTTTACACGCGGCAGACGTGCCCGCAGAAAAACCGCTGGGGTCTTAACAGTAAACCGCCCGTTGGATTCTCACGGACACAGAACGTAGAGTTCCGCGTCGTCTTGAGTGTCGCGGCTCAGCTCCTGACAGAAACGACCGCAGCCGAGAGAGCGGGTGAGAGGGAATAGGCCACACAACCCAATGTGTGTTCACACGTTTATTTGTTTGCTTTGGTTAGGAGCTGTTAAAGAAACCGTACCAAAGTAGCATATGCTATGCTAAGTCTGCACCACATAGCAACAGAATTAGCCTAGCTATGCTATCATCCAACGCATCTCCCACTATACTCGTATACTAGACTGGGTGTGCAATGTCCGAGCCATGGAGAGATGACAGACTGCGACTGTGACCGCCAGCAGCCCCCCTCTACCCCGTCACCCTCCTGGGCCCCCTGTCACTCTCTTGGCAGATCAGTCTGCTTAACGCTCACCGCAGGCTGGCTAATTACCATGGGCCCACTCTACCCACTGCGCACCCCACACCACCACCGGCACCGCCGTCACTGCACCACGTTCCCCTCCTTCACCCATCTCTCCACAACCCCCACCCTCCTCTCATACCCACCTCCAGTGTCTCCGCTCCCCCAACACCCCCAGCCCCCCCCTCCCCACTGGAGCTAAACGCACCCCCACATCCCCTGCGGGCATGGGAGACAGTGACAGTAATCTCCCAGTGACAGTCTTTGGACGTGCCGTCATTAAGCCGTCCGTGTTATTGAGATGATAGCCCAAAGAATCTGGCCACGGTGCCAGGGAAAGAGGGAGGAAAAGAGAGAGAGTGAAAGAGAGCGGAGGAAAAAAAAAAAAGACAGAGAGAGGGAGAGAGAAGGAGAGAAGCCGTTTCTGCTGGAAGACAATGGGAGTTAAACTGAGTGACAAGAAGAAGCGACGTTTGCCTTTCCTGAGAGGCATTTTCATACAGTTTAAACTATAATTCACACTCAAAATACACTTCTGCCATCGGCAACATTTTCTCCAGCACATCCCACTTAATTAAACGGGGGGGGGGGGGGGGTGGGAGCCAAGAGGAGCGCTTTGCTAAAATACTGTGAACAAAGGTATTTTTTTTTTCTCTCCGTCTGCTCCAAAAACATGAGATGGATTTTGACAAGCCAACATTTAGGACCTCCGTCGTGTGATTCATGCCTGGGCTCTGAATAAATCGTGGAAACATGTCTTCCCTGCATGAAAGAGAGCTAGAACTACAACCACCAAGAGAGAAAGAAGAGACAGGGAGGGAGGGAGGGAGGGAGAGAAGGAAGGAAGGAGGGAAAGCTGTGGAGAATGAAAGAAAGAAAGGAAGAAAGAAAGAAAGAAAGAAAGAAAGAAAGAAAAGAAAGAAATGAAAATAACTTTCTCCTTCTTTCCCAACACTTCCACTCTTACCTCCTCTCCTTCTTTCTCTCCCTCCCCTCTGACTCTCTCATTCTCCCTATCTTTTTCTTTCTTTCTTTCTCTCTCCCTCCCCTCTCTCTCTCCTTGGTGTCTCAGTGTGGCCTGACAGGGGAACAGATGGCAATTTAAGCGGAGAATTTATGAGCGCCACAATCTTAATGTTGCATAAAGAAAGAGGAAAAAGAGCCGCATCAAACCCAACTGACAAATGTACTTGCTAATATTAATGCACTCCTCATTCATCCAATATGCTTCCTAATTGCTTTTCTGTACACAGTAATATGGCACCTGCTGCTCAGCCCCGGCTCCTGCCTTCCGGAATGAGCCGTTGCCGTGGCGGCCGGCGGCCCCTCTCGCCGTGATGGATGCAGGACCGTGCATCACGCACCGTGCCTGTCAGGCCCCGTAATTAAAATTTTATACTTACAGCAGCGAGGGGAGAGAGGAGGGAGTGGGGAGAGAGAGAAAGGGGTAGGTGGAGAGGGATGAGGTGGTGGGGGGGGGGGGGGGGGGGGCGAAAGAGGTGTGAGGAGGGAGAGAGGGCGCAGTAAACAAATGCTTCACACACACACACACACACACACACACACACACTGATATTCAGATACACCATAAACACAGCACACATGAGAGTGTGTGTTATGTGTATGTGTGGGATACCTGGGCAGTGCCATGAGACATCTTTTGAAGTAAATGCAGCCTCTGATCAGTGATGGAATTTGCAGGGAAAAGTCATGATGATACTGTTCATAATGTTGAAAATAACAAGCTTACACAGTCCTGCTCTCTCTCTCTCTCTCTCTTTCTCTCTCTCTCTCTCTCACACACACACACACACACACACACACACACACACACACACACACACACACACACACACACACACACACACACACACACACACACACACACACACACACACACAACACACACAGACAGACTAAAGGCCCTCCAACAATACACCATGCACTAGTCATTAACAACACTAACACATCTATACACTAAGACATCTATACAATAATTACTGTAAGATGAGTCCAAAAAAAAACAAAAAAACAAAAAACATCACAACCCATAAAAGACAAAAAGTAAAGTAAGATTCCATGGGTCTGGAGCAGAAATCTCTCACAATTCCTCTTAATGAAATTTTTTTGCATTTACATTCAAGACGAAATGTTAACTGTTTTGCTCTATCTGCCTATATTTTAATTTCTGAAATTATACCTTGTGAGAAATCATTTGGGATCCTGGAATGGTCTCCCTGTAGTGCTTGTCATTAACTCTATAACAGCTGGTGTTAAATGCACTAAATTGTAATATAATGAGCACGTGAATTGCAGGCAATTACACAGTTAAATTGAATAAATCCTTAGAGCAATAAATTGTCCTTTCTCTTTACATCGTGCTTAATTGATGCGTATTTTATGTAGAGGACTGAATATTGCTTTCTTGTGGGAAAAAAGGCAAGCCATGTAAAAATATGTAGCGAAATGGATTGCATTCAAGTCCAATGCAGTGCTATTGAGATTTAGGTGTTGAAGCTTGCAAATAAAGAAGTTTGCAAATAACAAAAGTTTCCCTCAAAAGAAAGGATACTTACCCTAATCGCAAAAGACTGCTTTTGTTCGGCACACATTTTTAAATTGATCCTGGCTGTTCATGTGTTATATACAAATACAAAATATACAAAATACTAACATGAAAACTTTGCTTATATGCTCTCAACCAACCTCTAATTGACCATATTCAATACCGTATCTAATAATTATTTGTAGTATTGGTTATCTTTGTTCTGATGGCTGTGCTTGTTTTGCATTTCAGATATTTTGGTTTTACTAATTAAGCATTTTTCTGAACTTTCGAAAAGAGTGAATTTTAATGAGGATGCTCATTAATTTTCACTTTTGAGTCTAAATGGATAAATAATTAGTGGGAATCTATTTAGCACAATTCATGTCTGTGTCATTATAAGGACGGATTACAAGAACTGGAGACTAGACTCCTTCCCAAGAATTCTGTGCATCAGACAAAACAATGATAATGTGGAGGTCACTGTCTTAAAGGAAAGAAAACCTGATATGTGAGTCTACTCATGAATCCGCAAAAGGCCTAGTGTTTAAAATTGGTATCTGTCATCCACTAACAATACGCTTTCTCTTTCTCTCTCTCTATCTCTCTGTGTCTCTCTCTCTCTTTTCTTCACTTACTCTCTCTCTCACACACACACACATACACACATACACACACACACACACACACAAACACACTTCCCTGGCGCTGTCTCTCACTCTCTAAAGCAGTAATTCCGTTAGCTGTGAAATGGGGAGTGTTGTGCACCTGAAGGCAGTTGTCAACATGGGCCCCCAGGAGCTGGCAGCAGCCAGGGGCCTTTAGCTGCGCACAGCTGCTCCACGTATTCCCTCTCACTCCTGACAACAACATGGGCACAAAGGCACGCACATGCACACGCACACGCACATACACACACACACACTGTTATGAACTAAAATACACACATTCATGCACACAAGCATATGGTTTCATTTCAACACCTTCAGTCACTCTCTCTCTGTCTCTCTCATGCGCGTGCGCGCGCGCACACACACACACACACACAAACACACACAAACACACAAGCTCACAGCAGTTATATCCTCACCTGCACCCACTGCCTGCTAAACATCTCCAGCTTGACTCGCACATTAAATCAGATAGTACATAAGTTGCAATCGCAGCTACTGTAGTACACCTCCTCTTTGATTGCCTCAATACTCTTCACTTCGATTGGCCAAGCCTTGACAGTTCACCAGCTCATTCTGTGAACAATCCTAACCCACTTTCTCACAAAAAAGAGCCCTAATGGCCAGGGCTTATCTAAGACTGAACTGCAGTGGATGAATCTCACTCAATGCCTTTGGGTCAATAACCACACTGACTACTTAAAAGCCCTGCCGCCTAGCTCCGTGTTCCTGTAGGAGGCAGGTGAGTTGTTGGGGAATAAAAACAAAAAAAAAAAGACAAAAAAAAATCAAAGGGATGGGATGGCGAGGTTCAACGCATCATCACAATCATGATTGTGATCACGATGAAACACTCTTGTCTCGATGTTCTCCCATCCATTCTTGTTTTTTTTTTGCATTTCGGTTCTAATCCACCATCATTTCAGAATGTGTATGAAAACAGCTGGGAAACTCCTCCCTCTCACTTGGGTTGTGTTTGGCCCCCATCACAGGTATTGCACCCTCCCTCAATGTCATCACATTACACAACAACCCCCCCACACACACACCCACACACCACACACACACATACACACACACACACATACACATCCAAGCCTGCAGCACTGAAGTAATAATTGGGCAGTATTTTATGGTTTGTGTATTTTAAGATTGTGAGAAATGGCCGGGCCGAATAAATCATTCATACATTTAGAACGATTACCGGAGCGGAAAGTAGGAAGCTGGATCGCCCAAGATATATTACCCATAATGCCTTTCAAGAAGCCAACTAATTAGCAGAAGAAAGGTCAAGTAAAACCAAAAAGTGATTAGAGAAGGGGTGAAGTACGAATGGAGAAAAAAACAGAGAGAGAGGGAAAGAAGGTGGTGGTGGTGTGTTTGTGTGTGTGTATGTGGGGGGGGGTAAAGTATAAAGGCTGTATATATTTAGTCACTTTTTGGAAATATGCCCAAACGTGTTTTTTCCCTCTTCTTCTGCCCAGTGCTGTAAGTGAAAGCGGTTGCTTCAATATTTAATGAAATGCTTATGTTGCGGCACCTGGACACCCCCTCTGCTGTGCCCAGCCACTGGCTCCCTGGTGGGTCATTACTGTAGCCATTTCCAAAGGGCACAGGCCCCTTCACTGCCTGCAATGATGCCAGTCTTCAGGAATCTGTTACCAACCAGCAGGGGGGCAAAGGGATGGGGTGGGGCGGGGGTGCAGGAACCTATCTTTGGGGAGGACGGAGCAGAGGGTGAAAAACAAGTTTAGAAAAAAAGACAGTGAGAGAGAGAGAGAGAGAGAAACACCATAGTCAGGGCAAACATATTCCCAAGGAGACACAAGAGCATTACAGCCCGCAGCCATTCCTGCTGGATCAGGGAGATGCAGGAGAGATTTTGACGTTTAAACGAGGGAGAGGGGAGAAGGGAGTGGGGGGATGTATCGCCACTTCGTGCAGAGAGGTTGTTGTTTGTCTTTTTTTTTCTGTCTCTGAAGCGTGCAATTTCTATCAACACGAAAACATGGGTTTCCACTGCACTGCCACCCACCCTCCAACTCACTACACACAAACACACACACACACACACACACACACACACACACACAGACACACATACACACACACACACACACACACTCCTCCAACCTCACCCTCGCCACCCATCCCTTAATGATCCAATGCATCAATACCTTCAGCCATCAACAGGGAGCAGATGTCCTCCGTTAGCACATCCTTCTTGGGGACTTTAGGGGGGAGTGGGTGGGCATGGTGGGGGGACATAGCTTTGAAAAGCATTAGTCTTTGGGTCCTGGGCAGGCTGTCTTCTCTCCGCCCTGGCACCCTCCTCAGTGGGCAGGTGAACCGAGGCCTAATGGAATTTAATTACTCCAGCCACATTAATCACGGCTACCGTGGTGGAGCGCCCACTATTTTATTACCACTTTTAGAGGGGGGTTATTAGTACAAATATACTGTCAGCCCGCATTATAAGAGCACCGTTTTAAGGGCGCCATCCAGCTTGGGCATTCATTAAAATATGTATCAATATCTATCAACGAGTCATGGCGGGCGAGAGCGCTCTCTCTCTCTCTCTCTCTCTCTCTCTCTCTCGTTCCTGTTGGCCAGTTACATTAGTGAATGGGGAACAGTGGATGGAGGGCTTTATTCTTTTCTTTTTTTTTCTTTTTTTTTCGTCTGGGCACGTCAGGGCGACTGGCACCTCTAAAAGTTTCAGTTCATTAATCTGACCGCTGTCTGTGCTGCCCATCGGCCCACGATTGATGGCGATGGGCCCGGCAAGGACACCGCGTGGCAGCGCGCTTTTAAAAGGCAACACTTTTTTGGAAAGAAAGAGAGAGTAAAAGCAGAGAAGGAATGGAAAGGGGAGAGGAGGAAGAAGGTAAGTAAAAAAAAAGTAAAAAAAAAAAAAAAACACACACACACACTGAACGAATAAGTTTCTTTTTAGGAGAGGGATGTCGAGCACATCATTCAATTTCCCCGTCATTAGTGGTGACACAGAGGTGACGCTGAGTCCCCCCAGCAGTCCTTTCTGGCTCAACTTTCTCTTTTGACTCACCAAGCTGAGAGTACAGTAAAACGTGCAGTCAATATAAAGTCAGCAGGAAAAAAAAAAATAATAATAGTTTGTTCCTTGGCCACCATGACCTAGCTGTGTGCTACATACTCGTCAGGGAAAGCATGCAAATGAGGAGAAACGACAATCGTTCTGACTGGCTGCGGAGGACAACAGCCTTTCGCTTTAGAAGCTGAGAGATCTATAAATAACCAGGCTTGACATGTTATACAAGGCATCTGGTGAGGACAGTTTTGATGTTCATGAGTTTTAGCTCCAGGTAAATATGCACAGCTTGGGGCCCTAAATGAAGAGGAGAAAAGAGCCTGGGAGCTTAGCGGGGGTGGAGGGGTGTGTGTGTGTGTGTGTATGTGTGTGTGCGCGCACATGTTGGGGGGACTGTGCATCTTTACATTCTTGTTTACTGGAAATGCTTCCACCTGGTACCATTTGAGGAGACCATTTTGGAGACTGTATGGGGCATACTCAACATGGGTATGTGCATGTGTTTTGTGTGTGTGCGTGTGTGTATGTGATTGTGTGTGTGTGCGTGCGTGTGCAATCACACTACATTTGTGTGTGTGTCTGCTAGCACTAAGGGCGAATGTTCAGCACGTGTTTTGGCTCAGCTTCGTGCGCCTGAGTTAAAACTTCAGTCGGTCTCTGACAGCCCCCACCGACCAGGTGCTGGTTTGTTCTGCTTTAATTATTATTTCTTGCCATGAAATAAAAAATCAATAAGCAGATTCCCACTGCCCTCGTTATCCTGTTGAACGTATTTTATAGTAAAATAAAACGGCCCAATAATAAAGTCAGGAATTTGAGCCCAGTTGCACTGGAAACTCAAAGGTCAGGGAAATTAATTTTACTGACTCTGTAGGGGGGGGGAGCAAGAGAAGGAGGGAGAGAGTGACAGACATAAAGAGAGAGAAAGAGATAGAGAGATAGAGTTTGGGGGGGGGGAGAGGTGGACAGAGACAGAAGATACAAAAAGGTAGTTGTAAAGGGAAGTCACTGCAGGATAAAAAAAGTATGTAATACGAAACATTTGAGCTGCAGCAGCAGCAGTAGGTAGCATGCCATTCGTTCTGTCTCATCTACCTTTCGTTACTTGGCCTTACTGTGCCCTATTTTACCACTGAGCGAACACTGATGGTAATCACGATGCTTTCGGCCTAGTTTGATTAGGAATGCTGTGCTCAAGAAGACAGCCATTGCAGGTAATGTAGACACCGATCTAAATGGTCTTGCAGAGTTCATTTGTAGAAGATCATATGTTGTATTTGAAATACAATCTGCTGAGGGTGGTATAGCATCACTATTCAGAAGAGGCTTGACTATTATCAAAAAACATGTTTTTATAGAGACTCTTTTATGAGGATCATTTCACTAAAAAAAAAAAACATCAAGTACAGGAGCATCAACATTAAGAAATGAAAGCTGTAAGCAATGCATTCAGACTCTATACCAAACAGAAAATTGAGAGTAAAAAAAAATCTATTTTTATGTTTTTAGGCAATTGCATTTTTAAACACCCCTACATCAAAAGGGCAGTCTTGCTAAGCTCAGCAATAAAGGATTATTGAACATGATTATTGAGTATCAAGGCCTGGATAACACTTCTACAATGCACTCAATGGATCACTGGCAAGGCCTCATAGCTTACTTTAATTTTCACAAATAGGTTGATTAAACACATGCAGAAGTTATTTCACAGACAGTGAATGTATGTGCTTCAGGCATAAACAATAAAATCCTTGCAAACGCACAGTACAGGCAACAATAAATCAGTGGGTTGATCCACTGAAAATGGCTTGTTTAGTCAAGTTAAGGGTAGGGACTAGGTTGTCTGGTGCATTTGTGTTTGTGTGTGTGTGTGTGTGTGTGTGTGTGTGTGTGTGTGTGTCAGTGTGCCTCAGTGTGTGTCAGTGTGTGTGCAAGACAAAGGGTGAGAGACACATGCACACACACACACACACACACACACACACACACACACACACACACACACACACAAAAACTGAGAGAGGGAGAGCATTAAGGAATGAGCATTTTGGGAGGCAGTAGGCAATAGGTAGCATCTCAGGTGCAGCAGAGGCAGACAGCTGGGGCTGGAACAGAGCAGAGCAAAGGATTGTGGGAGCAAGGGAATGCAAGCAGGCAGCTGAGCACAGCGCGGTCGGTGAAATAGAAGGAGGAGGAGGAGGCGGAGGAGGTGGAAGTGGAGGAAGAGGAGGAGGAGGAGGAGGAGGAGGAGGAGGTCTCTGGAAGGCTGCCACTCATCTGGCCACCTTCCTAACCAGGGCAGAAAATCAAACAAGTCGAGAAAGAATTAAATAAAAGCAAGAAGAAAAATGATTTCTTATAAATAGCAGGGCTCGCCAGAAGGCATGGGAAATGAGAGCAGCGGAGCGCAGGAGAGGAGCTTGAGCTTGACACGGGTCTTAAAATTGAGAGGGGGCGGAATCAGGGCCCTACTGTGCAAAATGGCTCCAACCAAAGCAAGGATTAGTGTTCCTGCCTTCTCGGCCAAGATTCTCCAGAACAACTAATCACCTTCAAGTTCTCTCTCCTACCATCTCATGCGCTCTTTCTCCCTTTCTCTCTCTCTCTCTCTCTCTCTCTCTCTCTCCCTCACTCTTTTCTTCATCTATCCCATGCTCTTTCAAATATCATTCCACCACCATCAGCACTACCACCCTCACATGTACACACTCATTGCTCACCCCTCAACACAGACATGCACACACACACACACACACACACACACACACACACACACACACACACACACACACACACACACACACACACACACACACACACACACACACACACAAACACACATGCTCACAATGATTATGCCTAAAATTAAGCATAGAATGTTCTGCCAGCTCAGATTAGACACATATTTGGATCAGTCCTCTATAGTGGCTATTGCTGTGCTGTGCAGAAATGGAGAATAGGGAGACTACAGCAACACACACAAACACACACACTTACTCAGACAAACACACACACACACACAAATACAGACATATACACACACACACAGAAAGACAGAGAGAGAGAGAGAGAGAGAGAGACACTCACACACACAACACAGGGAAACACATTAGACACATCATTCACCCCAGTCTATCCCAACCTTTTTAGACCATGAATGAAAAAAGTAAAAAAAATAAAATAAAAAAAGGTTATTTTTGAAAAGGACCCTGTTTAAATAGTGATTAATGTATGGAGCAAATGAGAATGCACTTTTCTGAAATGAAAACACTGCTCACATGTCTCGATACACTTTCCCAATGCAAGTGTGTCATAGGAACATAGGAAGCATAAGCATAGGAAAATGGAATTAGTTTCAACAAAGGTAAAAAATAAACTGTCTGTAATTAAGCACCACGTATCTGAACACACTCATACTTGAGGAGGGTTCAGATGGTTTGTATACCACAGTGTTCTACAGATGTGAATTATGGTTGGATACTCATTTGCTACAAGATAACAGTTTGCAGATCTGTTCAAAGCTTGTGATAATCAATTAGCTTTGTGTTCTGTGAAAAGTGTGCCACACTTTTCCTCTGTTGCTGTTTAGCCCCACACAAAATGTCTACTTCAGCAAATCTATGTAATAAGACTGCATTCCATATTAACTGTGTTACAAAGAAGACAATTGGGCGATAATAACAATTCTATGAATTGCAGTATGTTCCTTTCTGCTCCTAATGGGTTTGTTTGGAAAAACAGCATTTTGTTTAACATACTGGGGATGTCTAGACTAAATTTCTGAACATAACAAGGACTGTAACCCATTATTTATGAAGAACTGAAAATAGATTTTGATCCACACATTTACTGAACATAGTTGCTGATCAAAACATTGTGAGGGATTAATCATAAAATGACAATAAATAAAAGGTTAAACACAAGTTTTAAGAGTCACAGGAGCAAAAATGCCACTGTGGCAAATTACAGGCAAAACTACATGACGTTCTTTTTCATTTGTCCAGTGTGCTCAGCACAGTCACCAAGTCTGCTGTGCTGATGATCCAAGCCATCATCTGTTATTTCCTCTGCAGACCCTTCTCAGGCAAATGGAATGGGATGAGCGTACTTGCAAATGACTGGCAAATATGCAAGTAATTTACCATTAAATTCCATAACAGGAAACTCTAATTGTACAGCATGTCTGACCTAATTGAATTGTTCTACATGTGCATTACAGTTATGGAAATGAAACTGACAGAAGTGATAAGAGTGTCAGGCCTTCACGATATGACGAAGGAAAAAAAAAAAAACGGAGCAGGAAAAAAAAACAGTAATATATTCTACAAACCAATAAAACTTCCAACTGTAATAACTGCCACAAATACCATTTCCAGTAGTTCTAAGTAAAAGTAATGATAACAATAACAACCAGTCAAAACAGTGATAATATTTTTTCCGTGTGTCTGTGCAGTAAAACATTTACTGCCCTTTTTAAATCACAGCAAGTTTCCGAGTGATTTCATATTAATATGCATCATATTTTAAAGAATAGTATTTCACAAAATAGCGCCTGTTTGAGTAGAGAAATCCTCTGCTCGGATGAGACGCCAAAGTAATTTCACCTCTGGCCAGCCATGTGCGATCATCATATACACACTCAGAACCTGCCGCCCCTAGTTACACAGGTCTCCCTCTACTGGTGTCATTTGGAACTGCAGCTGACCCTGTGGCCTCCTGTAGACCGGTGGTAAGGGGACAAAAACAGAGGCACATGCCATTGAGCTTTTTTGTAGGCCATTGGAGCAAATACCACTAGAGCATTAAAGGATCAAACATGGGCATTCACTGCCTCTGCATCTCAGCAGTGTGGCCAGGTGAAGGAAAATATAAAAATTGGGAAAATATTTACTAATCATCCCTCTGCAGTTAGAGGAAGACAGCAGCATATTCATTCATTTATTTAAAAAAAATGGGAAAAAAGCTATTGTGTGCATCTAGACATTTCCCTAAAATGTTGACTAACCCGAAGAAGAGTTATTATTATATTAATTCTATATTAAATATTAAATCTAGAAATCGTGGAATCACAGCAATTCCATGAAACCATTATGCCTAGTGATAAAAAATATGAGAGAGAGAGGGAGTGAAATAAAGTGAAAGCAGTTGGGCTTGTTGCGAATGCATACTGCTTGCAAAGTGGATTTTAAAACATCACATCAACACAGAGTAGTAGCTTCTTCAAGAGACAGGTTATAATTTGCCCATGATTTTCTGGTCAACATTCGTAATCTCCAGCGATGACACAGTGACCAGCAAGAAACTTCATTCCTGCCTTTTGAAATAACTCACCCAAATTACAACACATTCCTTTGTTAGCCATCTGGGATGAGGCTAGCTTTGGCCCTCCACCCAGCCTAGCAGACCAGGCCATTCCAAACGTTAATGTAAATTATAGTCACTAACACAGAACACCCCCTCCCCCACCCTAATTCCACTCCTGCCATTACACATGCATACACACTGAGGAATTCTGAAATCATGTTGCCCTCTTTTGGCAGGCATGTGTGACTACAAGCATGTCTGTATTTGCAAGATTTTTTTTCATTTTGACAGTTAAAGGGAAAAATATGCTAAAAAATAAAAAAAAAGACAAGTGAAAAAAAAAAAATAAAACCTGAGGAGAATTGATCCAAATGCAGACAATACAAAAAAGAAGGTTCTAGCACTTTCAGGCTTTGTTGTTTTGAAAGCACATTATTTATCCTCTCCAAGTCTTGGGTACGGTATCCAAGCAGAGACTCAATCAATATAGCGAGTGCTGCTAGGAAGGGGCTCTGCCCTTGGCACTTGTAACTGTAGCGGAAGAGACACACGCACCATGACACTCAGCCGACCAAACCAGAGGCAACACTCAGAGGCAACACCAGCAACTCAGATATCGGCAGCAGGCTTGCCTAGGTGACTCTTCGGAACGCAGAGCATTCACAACATGCACACACAGATGATTACGACATCCATGGCCTACCCCCATCCAAACACCAGCCCCATATGCCCCACCCCCCAACCAAAATAACTCATGCTCACTCCTCACTAGTATTGAAAAGCTCAATGTGATGCCAGTCATAAATGCTTTTTTTTGTCTCACTATAATACAGCATATTCCCCAGTTTTGCATGCTCACCTTTCTCTGTCATTGTCTCTGGTTCTTTTTTTTCTTTTTTTTTTTTTGTCTTTCAGGACCAGCGGGGTCATTTGAACAGGAACAAGCAGCAGCCCATCTCTCTCCCTCCATCCCTGAGCTCAGTTGCAGCATTGTCGTCCCCGGCGCGCATGGCAGGGCTCTCCGGCACGGCACTTTCATTTCCCTTGCGTCTGTGTGGAGATAAGACAGAAAAACCGAGGGATTGTAAGACACCACATATCCCTCTGTTTTTTCAACACCTATCTGTTTGCCTTCTGTGTTTTATTTTTTTTTCTTTTCTCCCCCCCTCCGACTTTTTCCTTCACTCATCGCCAGTGAGGAGAGAGGTGGGCAGTATATTTTCAAATACCGGCAGAGTGACAGGTCTAAATAAGGATGCGTTCTCAAATTCCATTATATGTCTAATAGTCTATCATTGAGGAAGATTACTGATCTTACTTAAACACAGAACAATGCCGGGGTTTGTGTGTGTGTGTGTGTGTGTGTGTGTGTGTGTGTGTGTGTGTGTGTTGGGGGATGTAGTGGAAAAAGCAAGCATGAAAGAGAGGCTGAGATAGTGACAGGTTTCTGCTGTTACACGAGTCAAGGCGTGGGGGGTGGGGTGTGGATGGATTCTAAACTGTTCTCTGAAGAACATACAAAACAAAACAAAAAGGAAAAACAGAGCACAGATGTTATCTCATGGTCTATACCATTCCAGAGCATAGCATGAGGCAACACACACACACACACACACACACACACACACACACACACACACACACACACACACTGCCAACGATTAGCGATAAGCAATCCTCCCCTGGCATTTTCTCAAAATGCATCACAGCACAATCAATAGGGACCTAACAGCATATCATTAGACTATCATAAGTATAATAATTACTCATGTTATTAATTTCCCCTTAATAGGAGGGCAATATGATAGTTAATTCACCTGTGTTGAGATGGAGGTGGAAAATAAGATAATGACAAAAGCATCTCTTATGGAAATCAGTCTGAAGTGGCGATTCCAATAGAGGCTTATGCTGTGGAGGCAGGGCTCACTAATTCTATCATGCCTATCAGCCAATAATTCACCGTGTTCATTTGCCCATTGCATTTATATATAAATTAAATATGTCACACACTCCCCTTCAACGAAAACAATATAGATTTTGATTTTCTTGCAAACAATTTTAATAAAAAGCTATTGATGGCTGATCGATCGGTGGCCCTGGGGGTAGGGCCCCCGAGGCCTCTGAGTGAGTGGCGATCATTACACAACTCAACTGCTGGGTCCTCGCCTGGTCAATACAGGCAGCCTTAAATGTTCTGAGCTAGGTCAGCCATCGTGTTCTGCCTTTCGTTCAAACACAGGCCAAGCATCACAAAACTCTACCTTTTAAGTATTAACCTAATGACTCGCCAAAGAGCAGCAGACATAGGATTTCATGAGTTAGATAATACAGATTTTGTTGGACATCAAGTGCCTGTACATATCGCAAGAGCAAATTCTCCTTGTGTTTTACTCATTTGTATAGCAGTGAGGATGGACGATGAGCATCACCTCAGGAGACTCTGAGGCATTAACACTTGTGAACCAGTGCAAGGCGACGTGTGGAAGTAAAAGAGCAGCATTCACAGGGAGTAATATTTCAGGGAGTAGTATTTCACCAGTACACTACATAATTCGCCTTCTGCGGTGTAGTCCGAGTAGAACAAATCTGAACCAGACAGACGAACATCATCTACACTGAGGCCTCATTAAAAATGTGTAAAATGTCAGAGCCATTAAGGCTTAATCAGAGGCCCACAGCGCAAAACGAATTCTTATCCTCTTATCGCTGCCGAAAATTAAAAGGAGACAAACTCCCTAAATAAGGTTGGAGGAAATAAAATAAAAAAAGATATCCCAGTACAAATCAAAATGCAAGGCACGCATGCACACAATTTATGACAGATCGGGCTTCTCCAGACTGCATGAATGCCTCTTGATTTAACACACACACATACACACACACACACACACACACACCATGAAAAGATTTTTTTGGAGGAGAACAAAAACAAAAACATACTTTTGGAAGGTATCAAAGCATTGGCTGAGTTGACCGATTTTAATTACTAAGGGTGGCATCCTTATGTTGCAATTTCAACATTTTGCAGAGCTTGTTAGAAAACTCAAGAGTTTTGCACTGGCCAGCTTGTTTACTTTTTGTGCAGTCCACCACACGGAAAACTGGTCTGACTGAGGCTATTCATACCTGAGTCACTTTGTGAAATCTTTATTCTTGTGAGCATATCTGGTGAGTGTGAACAGCCAGTGGAGTAATGGCAATAAAAGGTTGGAGAGAGATCAATGCTGAATGTATTTCTTTGCACCACCGAGACTGGCTTTAATAATAAAAGAATTGATCCATTAAGCTGAACCTAATTCTTTGCCAAAACGGTAGAGGTCCACCGTTTCTGCAGATGGTTATGTGGAGAATTGCAATATTTCATGGAGGCCCGGTATAACGAGCAGTTATTGAAAATGAAATGGGTTCATTAAATTAATAATGATTTTTAAATATGTTTTTTTTCTCTCTTTCTCTTGCTCTCCTCTTTGTTTTTTTCACTCCACTGACCAGTTCCAGACTATTGCGCAGTCACTCAGTTTTTAGGTATCAACTCTGTTTTGAGGAGACTGAAAGAGAAAGGTTAACTTATTTTTCAGTGCATTAGTTCATTCTCTAAGGCTTCCAGCAGTTTGATGAGGCTGCTCTTGAGCGCCTGTATTCAGTATCGTCATAATTATATGATAATCATAGAATCTTATTATTATTATTGTTATTATTATTGTTGTTGTTGTTATTAATTTATTTATTTATCATTAATCACACAAAACTACATTTATTACTACTGAAAAAGACTGAACTATTCACTTTCTGTATTGTAAGGGGTAAACACATCCAGAATGTGACTCTCACATGCATTTATTGCAGCTACAGGGTGTACAAAATAATGGCAGAACTTTATTTTATGTTTGTCAGGACCTGACAAGCATGCTTGGTGCTGTAACTGCATGGGGCAGAAGTAAAGAGCATCTAGTCCTACACCCAAGTCTAGACCCAAGTCCTTGGGTCAAATTCAAAAATATCTTACCTCCTGGAATAATTATGTGTGGCCTTTTCATCCATCTTTCAAACGCTTTTATACTTATTTATAGTGAACTTGTTAATTATCAAATTAGCTTAATGCCTAGACATACATTCAAGAAGTGTCCAACATTAATATGTTAGTGTGCTAAACAGCTGTTCTAGGACATTAGGTCAACATATTGCTTTTTGGAGTGTACAGCGTTGTGGTAGCACATTAGGTCACAATAAAATGTAAAAACAACCCTGGCAAACTTTTTCCCAACGGTGTTGCTAGGGACAGATCAAGAGCAGTTTGCTAGTGAGGGAAAAAAATATGCAAATGGATATACTGACATCATACATCAGATATGTTGCAACCTGTGACCTGGAGGCCTGATCCTGCACTGTTCAGATACTTGAACATGAGGTATCTATGTGCATACTGAGGTGGGGTAGATTCTGTTTACTTTCAGAGCACTGAACTGATATTTTAAATGATTTGCAATGGTAGACAGATGGGAGCTGTTAGTGCAGCACTGCCATTACTCTTCTCTGATTCGCCAAACAAGCAAGAAGGGAGGAATAATAGAATTTAACACCAAACAAGATCTTCTACTGCCACAACACCTGTGTGTGAACGCCTCTTAGACCTGCTAGATCTACAGGTCAGACATTACAACTAAACACACACACACACACACTCACACTTTTGGTCTCTATGCTATTCACTTGCTCTCCTGTTGAAACTCAACAGTGCAGATATTGATCTCTTCCTAAGCCTCCACCAGTCTGATCAAACCCCTGTCCTCTCAGATATTTACCCTCTGAGTTATTCCCCTTTCACCAGTGATAGCCAAGCCCACAAGATGTACAGGGGGAGAGGGAAAAAAGTCAATTATACACAACTTGCATGGCTTCCCCTTAGGGATGGAATCCACCCTTTCTAATCCGATCAATTCAGTGTCTGACAGAAGGCTGGATTCAGAGCTATCTCTGAAGTCCTGTAATCCAGGCTAAGACTTCACACTCGGTGCTTCACCTCCATGTGGAAGCAGTTCGGTCCGGCGCGCGATACGGCAAATTACCCATAATGCACCACCTAACACCACACCACAGTCAAATACACACACCTGTGAAGGTGTGAGGAGCCGCCAATGCACGTTGATAATAAAGGCACATTGCAAACTCCTGTTCAGTCTCTCGGTGCAAATTAGCCGACACAGAGTGCTGAAATCCTGTGAAACCAGACCCAGACCACTAAGTGCTGGACTGTCTATTTGCTTTGACAATTTTTGGCCAGGCTCTTCATCCCCTGGCAGCCCGTCTCCAAACAATGCATAATCTTTTAACTATTTGGCGGCGGATGAAATGGCGGGAGATGGTGGAGTTCCAGCAACTGGGCCGGCCTGTTGCCCAGTCATGTCACAGCACAGAGCACACAAGCTAAATGAGCGGGAACAGTGAGTGAGAGCCCGGGACCGGCTCTAACTTCCTTTGACATATTGTGCCTCATGCACGGTCTGAGTGGCTGCATAAAACAGGGGCCCTAATAACACCAGCGCAGAAGCCAGGCCAAATAGCTGACACGCATGGCTTCCCTGGTCAGCGCTGCACTGGAGTTTGCTCCGACTCATTGCTCCAGTCACTCAACTGAAGGCAGGCTATGGGCTCTTGAACTCCAACTTAATGCAAAGAGCAGGGTCCACTCAGCATGGATCACTGTGCAGGCCAGCATGGACAACGGGTCAGGGGAAGGGCTACTGGCTGAAACATTAAAACAGTATTATGGAAATATAAACACTAGCCTTGCATGTAATATAATATAATATAATATAATATAATATCATATAATATCATATAATATAATATAATAATCTTTATACTTTAAGCTTTAAATTTTGAAAATAACATTCATTTTGAAAATGCAGATTATATCATGACATAAACCAGCAGTTTTATGAGGAAGCAACATTCAAAGTCCTTTAACTAAAAAAAAAAAATCATAAAATGCATCAACTTAAAGTAAATGCAAAGAGATATATTAGAAGCGGAATACCCCTTAAAAACACCCTCTTAACTACAAGCAGCATCTGAAGCACATTGTGCCGGTAATATAAAAAGGCAAAATAAACATATCTAAAATCATAAAAGGTCTTCTTTCCAGTACTCATTAACTACTGGATTCAGATCTCCATCGCCACTCCTGCAGAACAATACAACCTATTCTTATTCAGATGCATGCATAGTGAAGGAAGCCTGAGAGAGGAAACGAGAGACGCGGTAAACTGGGCACCCCTGCTCTTGCCTCGTTTCAAAGGCATGTGTGCGTGTATGTGTGTGTGTGTGTGTGTGTGTGTGAGAGAGAGAGAGAGAGAGAGAGAGAGAGCGAAAGAGAGAGAGGAAAAAAAGGGAGCAAGACCCACACAGCGTAGTTCCAGCCAATTGCATTCCAGAGAAGTGACCACGGCTAGCGATAAACAATGCACAATAGATCATTCAGCTCAAAGGTGGGGAGTAAGCGCAAGCAGCCAGAGCAAAAGACGAATGGCAGTGAAAGAAAAGCAGCACCCCTGCTATTCTACAGCACACAATTGTTTCAGATTTTCATAGTAAAAAAACAAAAAATAAATGTTCCCAGCCCCTGTTCGCGGCCGCAACCATCTGCATACAGCAGGGACAGACTGCATTTTCCTCCATGCATGGGGCTGCCTGTCTCATCTGCTTCTCTCCCATATACCAGAGCCAGAGCAAAATCGCCTTAAATTGTTCTTCTCTGCTGCAAACAAAGAAGGCATTTAACACTCACCCAGTGTGCAGGGACTGAAAGCTTTCAGGCATCCTTGCACTGCATCAGCACGAGCTCCGATATACCTCCACACGGATATGTAAACAGCCCACTAAGATTTCTTTGTTTGGGTTTTTTGAAGCCGGGTAGGTTTGCCTTTGCAGCTGCTGGCTTTACTGCTTTGAAGCAGGTGGATGACAAAACATCAATCTCTCTAGGCACAATGTGTAGCATGCACAGTTGACACGCTCCTTACAAGCAATATATTATCACAAACTCCAATACAGTCCTTGTGGCTGTCTTGGAAAATATTTGCTCTAAGGGAGCTCTGCAACAATGCTGTATGCATAAGCATTTTTTTCTTCGCAATAAGCAATAAGATGGCATTCATAAACACACATGCTTTAATTAGATTGATGTTTTCCATTTGCATTTACAAATAGCAACAGAACAAAGAGTTTTGCTGCATTACCTTGCATTACAAAATGTCACAAAGTCTATGTAAATTGAAACGGAGGAGAGAGTCTCATTATTGGCTGTTTGAGTCATTATAATACAACTCATAGATGTGATACTGACAAAAACAACTGTAACATTTTCTACAGCCCTCCCCCCCCCACACACACACACACACACATACACACACACATACACACGTACACACACCTTTCATAACACACACAAACCAGTGTGTGTGTGTGTGTGAAGCTAAGTGGGCAGTGCTCAATAGTAACCTGAAACCTAGTCTTTTGTCAATTCACTACAATGCTACTACTACTGCTACTACTACTACTACTATCATAGCCTACATCACAGGATGAGTCAACAGGGAGTCCAATAGCCTATAATGGGCTATATACCTGTTACAGAGGAAGAATCACTATGAATAACTATAAAAGCTATACAGCATGAAAAAAGAGATGCCTCCAGCTCTGATGAGTGCTTTCAAAACCATTGGCACTTTTGCCATACTTTTGTCATCTGTCACTATTAACAGATTCTCAATTTGCTAACATAACTCTTTTACAATAGGCTTAGCATTTGGCTACAGAAAGAACAATAGCTTAACAATTAAGTTCTCCAAATGTTGCAATCTTGTTTGAGGTTGTTCTAAAATTAACCATACATTTAACAAAACAATTTCCACTTTCCTCTCTGCAATTTATAGGAATAGGCTAATGTAGGGGCAAAATTAGGCCTGGGCTCCATACCTTGTGAAAATCAGTGAGGTTAAAGAATCCGTGTGGTAGGCTAACCGTAGCGAGTATTTACAAGTCTTTTTCTTTTTTCAGTAAACTCGGTGTCTACTGTTTGTGTAAGTATGCAAGGCTATACCAGCAATGATGAAGTTAATGTTTTTTTTCCTTCCTTGACATTGGAATGACGTTTTGCTGACGTAGCTCACAGTCGAAACTTTAGCGGGAACATGCGGAAGAAAGTAACAACATCGACAACAGTACAGGCTGGACTGGTTAGCTGGTTGACTGGACAGAGTTGTTCCGTATGAATTGAAAATCATCCAGACTCTGGGTTATATGCTTTAAAAGAATTTATCAACCGCTTTACTAAATGTTCAACGCGGAAGTGGCTTGTTGAGATCTCTTTTATACTATGGCAGGAAAATAAACTAGTGACCAAACTAGCTTGTGAGATGGCTAAGACCAGTCTTTCCACTATTTCGGTTACGTTTTGCTGCATCTAATACTGTATCCTATTAATTTTAATACTATTTACACACCAATGATAATGGACAGACAGATAATGACTGAGAATCCGTTGCTACTACCTCTCAACATCGAGAAAACCGTGTATGATGGCTTCATTACAGTGCAGGTTTGTAAGTTAGCTTACTAAGATAGCCTACAGTTACATACCAGTAGATGCATGTTGCATAACACTGTGGCAGTGTTAGAGTTCAGTGCCATGAAATCCCATCATGATCGTCTGACTAAATGTGAACTGAAACAAGTATTTTATTGTAACTTTCAGCAGAGAGATTTCAGGATAAGAATATCACTTCCACCAGACCATCAGCTGAAACAGGCAAAGTATGTAGTGTGTATGTGTTTGTATTTGTGTGTGCGCGTAATATGCAGTGTTGTATGTAATATATGGCCTATAGTCTTGGTATACAGTAATATTATAAGCTTTTAGTTCTCGTAATGGAACATTTAGCCTAAAATGAATAATCTTATACATACATGACAACTGACCCTCACTGTTATTTTCTAGATTTCACTGCTGCTGGCAACTTAAAAAGCTGCTGAGTGGATATCAACATATTTTAAAACAGGTATATTACATTATGTGTAATGGGTATATATATATGTGTTATGTGTAGGCTGTAGGGTTTGAAATGACATGCAGCACAGGCCCAAACTTTTCTTTGTTTGTGCTCTCTAATGCAACTTTTTTTCTTAATAATCCATTCCAAATAGGCCAGATTGACTCTCTCAGACTTGGCCGCTGTGATTTCTCTAGCAGGTTCACCGATGCTTTTCATTATTTATAGTTTTATTATTATTTTCCCTCCCTATGGCTTAATTAACATCTCTTTGATTTTTTTTTTCTTTTGTTGTTTGTTACCTATCCCTTCAGGGTGTTGGTACTAGATTTATATTTTACCCAGGGCTTTAAAGTTCATTATTTTCATGCACATGAAAGATTATTAATAATTAACTCAGATGGCCACCTGCATTAATCAAAATGCTGACGTTTAGTTTGATTCAAGGGCTATTTGGCGTTGCTTACAAAAACCATGTCATGCCACTCTTAATTGCTGCTATTTATTAATTTATTATTATTATTTTTTTTTTTCTTTTAATCTCTCTACTTTTATCTGTTACAGAGGCTGCAACACGCCCCTGATGTAGTCAGCTTTATTTTGGAGCTGAAAACTATTCTGGTAAGAACAGTTTTTTTTTTTTTTTAGTCTTAGTGTTATCCAAATGAGAAAATAAGGTTTAGTTTAGACACAACACTGATACAGCATATTGTGCAACATATCTCTACACGCATCACTCTAGAGTGGAAATAAATGTTGCTTTTTGCTAAACAATAATTTCTTCATACACAGGAATTGGCAATAAAGAGTAGACCAGACTGTCAGAGCATACCACCTCCACAGTACTATTCCCAGCTGATCACAGAGATGCAGAGCTTGGGTTGGGATAAGTATGTCAACTTTCATCTGCTGCTCCATTTAACATCAGCTGCCTAGGAGGTCGTCATCACTAGGTCCATAGAAATGCCAGATACCTTTAACTGCATCGTGACCTGTAAATTCATTTCAATGACACCATCTTGTTTGATCTCTAATGTCTTTGTTCAGCTTACTTTAAAGATGGGAGTTAAGCACAAATTCTTCACAGGAATGGTGTGTTAATAAATCAGTATGACAGCTGATTTATTTTTTATTAATTAAATATACATTTAAATCTGGTTCATTCAACAGTTCACCTTCTGCTTTGTGACAGAGAGTGAGCTAATGGTGATTTTGTCAGACAGTGATGTATTTGGTCAGGATTTCAGCTGCCTTCTCATTTTCCACTCTCTATTAATGGCCGGAGATATAATTATGATATTAGCAAATGCAAATTGTTCTAATTGCAGACCCACTCTCAAGTTTAATGGGAAAATTTTGAAGTTTGGGGGGAAAAAACAAGGTGAACGCTTTTTCACGTTTGAATTGCGGTCAGAAGCATTATGCCACCATTCTATCTGGAAATGCACTTGAGATTAATTAAGATTCTTAATTGGTATCAGTGTTAATAGCCTCAAGTTTGACATAATCCCAGACTGTGATTGGTTAAGGTAAGGGAAACCGCCTCAGAACCTGGTCATTTTAATGAGTTTCAGTTGCCTTGAAGATGTCACGTCCGGTGTTAATTACAGAGGACACAAGGGTCAAGTCTTTTTCTCTTGCTCTCCCTTTCTCTCACCCCTAAAATAGTCACAAAGTGTTTTGTGACTATTAAGACATTAAGCAAAATTATGGATTATGGCTCATACGCACACAGGCTCCTGTCCATCAGTTGGCCACGTTATCCCCGTTCTGTCTGACAAGGAGGTAAACGGTGGAAAGCACAGCCTGAGAGTCTTGTCATAAATGTATGCGTTCTCCCGACTCTAAAGGCCAGTCAGCTCTTTGATAAGCAACATGGGGAGGGTCCTGTTGTGAGGCCGTGTCACCTTCTCTTTTCACGGATGAGGGAGAGGCGAGTGTGACCCCCAACCCCACCCCACTCCACTCCATTCTCTTTAACACCCTGCCAGGATAATGACCACAGGAATGCTCTGCCATTGGCTATCACCTTTCTCCATCTCAACCAGGCCTGTGTTTATATTTCAAACCGCATAAACCCTTTTGGCATCTGTGAGTGCCAAATAGCATTAGCAATTTTTTATTTTTTGTCCTTTAGTATAGCTTGTTTTCAAAAGAAAGATGCAAGATGTCCATAAATACATTTGTGCTTAATTTAGAATTTAAAAAAAAAAAAAAAAAAAAAGGTTTTTGCGTCATATTTCTGTATTGTACTTTCATCTGTGTCCTGTTTGTGTACACACACACCAGCACGCACAGACACAGACACATACACACACAAGCACGCGCTCAAACACATGCCAAATGTTCTCTCTTCCATTTATAAGCAGTGCTGATTTTGTAGTTGCAAATGTAATGCTCTCATCAATCCTCCCAGCACGACATCAAGCTGTCAAGCTGTTTCAATCATCTGGAGTGAATGCCAGCATGGCTTGATACTGTTGCATGGGATCCCGTTAGAATACAGAATACAGAAGAGAGAGCTTGGGGAAAGAGACGCACTTGCCCGATGGAAACTATAAGAATGTGTACTGTAGTATAATTCTTTTGGTGTAGAATGTGTGTGTGTGTGTGTGTATTGGGGGTGAGCGCGCTGTTACAGTCAGTTGTATCCATTGTTGCTTTATTATGGCTTGAAGAGCGTAGACTGAAAACCTCAATAGAGCTGGGTGAAGAATGAGCAGGGTTCAAGGCTGCGTGTGTGTGTGTGTGTGTGTGTGTGTGTGTGTGTGTGTGTGTGTGTGTGTGTGTGTGTGTGTGTGTGTGTGTGTGTGTGTGTGTGTGTGTGTGTGTGTGTGTGTGCGCGCACACACGCGTGATTGAGTGAGTGAATATGATCGAGTGAAAGTGAGTGAATGATCAGGGTGATGAGGGAGACGCTAGCAAACCAGCGCGTGAGTGAGTGAATGAATGAGTGACTAAATGGTTGGATGAGTGAATGACAAAATGTAGTGAGTGAGGGCCTGTAGAGTTGAGCCGAGAAAGAGAGAGGGAGAGAAAGAGAGATTGGGGGGGGGAGTGAACAGCAGACTAGAAGAAGAGGAGGAGGTTGTGAGTGCTAAGTCGAGGGAGCAAGCCAGCTTGAGGGAGAGAAAGAGATGGAAGGAGAGAGAAGTGTAAGGTAGAGGGAACAAGCCAGCTCGCCTGAGTGACTGAATGAGTGGGCGAGCGAGTGAGAGCATATCTATTTCAGTATGAATCATTAAAAGGTGTTGAGAAGTGCTGAGCTGTGTTGGGCGCCTGTGTCAGGGAGTTTTATATGCGCATAAGTGCAGTGTGACAGCAAACGCCCGGTGCGCCGCCGTGCCAAGCGGCTACGTGAGTGTGTTGCTGACCATGACACGGCGTGCATGAAACACCCCGAACCAACTCCCCCACCCCCACCCCCGGGGCAACTCGTAAATAAATGGTAGAAATACAGCTGTGTCTGGAGGAACGCGAAAGCATTAGGAGGCGTAAATCATAAGAGAGCTTGAGGAGAGGGATAACTGTCATGCATTGCCAAGGAGTGGGTGTGGGTGTGTGTGTGAGAGTGTGTGTGTGTGTGAGAGAGAGAGGAGTGTGAGATGTTGCGTTGATCAGGTTTATTACATTTATGATATTTAAAAAAAAAAAAAAAAAAAAAAAAGATTTAAACCACATGATGAATCTGCAATCACCTTGACGTCAGATTTTTTATTTTTTAAAGATTACCATTGCGATACAGAAGCCGTCAGTGTAGGTTAGTGTTCTTGGCCAGAATCATGCACACAGTACTCTTACAGTGTATGGTTGTTGACAAGTAGTGAGATGTGTGTTGGCTGCCCTGCCAGTCAAGCCTTTGAGGATCTTTGTTCAGAGTTTGTTGCCAGAATATCACATGACCTGCTCTTAGTTTTCTTATTGGATACTTGCGAGAGTTTGCCCTCTGATTAAGACATCTGAGTGTATTAAATGGGAAAGTTCTTGGACATGGCTCTGGCATAGTGCCCTGTTCAGCAACACTGATCAAAAACAAACCATGCGTGTCACCGCAGTTAGTGCCAGGCCTAGAAATTAAAGCAGTTGATTCAGGAAAGTTATCCATACCAGTACTTACGATACTAAAATGAAGTATGAAACATGTGGAAAAATGGACAAGTTCAAGGTGTGGTGCTAATGTCTATACTCAAGATGAAGAATTCTACCTTTCAATGAAAATATTTCACTGGTATTTATTCTGCTTCAGTTAAGTAGTCTGTGTGCTTCAAAGTGACAGGTCTTAGTCTGTCTTTATGCAAGTAATCCACCTGTATGTGTGTCTTGATCACCCTTCTGTGGCACTGTGGATTATGTAAGAGAATGGTGTGTGTTGGTATTGATCTCTTTCTCTCTCTCTCTCTCTCTCTCTCTTTCTGATTCTCTCTGTTTCTCTTTCTTCCTCTCAGGTTACTGTTCATTGACTCGGAGTTCCGCACACTCAAACTACAAGGAGAAGACTCTGCTGGTCGCAAGCACATCCTGACAGTCAAACTCAAGCCCAAGGTCATTAGAAGTCTCTTTCTCTAATGTCTCCTGGGGGGGTTTATTTAATTGCGGTTTACCCCTATTCAGCTGATAGTTTGTAGGAGGAGTTGATAAAGAATGATTAAGACTGGGAGTCCTTTTATTTTCCATTTTTCACTTCTCACTTTTGGAGTAAACTTATGACCTGTGACTACAGATGTTTAGTTGTAGGTAAATAATTCTCTTAATGCCACAACCAATCATAAAAGGCCAGACTGCTAAGACAAGTTGATGGAAGAATCTTCAAACAAGGTCAAGTTGACAGATCACCACGGCTACTTTAGAATCCAACTCCACTCCTCTCCCATCGGGGGAAAAGAAGCAGTATAGTGAGATGTTCTTTTTTCAGAGATGCCAAGTTGAGATTTGCTTCTGCCAGCCGGCGTCAGATGCGCAGCAGCATCCGTGAAACGAGGGCATGCAGATAAGGAGTGTGTGTGTGTGTGTTTGTGTGTATACGGTGTGGCCTAACGCGATTAGAGAGCGTACTGAAGCTCAGAGAGGAGTGAGAGTGAGTGGCCCGACTGAGGTGGCGACATCTAACACCCCCCACCCCTGCCCACCCAAGTTATAGCTCACTCCGCTGGGCTTAGCTGATGCCGAGGTTAGCCAAGTCAGCTGCAGAGGGTCGGTGTGCGTGTGGGGTGTGTGCGGTGCAGAGATGCCAGCTCTGAGGCGGGCACAGTGCGGGGTCCTGATGGGATTCAGTGTGGCGTGAGGATTCCCCCCTGTGCCCACCTGCCCAAACTACCTGCTGGGGCAAGGGAGGGGTAAAAATAGCGTGGCTGCCCCAGTAGCACATCTGCTGCTACTCTCCCCTCATTTCTCTCTCTCTCTCTCGTACACACACACTCTCTCACACACACATATACACATATATACAGTCACTTTTCCTGTAATGTGTGGGCTTTGCCAGGCAGCGCCAACCCACTGTGAGCTCGGCCAGGTGGGTGGCTCGTTGGGTCGGTGTAGTTAGCGGCATGAGGTTGGGTGCAGGTGAGATTAGAGCCGATACAGCGGGCACAGAAATGGGTCGCAGGCAGGGTGTGAGATTTCAGGTCAGACACACGGTGGGCATGATGACGATGTAGTACATACATGACGGAAAAGTATCCAAGCGTCAGTCATTTGGTTTAACCCTTTCGTCAAGATGAACTGTTGTCAGTCAACCTATTTTAAGAGGGATATGATATGTGAAGGAAAAAGAATGGATTTCTTTTTTTATCAAGTATAAATACATCATTAATTAATGTATTTTGTATTAGTCATTAATTGAATAGTGACTTTTTGTTGTTGTTGTTTTCTCAAAGCTTTCTCTTTGCTTTCTCTCTCCCTCTCGTGTGTTTCAGCATCCAGAAGAGGCCCCTGAGTGTCTAGCCGATCTCCCTTTTCCCTTCCACATGAATTGGACTCCGCAGGTACCCCTTCCCCATCCGCTCCCTCCTCTTGCCCAGCCGTCTCCCCAGCTTTCATCTGCCATCACACCCGCTCCTTTATCACCCAGTAATCCTCGCACGCTCTGTGCTGATGATCTTTTGTATTGTAATGACAGTTACTCTGTAATACTCGATTCAGCCCATCAACAGCGGCGGGCGTGTGATGATGAAATGAGTTATGAAATTTGTAACGTGCAGAGCACACACATACACACACACACACACACACACACACACACACACACACACACACACGCTCACGCTCGTGTGTGGCTTTCATGTCTCGCCCCCGGAAGAATAACAATTAGCTCTCGCAGCCAGACTCGGAACAGCGGTGCCGACAGTGATGAAATAAGAGAAAGAGCGTTATATAAAAAAAAAAAAAACTTTTTTTTTTTTTCTAAAAAGAGATGTGGTTATGTAATTTATAAGGCACTATTTGTATTTACAAGGCAAGGAGGACCAGGCCTATTTCAGCCTCTTGACTCTGTCCTCATCTGTACAGCATGTCACAAAGAGAATGGAGTCAAAACAGGGATTTCTTTGCTCGCTTCAGATAGGGTGTCAAAGTGTATGTAAGGCATAAAGTGTGTGTGTGCGTGTGTGTGTGTGTGTGTCTGTCAGTCTGTTAGAACAGGGCTTTTTGTGTTTTGGGGGGGTGAAAATTTTTTGTGGACGTGTGTGTGTTTTTCTGTGCATCTGTTGGTTGTGAGCCTGTGTGTAAGGTGTTTTGAGACTGTGAGGTGTATGTTTGGGTGTTCTGTTGTGTGTATGGCATCTGTTGAACATGTGACTGTGTGCGTCAGCTTAAGTTTGTATGCCCGAGTGTTGCGTCTGTTGTGTTGGGCATCTGTTGGATGTATGGAGGTGTGTGTGTGTGTGTGTGTGCGTGCGTGCGTGCGTGTTTGTGTGTGTGTGTGTGTGTGTGTGTGTGTGGTGAGCCTTGCCTGAGGGGTGTCGGTGGGCATGGCGTGGGTACATGGCAGGCTGGCGGATAGGAACGAGAAGGGAGTGTGGAGTCGGCCGTCTGTCAGCTGCAGTCCTGCTGAGCTGCTGATGTCCTGAAGCACCCCCCTCCCACTCCCCCCCAGTCCTCCCCATCTCTTCCTCCACACCC
Organism: Tenualosa ilisha; assembly: GCA_015244755.2. NCBI lineage: Eukaryota > Metazoa > Chordata > Actinopteri > Clupeiformes > Clupeidae > Tenualosa > Tenualosa ilisha. Next base: position 3,209,127 of record PYXC01002282.1, on the reverse strand, counting down.
ACCCACCCGACACACACTCCCATGAGTAATTATTACCTGTCTCCTTGCAGGGGCCAAGAACTCAGTGTGTGTGCGTGTGTGTGCGTGTGAGAGTTGTTGTGAACCCATAGCTTGTGTGTGTGTGAGTGAGTGAGTGAGTGTGAATGCGAGAATGAAAGAGAGGTTGCGAGATGGATGTACAGTGTGTACCTATCAGATGGCTTGGCTGCAGCCAGTCATTGTTGGTTACCTGGTCCACCAGTGCAGGTGTGTCTCAGCGTGAGGCCGTCCAGTCAGGCATGGGCTGTCCGCGGCCAGCAACCAGCTGCGAGAGACCAGGGCCCACTGACTGCAGACGGGCAAGCAAGAATCATGTCAAACTTTCCACAATAATTACTCCCATCTCCAGACAGCTGACAGACCTGAACCCACACAATCAAATGATGAAATTGACTTAAAATGCAAAATATTATTGAGCAGAACCAAAAGTTGTAGGTGTACTGGGCATAACTTGACGAGAGGGCTATTTGTGGTAGCCTGAAACACTGACGAATTTCTTATTTGAGCGTTCTTGTTTGTTAATTCGTTTTTAAAATCAAGAAATGAGTTTATGTGACTCATAGGGAAATGTTGACAGCCACTGAGAATGGAGCAATTCCATTGATCAGACTTAAATCCGCGGTATCCTTGATTTATTTTTCTCCCCCTGTTTTAATGACTTTATGCATTCTTGGTGATTACGAGAGGGAGGCTAATTAGATGTTTTTCACAGCTAGGTGAGCAGACTTCCAGCGCTCTCATTTTGGTTTCGGGCTGGTTTCCAGCAGGAGCCTCAATAACAAGCCCCGTTTTACTTGGACCATATATTTGTATAAAAGCATAACTATAATCACGGGCCTGGCATTAATTGGAAAGTAATTGCAGCGTCTTTGCACCTGTGCAATGCTAAATTGTGTGCACTCTGCTGGCGCCGCGACCCATCAGTTTTGGTTCATTTTGTCTTGTGGCTGTCAGGCCCCTCCTCTCCTTTTAGTTCCTACTCTGATTTAAGTGCGGGTGTGTGTGTGTGTGTGTGTGTGTGCGTGTGTGCGTGTGTGCGTGCGTGCGTGCGTGCGTGCGTGCGTGCGTGCGTGCGTGCGTGCGTGCGTGTATTGTTGGGATAGATATTACGAGCTTTCTCATAAAGAGAATGCAGAGTGTTAACATTTTCAGTCTTAGTCGCACAAGTATACACATCCTCAACTCGGTTTTGAACTGTGTATTTTTCACCCCTTTGTACATACAGTCTATGACTATTTCACCAAGTCCTGATTCTTTTGCTGCGTATTTGAACTTTATTTATTTATTTATTTATTTGTGAGAGGGGGTACTGTCACAGTACATGAAAGCAGATTGGACAGATTGCCTCTGTCAATCTTAAATCTGTACAAGGCAGTGATGGCATTGATCACGCAGTAAGGATATTAAAGATAGGAATTAGATGCTACAGTAAATGGCAATGGTAAAACTAACGCGATTAGACCACTATTCACAGAAATGTCCCTAATCTCGTGTGACATTTACGGTACACAAAAAATATCAACTGTGCAGATTTTTGTTCTCTGCAACATTTTCATCACATCGCAATTTGTCATTTACACTTTCTTGAAGTTAGTCATTGACAACACTTATATACTATATACTAATACTAAATTTTATCTAGTCAGTTTCTGTAAATTCCGACTCACTAAATGAAGTGAATTCTAAGTGAAAATGCAATTGCTTGTATTTAATACCATGCTATTAATCATTATTATTTTCTGAGTCCTGAAAATCGGCCATCTTTCCTTATTGTTCCCAAGATAACCAATGATATAACTGGTCATGAAATGATTGGAGGCATCTTTCTTTTTCCTCCCACTCTTCCTGTAATCCACCCTTTATCTGCACATCTCCTCTAGCAGTGTTGGCTGGCGGGGTTGGTGGTGCAGATGAAACCTGCCCCTCATTTCTTCCTCTAAAAATAAACTCTGTGGTTCGGTGAGGGGGCTAAGAGGGCCGAGGGTGCACTGCCCCCCAAGCCAAACCTTTCAGGGCTGCGAGTTTTGATTAAAGGTATTTGACCCAGACCTATGCAGCCTCATGTATGTGTGTGTGTGTGTGTGTGTGTGTGTATCTCTCAGGAGCAGCCCACTATCTCCACACACACACTCACACACACTCACTCATTTTCTCTCTCACACACTGATGCCGACAGCAGACAGTAAACCTGGGCATGCCGCCACGGGCCTGTCAATCAGCTCTGGTGATTTATGGCCTACACATACTTTAGCCATTAAAGCCTCGCAGCTGAGGAGCCCGGCAGAGGAAGTGCGAGAGCCGAGAAGTGTTTGTTGAACTAAGACGCAGAGGAAGTCAGAGAGAGAGAGGAGAGCACGAGTGGACCAGCCTGCCTGTGTTGCTGCCTGCGTTACTGCCTGCCTGCCTAGTGGATAAAAAGAGACCACTGACTTGGACTTGTTTGGTTCTTGTGTGTGTGTGTGTGTGTGTGTGTGTGGAAGTGAAAAGTTTTCTTTGTCTCTTTGTCTTGTCTTGGAGATTTGACGGCTGGACAAATGTGTTGAAAGACCTGCAATCAAAGGGAACCAGGGTTGTCAGTAATGGGAAGCTGATGCTTCTTTGGCGATGACTCGGCCTACAAAATACAAACATTTTCAGACTTTCCCCTTTTCAACTTTTTATTCCTTAAATGCGGACAAGGAATAATGAGAGGCAGTGAATGGCTGGGTATGGAACATGTAACCATACCATAGACTTCCATAGACAGGAAGTGTATGTGTGTGTGTGTGTGTATGTGTGACCCTGAGGAGTCTCATACAGTTTCACAATTCTGGTCTCCATCTAACTTTTTAAGTTAACTAAGTTTCTTTATCTTCTTTCTGGTTAGTCTGGTGTCTGGTTGTGTCAAAAAAGTTACTAGAACCGTTTTTTTTATTTTTTTATTTTTTTTTAAACAACATAATTAAGTCTGAAATACAAAAGTTTATTAATTAGGAGACTTGCTTGTTTCCTCTGTTGACCCATAAACAAAACTGGAGAAGCGTGGGTGTATTTGGTGCAAGAGTGATGTTTGATGATGAGGAAAAAGAATACTGTACATTTTTGTGTGCATGCGTGTGTGTGTGTGCGTGCATATGCGTGCTCACTGAACTGAAGAACATCAGGGAGTTAGTGACAGTTTAAGACAGATGGACACAGCAACCCAACCCCCTCCTCATGCAGTTTCATACCAGCTGTTTAAGAGGAAATCATGGCGTTTTTTTTTTTTTTTTGATGTGTTTGAATGCTAAGCTTTTGATTTCTTCTGTGCATATTGCCACAGGCCTGGGAAATCGGATGCAAATGAACATTTGTTGCCAGTTTTTTTTTGGTTTTGTTTTTTTTTTTTCCTATGGAATGGCTACTTATTTTTACAGTCCACAAAATCCCTTAAGTCAAGATTTTTTTTGCTTTTGAACCAAAAATAAATAAACATAATATATATATATATATATATATATATATATATATATATATATATATATACACACACAAACTCTTTAGTTTGCTGCTCATTAAAACTGTTGTGGAGCAGCCATAGTCTCTCGTCTCGCTCCCCATGCGCTTCTCATGGCGTTAGAGAGACAGCCACACGTTGAGACGCACCAGCTGTGCCCGATCCGCGGTGGCGTTGAACATTTGTCATCTGTTGTGCTGCGCCCCTCACAGAGCACCTTGGCCCACGTTCACGGCCGCTTCCTGCTCCACTTGGAAGGCCTGGCCGAGTTCTGGTCGGTGCTGGATGAGATCGACGAGCAGACGTGGGTCCTGGAGCCAGAGAAGCCCTCCCGAGCGGACACCATGAGACGGATCGCTATTGGTAACCATGCCTAGTCTTCCTCATCCACTTCCTCCCCTGTGTTTTACGTTACATTAATCTAACTAGTAGCCATTTTGATTTTTGTAGTTGTTTTTTTTTTTTAGACAGAATATGTAGATATCATTTGTTTATTTGCACACTGAATACATATATTCTGCTCTTTCTATGCTCTGCCACTTTCTATTAATGTGAGTAAACAACCAGCCACTATTTTTTTTATAGACTGCTGTTATTTTGAAATAATAACTATAAAAATATTGCTCAGAGCTCAAAGGCAATCACCTCAGGCATTGAGCCCCGCTGTCCTCTACAGTTGAGCACAGTTATTTACTCACTTTAGATAATTAGATAAGTGGACAAAATCCATTTTCTGACCTAATGACCTGTTAACGACTACGCAGGGAGCAACGTCTCCATAAAGGTGGAGATCGACCCCAGACACCCGAAGATGCTGCCTGATTGCTGTCTGCTCGGAGCAGAACATGGTGGGTAACCTCCCACACACTGATTATTTTCACTCGACCTCTTAGCCTGGTGTTCACACCTACCGTTGAGGCAGGAAGTCACAAATGAGTAGGCTGAATCTCTTGATGCATTTTTTTTTTTTTTTTTACCCAGTCGTGACCTGCCTTTTCTAATTACTTCAAATAGCATGTAGATGTCTAAACAGTCAAGGCCTTGGTCTGAAACTCTTCTGCACAGCCACAATGAAACTGTCCTCATCTGCTTGTTCACAATTCAATGTTGGAGCACGTTCAGAATGTCAATGTGCAGTGGTGAAAGACAGTTTGCATCACTTAAGTCCCTGTGATTGTTTCTTTAAATCCAAGGTCATGGCTGGCTGACAATGGTACATGGCAACATGCCGCCTGGTTGCCTAGCAATGTTCTTCATTGATATTAAATCCACACTTCAATAGTCAAGACACTGGCAGACACTGAACCTAAAAAAGAGGGGTCAGACAGAAATATTGCTTTTTGCATTTACAAATGACAAAACAGAGCGGGCGGCCCATCACACACCGGCGAGATTGATCTCTCGGGGTGGAACAGCCAGGACCGTGTGCGATTTATTCGAATGATTTGAATATTTCCCTCTCTGTCGGGCTGTCGCCAAGTGAAGAGAAACACTTTGTGCCGCTTGTCTATCGCTCGCCCACCCTCCACTCCCCCGTCCCGCGCTGCACCGCACCGCACCGCGCTGCGCCGAGAGCAGAGAGATCAGTGCCACGGACTCGCACACTTCATGTCCCCGCGTCTGATGGAGGACCACGAGACCCAGTCTGCATAGAATGGGACAAGGTCCACTTAATTGAAACTAATCTTCACAGACAGTCGACAGGAAAGACAAAAAAAAAATGAAAGCCCAGACATCGTCGTCTCTGGCGTAGACAGCAGCAGCCACGGCTCAGGGTAGTTTTTGTCATCTCAAGACTGATTTATGCAGCGACAGCAGGATTTGATTTCACCCCTTTTGTCACAACCTCTCCTCCAGTTTAGCCAGTGTTAAGCTTCGGAGGCGGATGCAATTGAGGGTGGACTCATTAGAAATGCATTGGTCTTCCTTAACGCATTAGGATCACATTGTCACACTCACATTGTGTGTTCTGTTTTTTTTTTTTTTTTTTTTTTTCTTATTTCTTGCAGTGGTCACCCCCTTGAGGACCAAGCTTAATGCCAACATGCATTTATGGTAAGGATAGTCTAAACACAGATTTGTCAGTGAGTGGTTGCCTAGAAGTATGAAACTGCATCAAATCAAAGGGTTTATAGTCAGTGGCAGATGTAATCTCATAGATGCAAACTTTTTTTTTTAAACAGGTATGCTTGTGAGTGTGTTTGTTCTGATCCTTGCATTTATGTTAAAGTTATGTTAAAATAAATACAGTCTGTGAAGATTTGTAGTGTGGATACCTTGGCCCTGAGTATTTCATTGTGTACAACTATGTTTTTTTTTTTTTTGTTGTTTGTTTTTTTAGTAAATCATTGTAAAACCATATTCATTCCTGCCTCTCCCATTTGCATGTTAATTCTTAATTAGGGTGTGAAGAACCGATCTCCTGTTTGCTTTCAGGAATCCAGACTGCAGCATTCTGCAGAACATGAGAGACGTTCTAGAGATAGAATTCCCATCACCTTCCACCCACGAAAAATCTGTATGTTGCCTTTCTACACACACGTACACACACACACACACACCGCCTTTTTTCTTTTACATTTCACACAAGCATAAAAATTAAATATAAACATAAAAATGACACGCTCACTGTGGCCATATTTTAGGCTTTTTTCCTCCTTCTTCTGACAACCCCCCCCCCCCCCCCCGCTTCACTACATTGATGTTTCTGGTAGATTTAGGGTACACATTTCCTTTAATTGGGTTGTTTACAGATAAGATCATTACAATAACAAAGGTGGCAGAATCGTCGGCAGTATCAAGAGCTTTTTAATCACAGATTCTCCATTTATCTTTCCCTCTCTCTCTACTCCTGCGTGGCGGGTTGAAAGGGCTCTGTGTTTACTCGCAGACAGCACCAGTGATTAATGCTCCACCATCATTAACATTCTGAAGAGGGAAAAGTTTACTTGACCAGATGTTTAAATTTTTTTACCTGCCGTCCTTTTTAATGGATTGCTTGAAAAAAAAGGCTTCTAATTATCTGAAAAGCAATATGCAAACAGAGTGAGGTGGGGGTGGAGAGGAGGTTGGGTGGAGAGTGGTGGAGAGGGATGCTGGAAGATGGGTGACAGCGGTACCACTACAGCCTTGAAGCTGTCACTCGCTAAGGCGGGGGATTTTCTGAAGTGTGTGTTCAGTGGGGTGGGGAGGTATGAACAAGGTAGATGGGGATCAAGTGGGCACAGGTTCGGTAAGCCCAACTAACGTCTCCTCACCCCGTGGAAACAAACAACGACACCTCGCCTCGTCTCAGCCCATTAGAGAGGCCGTGTGGAGAGGTGAGGAGGGTCTGGAGGAAAGGGAGGAAATGGAAATCAAATAACTTCACACTAATCTTTCCGCAACATTTCAGCTGATTAGGGCTGAACTATGACTCCCCCACCCCGATTTATCTCACTTCACTCTTGGCATAAACTGTGAAACTCTCTTGCGTGTCCAGAATCTGTAGAGTTTCACAGACCACTTTGGTTATGTAATGTAGACTAAAAATTCATAAACAACTGACTTAGTGCCACTACTCACTTAGAGGATATTCCAAGTAGGTGGTTAAGTAATAAACGTGGGTAAGTTAAGCTAGAGGGAGTGGTAAACCTTCTAATAGAGTAGCCTGCTGGCTTTGTTTATTTTTGAGAATGAGAACTCCAGGCTCTTCTTTTATCAGGTTTACCACTACCTCAAGCTTAACTTTCCCTGCTTTGCCTCTCAATCACCTACTTGAAATGGCCTCATGTTCTCCAGGTGTTGTTTTGTTTTGACTAGTTATTTGTATGTGCGGCATCATAGCATCTCGGTTGTTCATTTCCAGAGCCTCAGTACAGAGTGTGGCATTTGTTACTCTTACCGGCTGGAGTCTGCCATCCCAGACCAGGTGTGCAACGACCCTCGCTGCGGACAGCCCTTTCACCAGGTCTGCCTGTATGAGGTGAGCAAGCTCTTTTAACAGCCCAGCCCACTGTAGTGGAGTCACTGAGGATGAATTACTGATGTTGTCTACTGCTCAATAATTGCTTGCACCTACTCTGAGCCTACACTTTTGCCTTTTCTAGATTGTCAAACCCTAGTCACATGTGATCAGTGGTAACATTTTAAAATTTAATTTGTACTTCAACCTCAGTTAACCTGTCCAGTCTATCTATAGAAAAGGAGACCAATCAACGACTTCCCCGTACCTAAAGGAACAAAGGGTGTATACATGTTTGTTAAAGACTCTGCTTCTGTTTGGAAGACTTCCTAATTACTTCTGTCTCCTGCAGTGGCTAAGAGGTTTGCCTACTAGTCGCCAGAGCTTCAGTATTGTGTTTGGAGAGTGTCCATACTGTAGCAAGGTAGGTGCTTTTCCTTGCTTTATTAATACTCATTACACACATAGATGACATTTGTTTATGTTAAAATCCACATGATTTATTAAATATAAAAGATATAAAAGCTCATGCTTGTTACAAAAAATAAATGCGTTCCATTCCAAGAACCATATATATTTAATTTCCTGAAAAATACCATTCATATTTCCTTCAGCCAATTACAGTGAAGATGGTAAAAGCTTGACCTGCCTACAGCAGAAGAGATGCCCTCCATAATCAGCACAAATCGGTGGCTTTGATTTAAGGCCCTACCACCATCCATCATAAGACTGACCTCCAGGACTCCAGAGGGCATGTAGTAGTCCTCAAGAATTCAGCGAACAAAAGCTGCCAGAAAGAAGAGAATCAGAATTACCCCAACAACTAGCATTGAGTTGCTCCAGCCCCACTTCCTCTCAGCTTCCTCAGTCTGGGTGCCCAGTGTGCAGCTGTGAATGACATCAGAGCCAGGATATACCCATGGCTCCTTGTAGTGTTGACCTCCATGTCCCCAACTGGTGTAGCTACTCCTTGGGTGGTCTTGGTCATGAGCATATTCCCTCTGGTAGCGGTCATGACTGTAACCAGGGGGAAATGAGTGCCCATTCCTTTCACATCGCCCTCTGATCTTTGGGGTGGCCCAAGCTCTGTTGGAGCGATTTGAGGGGCTTCGGCCAACTTCTGATGGGATCCTTTGCAGGTGTGCTTCTTCTTCTTCAAGTTCTGCTCTTCTACTGGCATATTTTGGTATGCCTTTTTTCTTTACAAAAAAAGGGTGTGGCACAAAAAATGTTTATGTAATATTTCAGTGAATAAACACATTTCATTCATTGACCTTGTTATGTCTTCAGTTACTGTCACATACATTCAAGTCAGATGTTTTATACACTTTAGTATCACCCAACAGCTAATAGCACTGCATTTTTCTCAGACCCAAACACAGAGAGAGAGAGGGTGAAGAGAGCGCCCTGTCTCTGTATTAGTGCTCAGTCTTAAAGCGAGGGCTCCTGCGAAGGCTTACTTTCTCCATGTCAGGGCACAGACTGTCTACTGCTGCCGCCACTCTCTGGCGGGCCTGGGCTCTTCTGTACTCTGGGCCAGGAGAGTAGTCTTCATCGCTGTCCTCAGGCTTGGCCTCAGGCCTGGCCCTGGGCTGTCTTTTCTGTGGTAAAGGTTTCACGTGTTAATAAACAAACAAAAAATAGACTGTCACTGTCAAAATAGACACGAAATGAAGCTTCGTATGATGCAAGATTGAGAACTTCTTCACCTTCTGTGGAGGCTTGGTTACATGGCCTCTGCTGTGAACCGAGGTTGGCCTAGTGTCCTCTTCAGAATGAGAATCCGAAGTATAATCATCGTTCTCTTCATCATCCTCTTCCTCCAGAAGACTGGGTTTTGATTTAACGGCTCTTTTTCCAGCAGGTTTGGCTAGGCCAGAGCCCTAAATGATCAAGTCAAAGAAGGGGGGAAAAATATATTTCAGGAAACCACATCATGGTATTATATCAGCTTCTAACCGCAGATAGATGAATCGCCAATTCAGGGCGGCCATACCTGTTCACGAGTCTTTCCTGATGGTTTCGCTCTGTGGAGACTCGGCTTTGGTCTATCCTCATCGGAAACATCACTGCCAGAAGGAATGGTCTTTGGCTTGGCTGTTCTTCTTGCGGGAGGTTTGGCTTGGCCTGCAGTCTGCGCATTTGAGAAGGGGAAAAAGGAGGTAGGAAATGTCACAAGGAATCTTTATGTTACTTTACATCCACATGAATCACTGCTTTATTTTAGCCTTTGTCCTCAAAACGTGCTCTCGGAGCAATGGGACCAATTCCCATTCGGAAGAGCTTCTGTGCTGCCGAGCACTTGGGGTTATTCCCTCAAGTTTTGCATTTTACATTAATTCCGACTGTCAGTCGTAGCCATCTACTATTCATTGGCTAAGCCTGTGCGCAGACAGAGGGAGGTGAGCCGGAGTACACAACCCTGACAAGGAGGGAGTGCTCTACATTCTTCATCAGGAGGAGTGATGAGAGACAGAGGAGTGTGGAGGGCTCTGGTTCTTATTAAATCATTAAGATGCAAGGAGATCAGATCTTGCACAGGCCCCGGGTCACAGGCCTGCCTGTCCTCTCCGCTGCTTTTGAAGAGCGCTGGTGGAGAGATGGGCCAACAATACGAGTCCAAGGAGGGACTAAATCCCCCAATGCACCCCTCGGTTCTCCCCTCCAACCCCCACCATCGTTTACTCCCTGAGACTCTAACTCCTGCCTCACCTTTTCTATCTTCCCAGCTCTCCTTTGCTCCCTCTGTTTTCCTTCCTGTCTACCAGAACTTCTAGAAGTTTCTTTCTCTCGCTCTCTTGCATTGCTCTTTTGCTGACCTGGACCCCCTCCACCCCACTCACCCCCTTCGTGATTAATGGTCTCTCAGTGCTCTCCTGAAGGTGGCAATTCTCCAAACTAAATCTGGCCACAGATCGTCCGTGAGGTCAGGTGCAGGCAAAATAAACGCAGAGAGGGAGCAAGAGAGAGAGAGAGGGAGAGAGTGAGTGCAAGGAGGCAACTTGAATGTGGTGAACAGGAACACAGAGCCACCGTCGTTCCCCCTCTCGCCTGACGTGGACATGGGAGTGCAGAGACACCCAAGGTGACACTGATGGTGTTGTTTTAAACCTCCATTCACAGGCTGCTTTCAGCTTGACCCTTCAGGAGGGGAGACGAGCACCAGAGAGTCGGTGAGGGGGAAAAAAAATACAGGACTACAAAGACAAGCGGGGCAGGAGCTCAAATCTTCAGTGCCCTCTGTGTTGACACTGATCTTTTCCATCTGCAAGCCGGGTTTGGCCAAGTTTTAATAGAAGGATGGAAAGAAAGGACAGGAGAGAGGGAAAGCAAAAAGAGTCCTCAGTCAAGCTTCACACAGGGATTTTGTAGGGAGATTTCAATGTTAGGCATATGTGAAAGTGTTGCGGTGAAGGGGTCAACCTTGGATATTGTTCTCAGGAGTCGTTTCAAGGTTCTCTGTCTTTGTGTGATATCTCACCTTAACCCAAACGATATGAAAGAGGGTTGAATAAAGTAAGTTTTGCAGAGGCAAATAGGCATAAATTTGCAGGGTAACGGCTATGGCAATGGCTATTTTGCTGGGGTCCTAAACAAACAAACAAACAAAAAAAAGCGCACAGAACTTTTTGAATATAGCAGGACAAATGTAAGGACAAAATTCAGGTTTAAATTGAGTGGTGCTGAAAGCAGGAGGGATGCTGTGGGGTTTAAGGAGATGGAGAGCCTCGGTTTAAAATTTGTCATCAAAACAAAATTAGACACCCTCGCTCTTGACTAATGCCCGTGCCAGCCAAGGGCCACCTCAAAGATGAGCAATAGCTACATCACTATCACTGTGTCAATATGACCACAAGTCATGCATCTCTGTCAGCCTCTCTGGCATCCTGTTTTCCTAACATTGGACAGGCACCAGCTAGCTTTCGGGCTCTAATAACATGCCACAATGTGAATCAACCTTCCGTAAAACGTGAAAAGATGAACAGAATAGCTAAAGTGGTATTGTTTTGTCCTGCCAAAATAAATAAATAAAAGTGTGCACTAATTTGGCTACACATGCTACAGTTTCAAGGTACTTGAAAAAAAGGCCAAAAGTAAAGTGATTAAAGGAAACCTTGCAATTTAGTGGTAAACAGTTTTGTGTGAGAGGTCCTATGGCAGGGTCACTGCGGTAAGGGTGTTTGTGACACAAACAGGCAAAGTGGCCATAATTGCACTCCGATGTTGTGGTTATTTAGCAAACTCGTAGAACTTTGACACCCAAGCTGTTTCCTTTTACGCTTTAGCTGAAGATCAGCCTAATACTTTTGCTGCATGAAAATTAGAACAGGGGAAAAAATGTATGTAAATAAATAAATAACAAGGCTGACTGCAATTCAGCAGTGCCAGGTGATCTTTTGGCCTCTTATAAAGTGTGTGTATTCAACAACCTCCAAATTGGGCGATTTGGGCTTTCAGCAGTTCAAGTTAGCTGTGATCAACTGTGAAGTGATTCAGGGGAGAATGCACGGCTCCCCACTCCACTTCAGACCTCCTCATGAACGCTGAGCCCTGACATATGGGTCACCTGAGGTTAACCTCCCACTCACTGCACCGGTCAAGATTCACCACCTCAATATATTTAGAAGGGGAACTGATACACGTTTTGTGTTTCTTCGTTATTTCATTTTTCATCCATCCATCCATTCATTCATTAACATATTTAATTAACAATTTACATCTTATTTGGGGTCAAGGTAAACAAATCCATCAACACAGGCTTCTCACCATCATTGCGAATCTATTTTCAAATCCCTGAAAATTCTCTTGTATGCACTGAAATGTGATGGGGAAAGGGCAAGTGACATTTGAATAACCATAAATAAGCAGGACTTTAATGCTGTGGCTCTCTGTTGGGCACAGTGGGTGTAGCTCGAGGCAATGGGGCTGTTAGACAGGCCTTATGCTGTCACCACTCACTCACTCACTCTCTCACTCACTCTCCCCTCCAGGCCAAGACCAATGGCCGACAGCATCATAACAAATCCCGAGGAGAGGAGAGGAGACAGAAAGGGAGGACAGAGAGAGAGAGAAGGAACAGAGGTAAAAGGAGTGAAGAAAAACCTTGATGGCTAGTGCATAGGGGGAAAAAGTGGAGAGCAACTGCAACACTCGCAGTGTCTCTGAAACAGAGAACTGGGAAAGCCCAAGGAGAGCGGAAGAGTAAAACTTGAGAGGGGAGAAAAGATGGAGAAAAGAGGGCCTGGCACACACAGTCTTACTTACTCCCTGCTAGGACCACAGGGCTTAGCGTCTCCTGCGACGTGCTACGGGTCAAAAGAGGGTTCTCCGACCCCAGTATTTACTGCTCCCTCCCAGACAGATAAATCCAGGCGCAGCCCCATGCTCCAGCAACCCTTCCATCTGCTCTACATTAAAGCCAAAGCACTGACAATGGGCCAAGAGCCCATCACACACACATATGAACACATACAGCGCATAGGGTCAAACTCACACACACACACACACACACACACACACTTACCCTGAGGGCTGATGGTTCTGACACCTTCTCTGGTCTGGGTCTGGGGAGGTCCAAGAGGCTCTGGCTCCTTGAGGCCTTTGGCAAGGCATCACTTAGCACCCGTCTCAGTGCCTGGTAGTCGGGCCTCGTTTCGTACCTCAGTTTTTTGACATGGAGCATGAAGTCGGCAAGCTCGGCTGGGAACAGAGGCAGACACAGTGAGGAGACAGATCAAGTGAAAGATGGTGAGATTTCTAGAAGTTTCTCGAGCCCCGTTGTCCCCTGCTGGTGAAGTCAATCCAGCGGGGCAATTAAACTTGGTCTCATTCATATGGAGTTCCAAGTGTTCCAAGATGCAACCTGAGGCATGTGCATTTATTAACAGCTATACCCCCAAATCACACCTTGGCACACACACACACACACACACACACCCCAGAAATGACAACCATTTTTCCCCAAGGTCGTCCTGCCTAAATCAGTCCATCTGTCTAGGACACAAGCAGGCCAGAAATGGGACCTCAAAGAACTGCCACCACGGCCCCTTCTCATCACCCGCATCATCATCTGTGTTTGGCTTTACGGTATCTTGACTTTTTCTTCCCTAACATCCAAACTCTCATTGCTCACAGTAATAAATATGCTGCTTATAGAGGCAGGATTTGTGGCAAGAGCGAAGGAGGCCGTGAATGTATATCAAATGCACAGGCCTGATGCATGCTGGAGGTCTTATCTCCCTGGTCCAGCTGCCTAGAGCTGTACAAGGTAGGAGGGGGAATAAGGCCTAATAATAATCATAGATCACAAAGCCTCCTTCACACGACACACACGTGCCCTCTCCTCTGCCTTCTTTTTTTCTTTTTTGGAAACGCCAAGTGAGATAATGATGTGGAGTTCAAAAAGAGGGTGCTTTCCTTCAGCAGTGGCGACACAGGCCCTGTTTTGATGGAAGACAGGCAAGGAGATTGCGGTTGGGGTGAGGGAGGGGTGGTGGTGATGGTGGCGGTGCGAGTGTGCCGTCAGAAACAGAGTGAGAGAGAGAGGACACTGTCACCCCACCTGACACACACACACACACACACACACACACACACACACACCTACAATGCCCTCTTCCAGTTCATGTGTGTCTCCTCAGACACACCTTGTTGATCATGTGGACAGGCCCTGTTGACACATACTTACCAGTGTCAGAGGCTGTGGCTGAGAGCTGAGTTACCGAGTCGGGCAGATTTGACATCAACCTGAAAAAAGACAAACAACAAATGAGAATATGACAGTGAAAAGAGTAAAGTTTAGTCTAATCTTTGATGGCCCATCACTTTAAAAATCACTGGTGGACAACAAGGTGAGAATTAACTTTAGAAGAATTAATTAAACTTTCAGGGGCACTTTTAGGATTTAGCCTTTTCTGGTTGACTCAACTCTTTTTTTCCAGACTTTGCTTTGAAAATTCCAAAATTTCAAGCCATCCATTAATGTATGTTCACTATATGATTTTTTTAACATAACATAGTGACCTTGAGGACAAATACGTCATTATTACCTCACTGTGGTCAGAGTCATTCCTTAACAACAACAACAACAAAAGCTGGTCCAATCTGTCTGCCATGTCCCTTCAATCTCCCTTTCAAAAGAACCTTTGAGAGAGGAGAGCAAACTCCGAGGGTTCCCTGGGGAAGCATCAGGGCCTGTCATCAGTAGATGGCTACATGTGGAGGGCCCTGGCCACATCACAACCTGTGGTTGGAACCCAGGGGGTGTGGGGGTGGTACGGGGGGTGAGTGAGTGAGTGTGCTTACTTGGCCTTGGCTTCCTGGACCTGAGTCGGGTTTTTCAGTACAGAGAGCCAGGGTAGAGTCCCGCATATCCAATGCAGAAGGCAGTAGCCCAGAATCTCCAGGTCTCCCCGTCTGGACGGAGCTAAAGCAGGGAGAGTGAGAGAGAGAGAGAGAGAGAGAGAGGAAAAAGAGACGAAGAAGAAACAGAAGAAGGGGGGAGAAATTGAGAGGGGTGAGTACCTGGCCCTAGCAGTCGTACAGTAAAAAGAGGCAGCTTTGATTAAGAGGCCGTGTCACTTCCCTGGTGAAATATGCCCTTATTAAAAAAAGAAAGAGAAGATGAGGAAAAAAGCAGGAGAAAGAATAGGAGTGGAGTTAGTGGGGGTGATGATAAAGAGGACTATTTTGTTTTCTCAGCTGGAGATCTGGCCCAGTTCACAGACAAACAGGGCCCTTTTTTTGTGGTGAGGAACTATGGAGTGAAGAGAGTTGGTCAGCTTCCTCCGCGCACACAGCCCTTCCTCTCATCCTCCCTCGACCAGACGTTCCTTCTCTCTATACCTCCCCCCTTCTCACTTCTCCTCTTTTCCCCTTTTTTGTCTGGTCTGGCGGTTCGTCCCAGGGAACCTGATCCGCGCGGCCTCTGACATGATCCAGACAGCCCGTGGCCCGGCCCGACACTTTCTCCGACAGCGAGCCAGGCAGTAAAACAAAGAAATAAATGTCTGAGCTCAAATTGTTCCCACATGTTACTGGATTCCGTGGGGTCTGCACTGGCCTAAGCCAGAGACCCTAAGTGCAGCCTGCATGTGTGTGTGTGTGCGTGTGTGTGTGTGTGTGTCCGAGACCTCCTCCACCTTCAGCTCCGGCCCTAGCACATTACACAACTGCCATCTAGTGTAAACACACTTTCCTTCACTTCAGAAACTCGCTCGTGCTTTTCTTAAAGCTGCGCCCCGCTCTGCCCTGTTCCAGGGCCGCAATCGGAGCAGAGCTCACATGTGAGCAGCTCACCTCTTCATTTTTTAATGCTCACAATTTTTCCCCGCCATTTCATCTCCATGATCACTCCATCGGAGAATGCTTCCACCCAGAGCATGCTTAATTCACCCCGACATGCTAAATAACCTGCAAGATCAATGCAATTGCCCTCCGCTCTAGGGAAAAATCGGAGGCAAAGCCTCTTGAATAAAAGAGCCGGGATCTCAGGCCCAAAGTAAGCCCCGAGGCCCACAGAGCTCAACATAACTTTTCTTCACAAGCCAACAGAAGACTGTGTGTGTGTGTGTGTGTGTGTGTGTGTGTGTGTGTGTGTGTGTCTGTGTGTGTGTGTGTGTGTGTGTGTGTGTGCACTCTGTGTGAATTCCAAAAGCTCTAAGATGAGTCCATCTGGGCTTAGTATTCTGAGAGCGACGGCCTGACTGTCTGTGGACTGTGTTCTCGCCCGCTGTCTTGGCAGTGACAGTCCCTGTCAGCTAAAGAAGAAAACACTGTCTGTCGAGTCCAGTTGGTCTGTTTGGCTTGCACAGCAAAAGGTGAACTCTGTGGCCTAAAGACGGCTACGCAAAATAAATTAAGCCCTGGACAGAATGCATCAGCCTCTCCACTCTCAAAATTCAAAATTCATTACATGAATCTTTTACGATCTGAAGTGCTTTATTTACTGTAAGGGTTACAACTCAAAATGGTGGGTGACCCTCATCAGTATTGGCACGGCTTTGGAAGAATTATGAAAATCGGAGTAGTGAAACATCATCTCCGAAAAAGCTTCTAATGCTCGACGGCATCCATCACCACATGACAAACCCAGACGCTCCGTTTCGGCCTTAACTAAATAAAGCTGAGAAGTTAACGTAATCACACATGCACGTTCCCCCCTTTGTGCGAAACCAACCCACTCCAGCTGGAGGTCATCAATAAGGCTAAATTAAGCCCATCTCAGGTTGCTGCCTGGAGACTTCCATCAACTCAATACTGTAACGGTGGTACATCTCTCGAGAAATTACCTATCGACTGCATTCATCAACGGAGAAAATCTCCGCCTCGATCCATGGCAGCCATTGATCCCGACATGTGCATGACGGGAGAGTCCGCCGCGCTGCCCTCTGGCCAATCAGAGAACTTGGTGGAGAGCAGCCACGCATGGGACAGTGAGGATTTTTATAGTTACTTCATGATGCATCAATGGACTGAACATTTAAGGAAATGTTGAGAAACCATACTGTGAAACAGAACAATACTAATATAAAAACAATTAGGCCGACACACAAAACACTTGCCATCATAAAGTGTGTCTGAGTATGTGTGTGTGTGTGTATTGTGTGTGCATGCTTGGTGGAGGGGGTTACAAGAATGATCCACAAACACCGGGGCCTTCGAAATGTTGTTCATAATTGCCATCCCATTGTTATTCAGATTAGCCAAAGCGCTGTGTCAAACTCTTGAACCTCTCCTTCTGGATCTGTACCCTCTCGCATGCAACCCGACTGCTGATAATTAGGCCTTCCACTCCCAATGCAGTGGGGCACGCCGCAAAAACCTTCACCTCACTCTTCTCACCATGGTAACACATCAAAATCTATGCAAAGGGTGTAAAGTGGGGGTGTGTATGTGGGGGGGGGGGTGCAACACAATCTGCATTCATCCACCAGGGTGACTTGGTGCTAACGACCTACACAACAGCTGTCAAATATACACTGGTCGCGACAAACCACCAATCACCAAACGTCATACACTTTCATGCCATCAGACATCACAGCGATAGTGGCTTCACCCCTGTTACAGCAAGCAGGTATCCATCTGGATTGGCTATGCTATATGCGTTGCTAGCTGCTAACATAGCCTGACCCAGCGCAACTGACGCAATATGATTTACACCCTGTTAAACCCCATCTGTCTGGGAAAAGGGGAGAGAGCCAATACAGAACACATGGAACACAGCATCCGTGGAAGGCTAACAAATTGTGCGAAGCTAAAGCGTGGTATGAGCCTTGCCGATGCAAGGAGGACCCTGGCCTGCATCCCAGTGTGATTTACTTACATTCATATCAAACCTCATGTCAGTACGTGGCTGCACGAAAGCCCCCAATACATCATCGACAGCTTTCCTCATCCCTACCTGCTGTTATGTCTAACATCTCAGATATCTGCTAAAGTAGTGCACTACTTTTAAGCATCCAGCGGATGTTGAGTCCTACCACTCACCAAAGCATGTATATAAAACAATGGTAAAGATTTATGCAAGAATTATATTCACAATAAATGATGTGTGCAAAACCTCAATATGAACCGCAGGCCTTGCAGAAGCTCGGCAATTGACTTCGAATACTTCAGCATTTCATTACTGTCCAGCAGTCATGACCTAAAATTGACAACCTTGCTTTTTAATAATTTTGTCCATTACTGCTGACTTTGCATGTAGTTATCTTATTATTGTTATTTTTGCTTTGATGTATTGACAAAACTTGACAACCTTGACACAGCACTGTTAGCAGCGTTTCAGCTTCTCACTGAAGTCACTGTCCACTCACAGTGACAGGCTAAGATATATTGGCTTTCCTTCTGTGCCCAACATACAGTATCATCAAAGCTTTAATTAATGGGTAATGAATACAAGATGCAGGTTATGACTTTAAGTAATTAAGGAACTGTTCAATTTGGACTGTCCAGGTATACATGCCCTGCAGGATCAATATCCAATGAAAAAGCACTGTATGCAATTTACCACCTAATGGGTTTCCAATATCTTGACTGCAAGTTAAGGGAGAGATATGAAGTTCAGTACACATGTGTCTCATTAAATTGGGCAGTAATGAGCCGCAAACTGCTACCGAAAAAAATGAACAGGAAAAGGACAGGAAAAAAAAACCTAAACCTAACTTACAGACAGTATGTGCAATGGCAGTAAGACACCATGCATAAAAATGGCCCATGCCAACAAAAAAAGGAATACATCAGACACTACAGTCACATTAAGGTCTCCAAAACACTCAATCGGCCATTACCTACGCCTTTGTGAGCATCAATGCTTGTGTACTCAATAGTGCCATTGTGTCCTTTCTTTGGGTTCTCTTTGTACTCCTTATGGATGCCTTCAGGGTTGTACCTATAGGCAAGGCCATAGTCTGCCAAATACACCTGAAAAGAAAGATACAACTCAGTTTCTCGCAAAACTTCATCACAAAAAATCATCAAGTCATGTGGACATTTATAGCCAAAAAAGGTAGTAGCAACAAAAGTGTGCGATTAACCATGTAGAACTAATCAGTCTAGCGAGAGGACCATGTCATGGCCTTCTTTAATGAGCTCATAAAGGTTAGTGCACACCTACATTGCCACAAACCTGGCCATGGCCACAGGAAAGGCATTACATATCTCTCTGTCCATATTCCACTGATTGATGAAAAAACAAGCACCACAAACACAACACAACTCCTTAACATGGACTGTGCTCCTTGCTTACGGGGGCAGAGGTCAGCTCACCTTGTCACGATCCCTGCGGTCCAACAGGAGATTGGCAGCCTTAATGTCGCCGTGGACGTACTCGCTGTCATGAATATATTCCAGCACGTCCAGCTGCCGGAGACCAAGGCCAAAGGCAAGGGGCAAGGTTAAAAGATGAATAATTAAACCGGTGCCTAACTAGCACTTCTAATAGGCACTGACAGGTAATAGGGTACACTGAACGAGTCCTCAGCAGCTGCAATATGCAGAGGATATGCAACGCCTTAGTTAAAATAGTGCATGCATTACTGAGGATTTTTAAGTATGTCAGCTTGCAGTTTTGGTCAAGATATGAAAAAATCTGTTTGTGTACTATAAGACGTACTGTTTAACTATGAGTAATCAAAGTTTGAAAGGAAAATCTCTC
This sequence comes from Tenualosa ilisha, assembly GCA_015244755.2. Classification (NCBI taxonomy): domain Eukaryota; kingdom Metazoa; phylum Chordata; class Actinopteri; order Clupeiformes; family Clupeidae; genus Tenualosa; species Tenualosa ilisha. Next base: position 3,189,516 of record PYXC01002282.1, on the reverse strand, counting down.
AAAATTATATTTTCGTTTGATTTAACTGACATTATTTGAATTGTTTATTGTTGAATATCATCATCATCATTATACACATTTATATGCATTGAACATTTCATTCACAAATGAAAAAATATTATTTGGTGTGCAGTGATCTACACTCACTAAAAGGCACCCAAGCTGTAGGACGGTGTGCTTCGGGAATCGACCTCCACATTCCTGAAGCACTTTCTGTAAGTCAATGTCAAGGCGATCCATCACCATAAACCTGTACCTGTAAACAATTCCAAAAAATGTTTGTTAGAACTCAGCCATATTTATATACACATGGTTCCCACACTATCTTCATCAAATCAAGGACTTTTCAGGCCCAACTTCCACCAATTCCAGCACCCAAAACACCATTATTTTTTGAGACAGATAAATTACTGCACTTAGATTCTTTTTTTTTTTTTTAATGAGACCTACGTAGCTTTAAAAGGCTTAAAAAACAACAAGAGAGAGGATGATAGTGGTCATCGACCAACCCACTCCACCAATTCAAGTTCAAGGACAGTAAAACTTAAGAGTACATGAGAAACAGAACAGCCATACTGGTACACCGTAAATATCCTTCTTCCCCTGATACTTGGTGTACCTCGTTCCTTGGTGTTCAAACAAGCCTGATCCCCAGTAGGCCGGAATTCCAAGGAAGTCCAGTCCTTTTGTTCTCCTCCACCTCATCACTGGGAACATCAGACAGAGCCATTGTCACCAAACAACACATTTTTAATTCATTTCACTATGACTAGATGGACACACATAGCATAGTGATTTAATGCCAGTTTCCAGAATTACAGAAATTTATGTCATCATATACACACACATACTGACACATGTTCACCTATGTTCCCATGCGTTTATGTACAAACCCCACACAGTTGATATGAGTCTGTGTGTCTTGTCTGTGACTGGCTCTGCACCAGGTTGACAGGTGGCCAGTGGCCCTTTGGAAGAACCAGCGTCATTATCTACAATTTGGTCACTCTCTCTGAATTAGTGCTAAAACAAGCTGGGATTGCACTAATGACCACAGAGGTACATGTTTGCTTTGGCTTATTAATTCGCCCAACTGTGGAAATTTCCATCTAGGCACTTCATCAGTGACATGCACTTTTGATGTGATCACTTTGAGAGGGGCAAGTGGTCTTCCATCTTTTTCGCATGAAATGGTTTCCAAGTATCCTTCATGATTTTCATCCTTCACAAACTTCAAGCATAAAATATGGACATTCGCCTACGTTACATTTTAAGGCCTGGTAGTTTTCATCTAATATAGCACTGGGTGACCTGGATAAGGTAATGGAACCATCGGTACCATGGTAGGTCATATTGTGGCTTTATTCTGTAAGAGCACTTACTGCTGTCTGGTTTGGCAGCCCTTTGGTAGAATTTCAGCTCTGTGAACAATGGCCCATTCTCATAATACTCCTGAAGAAGAGAGCAAATGTCCTTTATGATTATGATCACATTACATGAAGATTAAAGATTTAGCCTACAGAATGACATGGAAAAACACACAATATGTTATTAAACCTGCACAATTATACTATTCTATTTCATATGTTAGAGAAATAAGAGTTCACAAGGATAGTGATTGTGATGGGTAACAGGACTAGCTGCCAACTCATTACAACGACTACAAAAATTACAAGAGGCAATCTCGTTTAAAATGCAGACAAGGGCTGTCAATAACACTGACCAGAGGAGTGGAAACGCTCTGATCCACACAACTAAATTCATTACTGTACTTACGACTTTAATCACAAAATTAGAGTGATCTCCAACAGGTGCGTCCACATCCTGGGAGGCTGAGGAGAAAGAAGCGAAGCGTGACTAACTTACAATCTGAATCTCACGAATGCAAGTCATTTCAGAATTGCTCGAACGTGCTTGTTTTCACGCGCCAGCGATAATGCATTAAAATCTGCGGGTTTTTTGCTGATTAATTCACACCGTGAGTTCTCTTATCATAGAGGCCTACTCCATCTATCACCACCCCTGTACCGCTGGGGGGAATTTTGAGCACATCGAAAGTTTAGGGACTTTTTGCTGACTTAAAAAACAGTTACGTCTGACTTAGAGAGGTGGTCCATGGTCTGTTCTGATCTAACTTAACGTTACAAGTTCACATCTGTAGGTAAATATTTTCTTCAGAGAAATTTCTTTCTGTAAGGTGATGATGATAGACTAGTTTGATCATCCAACATAAGCGTAATTATTGAGAGAAGCTGACTCAACATGTGAGGAATTACCTAGATATATTAATCCAAAACCACCACTGCCGATGACCTTTCCAAGTTTCCATCTTTTCTTTTCTGTATCAGTCACAATTAGTCCGTCTGGGAGGGGGTTAGGTAGTGCTTTCTTCTTTGGTGCCATAATGTTAAACACCGGCTAACTGGCTAACAACCACTGCAAGCTGGACAATGGACACGAATACAGTGTAGCCCAAGTTACTAATCAAGTTGCTGAAAAAACTGCTGAAAACAGTTAACTTATACGAGCTAGCGTAGATGTAACGTTACACAAGAACGGTACAGTAACTAATCAGAGCATATTGACTTGGTTACACATTGAACCAACCTAGATTAAATTTCCTACAGCACTGTTTAAGAATTAACCCACTCGCTAGGCTACATTATGTATCCAAGTTTGACAGTACCTTGTTTCGATTACTGAGTACTTCCTGAAATGATACTCCTCCCACCCTGTATTTTACGAGTCGAACCAATGAATTACAAGAATTTCCTGTCGCTAACCAATGAATACAAACCGGGGCGGGGAGAATAATTTTACAGCTCCACATCTGTGTTACAATGAAAGCAAACCATGCTGGTATGATTGCCTTCGGCTATCCTCCACGCTGGGCGGAGATACACATCAGAATGACAGCAAAACGTGTTGGCATTATTTGCTGTAGGTCGTCCACCGCTCCTACATAGGGAAATCAAAAGTGATACTCCGTGCGTCTGAGTACAAAAATGATAAGCCTACTTGATATATATAAAATTTGTATACAGTTTCAAATAGATTCTCCCGAGGCCATCAAATTGGGTTGTCATATGTTTCTACAGTTAGACTAGTTGTGGAAGAATAGGCCAAGTTAGGACACATGCTAGTGCACAGTGTTGCTTTTTAGTGAAATAGGCTGGGTTGTTGCGTGTGTATCTGCGGGTGTGTGTGTGTGTGTGAGTGAGAGAGAGAGAGAGACGTAACACATCAGTTGCCCAGAGTAGGCATCTCTTTGGAGATGTCTCCAAGATAGTGAATAGCAACCATATACAGTGTGTGTGCCAAATGGCCAGAGCATCTTTACTGGAAGGTGCATGCACTGGGGAAGACAACTTCTTGGGGTTTAAAGTAGGGTGACCAGATGAACCCGATTTGCGGGGACAGTCCCTGATTTTGGTGGTCTGCCCCCAGTAAAATACAAGAAAACCCACAATGTCCCAGATTTTTGAAGCTAAAACATTACTTATTTTAATGATATTGACTATTTTTATCTCAGAGGTCTGGTCACCTTATTTTCGAGGAAAAGCCAAAAGAAAACTAAATGGATGGGCACAGGAGATAAGTGTGTCATCAGATTAAATGACATACATAGAACAGGCAATGAACTATAGTAGACCTTACATTGCCATTGTCTCTGATGCATGCTGGATGACCCATGGTGAATGATCCATCCATCCTTGTAGATGTTAGCCTGGCAAGCCAAACCAGAAGGTCAAGATGTAGGGTCTGGCCATGACGATAGACCGGGCTAAATCCTAGGGGCGGAATCAGCAGTTGTCTTTCAGACTCCCTCTGCACGCAATAAAATAGTGCGACAGCCAATCAGAGCAATGTCGACAAAGCAGTAAATACATCCTTTAAAACAAATCACTTGCCTTTTTATGTTTAACTTTTAAAGAAAAGCCCAAGTCTAACTCTTCCAAAGTCAATGCCAAAGCCAATTCAAACGATCAGGTTCCCTGGCCACAGTCATCTTAGTTGTTTTGCACTGTCACATCATGCTAGGCCCACTCAGCGATTCTCTATAAAGACAGAGTGTTGTGATTGGTCTTACCAAACCTCAAACGGAACAGCTACTGGGGTCCTATGGCTAGACATACCGGCTGAGCAAAACTATTTGATACTGCGAGGGTGTGTCTAGATTTCTATGTAGATCTGACACTCACAGCAACACCTGCCCTAGAAGATCCAAGCAGACTCCTCTAAAGATTATGAGACATGCATGTGTAACCAAGGTCATCCCTTGCGTAAACCTGCAACTTCACAGCAGCATTGGCTCGAGAGTCAAGCACATTAGCCAGGTGACTGAAAAACCCAGGCTGCCAGTCAACTGACTTGCAGGCTCTTAAGGTATCGGAGGGTTTTTTTTTTTACGTAAACTAGCGTCCGTTACATGGAGTAATATGTGGACCACTCTACATCATACCTTCTACAGTACACTACCAACAATGAAAAGATCCTATAACTCCTTTGTAAAAGCCCACCTTCAGGTTCTTACAACCAGTACAACTTGGTGTTGTAGTTTTCTGTCAGACATTCAACTATTTGCATGCTGTATGATCCCCTCAACATCTGGATGAAGTAGTCCACATCACAAACAGCTGCAGCTCTCTTTAAGGGCTATATACTGCCCAGCATGACAGTGTTGTTGACATCATAGCTCCCACACACAGGGGACGAGCAGATCTAGAAACACACCAGTGTACTTCCTAAATGGATTAATTCAAACAAGGCCAAACAGTTGGCAAAATACTACTCTTCTATATCAACCGTTAAAGAAAGGAGGTCTATATTTTTGAGGGAGAAAAAATGTTTCCAATCCCCATGAACCTGTAAAACTAATAATAAATTGCTCAATTGCTTTAATCTACTGGATTATGAAGAAAAAGGGATTAACAAACTTTGACTGGTGAGGTGGTCAAAATATGTATATATATATAATATGCATGCACATTTATACATACAGTATAAGGAAAAATACTAAATATAAGCTGGAGAAAAAAGTACACTGAGCCAGGATAAAGCTCAAACTCTCCAGACAGGAACTTGTCATGTCCTAAATCCAAAGTCTTAAATGTACTTCACAGCACATATGCTCACTAGGAAGATATTAGAGTGTAAAGAACATACTGTTTTCAAAACGACTCCACCAAAGTCACGGAAAGAATTTTCAAGTCTTTCTCATTTAGTATTATATCAATACCAAAGAAACTTTTTTTTTCCTATGAAGGTCAGCATACTCTGAAAGGCCTCAGTTTTGTATTACATTATGTTTTATTATCACCTGTCTTTTGTCTCTCCTTGCATTATTCTTGAATTCCGCCAGAGAATTAATGGACATTGTTCTGTTCTGACTGCTAGCACTCTCTCATTTTCTCTAATAGGATATCTGTGTTTTATTTAGAACACAGCCAAACTGTTTTTATTTCCCTTTGGCTCTCACCTGCTGGGAGGATATTGATCAGGAGACACCCTAAGGGCCCAATTTAAGGACTCAAGGACTTTCTCCAGAGCACATTAAGGCCCCGCACATAAAGTGAGGAAGAGAGGGGGAACGGATCCGCCTTGTAAGGCAGTCTAACTAATGCAAACATGAGGAAGATCAATGGCAAGGAGCTGGTACAGACGTGCTCATTTCCAACCGGTATTCATAAGGGGGTTTATTCACATTAATATTATTTAAAGTTTGAATGCTTAAATAATTTGTTTGTGCAAGCAGGTAATTGGCAACGTGCGTAGTTAAGCTTTGTGCTCTAGTTTCTCATCTATCATCCAATCCAAGGTTCTTCAGAAAGACACAATTGCCTAAAGCATAATTGATTTGTTTATTTTTCTTGTGTGTGTGTGTGTGTGTGTGTGTGTGTGTGTGTGTGTGTGTGTGTGTGTGTGTGTGTGAGAGAGAGAGTGTTTTGAGAACCTCTCCATACCTATTTAGACATGAGTGGTTTTGCACATATGAATTCATAATCGTTGTGGATTTTGTGATAAGCCATCAGTAATGTTTTTTTCTTTGACTAATAGCTTAATGAAAATCTGTCTGGACCTTCCTTTCAGTGTTGGTGCTACGTTTGCACATTCCCTGTTTCCAAATTGTGTAGTTTTGCATTGAAGGTGACCTTTTCTGCCAATATGTGAATCAGCATTGTCCTTTGATCAGTGCAACTACATAGATTATAGATTTATCTCTCGACATAATCATGCACAAACTCATGACTTCAGTCTAGTGAGGACATGGGGTGTGTTCAGGAAACCCATCCACAAGAGCATGTGGTCACTTGCAGCAGGATTCACAGCTGCAGCTTGTTGCACCACAGTTCCACCTGACCTATGCATGTCTACTGCTGGAGGTGAGGCAAAGATATTTGTAGATCTCTTTACCCACCACCCACCATCACCAATGTGAACACCATAGGCATTATTAACTCTGTTAACTCTCCCTATTTAATCTTCTAACTGTCCTTTGTGTCTCAACCATCAACTTTCTCCTGACATGCCAACCATCCTTCAATCCAAAGCACAGCATCACTGCTCCCACTGAGTGCATTGTTCTTCACATTATAGGTGAGTTAGAAATACACACAGTGTTCATATGTCAATAAGTCACCTCTAGTATGTGACCCAGCCCTTTATTTTTCTGTATTTGGCCCTCACTGAAAAAAACTTTGGACACCCCTGATCTAACAGTATCAAATTTAACTCAGATTTAACTCTTTAACATTGCCTCCCAGTTATGAGGCATATACAGTAACACAGGGTTGAGTGAAGTAACTCTGTTTTATATGTTTACTGTTCAAAGTGATTTGAGAACAGGTTAGACTTTTTGTATCAGTGATATATTCAGTAGAATCACATTCTCAGAAAATGTGTCTGGACAAAGAAATAAGCCCATGATTCCATTTAGCATTGCTTAACGTATGCAGTACATCCCTTCAGTTTTATTATATTAAGTCATTTTAATAGTAAAATGGCCATGTTTTAACATAATACGTATTAGCTTAGAAACCAACAGGGTTTCAGGACTAAAATGTGCTAATTTGATTTTCCTTTAAGGAAGTTTCACATCAACATTTGATCAAAGCAGCGTAAACTCTCTGGGCGGTTGCTCCAACTTCACATATTTCTAACTTGGCAAAGCGAAAAAGTGTCTGTGATGCTGGCACCGCGGGGTTACAAACAAGCCACAGGTCCTCCCACTCGGCCTCACTTGTAGTCCAGAGTATGGTGACACCAATCTTCACAGGCCTTGACACCATTTTCTGTAAATGCCCCTCGTGATGGAGATGGCATAATTGTGGTAATTAGACAGAGAGCCTCAGGATGCCATGGCAGTGACCCACCCAAGCCCAGGTCCATATGGTAGGAAAAAGATAATGAGGCTGCTAATGTGCTGTGTCCATCAGCAATACATACTCAATATGGAAGACAAGCAGGTACGAGCAGGCTGCAATTTTCACCATGGCGATCAGGAGTTGACGAATGGGCGGCCATGCCGTCTGAGCTGCGGGAGACTTCCTCACGATGTCTCTCTGTCACACTCTTGCTGTCTCTCTATCTCTCTCTCTCTCACACACACGCACCACATACACACAGACACACACACACACATAAACGTGTCCTCACAATTACATATGCATGCACACATAAACTCAGGTACATGGTCCTGTTTGCAAAGACAATGAGGCATAGTATGTGATCCCTCTTTTTAATTAAATTTCTTTTTTTTTTTCATTTCACATTCATCAAGAGGAACTAGAATATCAATGTAACTTATGCCCTCAAAAAGCCTCCTCTGATGTCTTGCTCTGGTGGGAAATGTATGTTACAAACCTTCTCTGGAATTTCTTCTTGTTTCTGATTATCATTCCAGAGATGTGAATGTAAATTGTACTAATCCCGCTTTTCCCAAGTATCTAGCTTGTTGCGTCAGCTTTGTAATGTGTCACTTGTTCAGCCTGAGTACAAAAGGAAGCAGTTATATTTGCACCTCCGAGGCATTCTGTGCAAAAATTATGCTTTGCACAGAAACTAAATTTGGTTAAAAGTGTTAGATTATCTCGGTCGGTAATAGCATGTTTCACATTCTCGGCATCTCCAAAGACTCGAGTTTAGTTCTAAGAGGAACCATTAGCAGTCATTGCAATGAAGAAACCCAGGCTTCCACTCTGTGTTGCTATTACAAATCATTTTGCTCCTTGTGTTCGTTTCTTTGTGCGTTATTATGGTCTTTCAAACCATTTATGCTTGTAAGATGTATTGCCATTTCGAATAGTACTAATATGAATCTAATGACCAGTAATGAGCGACTGTTTTGCCATTATGGAGAGGGCCAGCACGGCGCTAATACAGTGCGGTTTCTGCACCGAGGAGCGCCCACTGACCAGGATTTACATTAGGCCCTTAATGTCCCGAAAGCCTGGGGCTAAATTGAAATGTAAAACCTCAAACCAAACATCATTTAGGCCCATATTTATCTCCCGAACGCCGCTTATGTTTGTGTAGATTGGGGGCGTGAAGTTGTTGAACTGTAATTTGCTTTGCGTTAGAGGGGCCACTCTGAGAACTGAGAAGTGTGACCCCCCCCCCCCCCACCCTTTGTGTATGTGTGTGTGTGTTAAAAGTTAAAATTCCATGTTTGCACCCAGCACTCCTGCATGGCTACATTACAGTAGGTGTGAGATGCATTTAAACAGTTTACTTGTTTATGCTTGTCAGTGGCACCGGCAGAGAGCTGAAAGAATGCAGTCATTTTAGCTGTCATGAATCAATGCTACTACGAGATAAAACTCCATCTCCACTAATGCCTCTGAAGATTTCAGACTGAACTATAAACCTGTTTTTTGGTTTTTTTTTTGTCCTTTGAATTTTTACAGAGATGCATATTTCATTGTCTGAAGTTAGGGAACTCCAGACACAATAGCTGCAGGAAATATATCTGTGCCTTAAAAAGACGCCTCTCACTTTTATCCTCCATGCTTCTCATTCATAACCTTCTCTTCTTTGAACCCCAGAGCCCTTTCCCTCCGAGGATATACTGTAGTAGTGATTCCCTTTCTATTCTTTGTGATAACATTTTTCTCTTTCTTTTTTTTTTTTTGCTCATTGATTTTTTTTCGGAGCATTTTATATTCTCCTTATTCTTACTTCGTTTTAAATCCAGACTCGGAGTAGAACCCTTAAGAATTAGAGCAAAAGGAAGTCAGAAGGTAAAAAAAAACAAAGCTCCCCATTTGTTTTGCTCTCTGAGGCCGACGTTATGTTGGCGTAATTGAGATGTAACAGCCCTTCACGTAGTCTTGTCTTGTTTTGTCTTGTTTTTGTGTTAGACTCCTGGGCGTGTTAGTCTTTGACATATGCATGACTGAAACAGAAGACGCTCTTTGTGCTAAGGATGTTCGACAGTGGATACTGCCTGCAGTCCACAGCCTCCATGACCACTTTTCTTGCAGTTTTCTTTAGATTTTTTTTCTCGCAGGTCAGTGGATTTTTACAGCTGCCCACTACTGCTGTCTCTTGAAGAGAAAGCAAATAGAAAGAGAGAGAGAGAGTGAAAGAGTGAGAAAAGAGCGAGAGAAGTATATGGAAGGATGGAGAGAGAGAAGGTGGGGCAAGAAGCATGGAGAAGAGTAATGGGAATTCACACTTGCCAACCTCGGGTATGCCAGCCGTCCACTCTCCAGCCACACACACACACACACACACACAAACACACAAGTTCTGGCTCGGCCGCTGATGTGCTGCTGGCCTGGGCTGACGTTTCCCTGGGTTAATTAAGCTGTCGGCAGCCTTCTGCCTGGAACACGCATGGAGAAGGGGAAGAAAAAAGAAAAAAAAAACTGGCTGGCCCTTTTCAGTGCCGTGTCAACCTTGCTGTCGACCCGGCCGGTCCCTGCCTCCGTTAGACGCATCGATCCAGGGGTCACGGGGCCCGGGCGAGCCGTGATGGCAGTGGACGCTGGGGAGTCTCTCCAGAAAGTGTCTTTGTTTGTTGAGAAGTGCAGACACCTCTTCCCCAGACAGGTGCTCTGTACCTGGCCCCACAGGACAGCCAATTAGGACCACACAGGACAGGAGAGAGGAGGACAGTCTGCTAACCATTACGAGCGGTGCTCCCCTTAGGCCAGGGATTCGGGCTTTCAATGTGTTTCTCAGTGTCTTTGTGTGTGTCTGTGTGTGTGTTAATGTGTCTGTATTATGTATGTTTTCGTGAGTGATAGCGAATGTCTGACTTGCAGAACATCTTTACTGAAAAGTCTGTCTGTTGTAAGGGGAGAAAAAAATTGTTTTATAACAATACCTCAATACTGACATAGTTTGACGGCAAGCAGGGGGTGAGAGAGAAAAAAGCCAACCAAGTTTATTTATTTATGAATTTATTGACAGCCCCTAACCGTGCTATTCCTTCCAAGTGCCTTACAGGTTTGCGTGTGTTATTCAGCCTTTCAGCCAGTGGTTGCAGAGGCCGATTGGCTAATTACACCCGCCCCACACACACTTACATACACACACACACACACACTCACACACACACACACAGCACATATTTTTCTGAGGTTGCAGGTCACTTCATACTCTCTACATGATCGGTTTCTCCCTTTCACAAGTCTAACCACAAGTGTCTCCACTTGACCTCTTCTGGAGGACCTGATTACAATTAAGAGCTGTCAGCCCGTCACAAGGACGCATGCCTGTGACCTTATGTGTCTACACTTGGCCTCTCGTGAAGCATGGGAGAGGTGACGTGTTGTCATCAAGTGCGGCTTGTGTTTGCTGTAAAAGGGGTGAAAGGCATACCAGCAGGGGCAAGGCAGAGCTTCTTAATGCTGTATATCGAGGTGAGCTCCTCTCCAAGAAAAAAACATGGAGTAGAGGGTAACCTTGAGCAAAAGCAAGATGGTCACGGAGAAGGCAAGGCTTGAATTCTGTAGTTAGCACGATGTGAAGGATAGTGCTTGACATTGAGACTGGCTGTTGTAGCCTATACTGTAGGAATGGGGCTGTCTGGGAAGAGAGAAACAAGGTGAGAAAGACGAGGAACACAGAATTATAGTTGAGGAGTCACTGATTTTTAATTCCACTCATCATGTTTTGTACATTTTCTTGTTGCATTTAAAAGCCTGACCCTCCAATGTGTGTGTGTGTGTGTGTGTGTGTGTGTGTGTGTGTGTGTGTGTGTGTGCGGGCATGTTTGCGTGTATGGTTTTATTTTGTGATGTGCAACCGCTCTAATCCAAAGCCTGTAATCCAAAGGGAGAGTGTTTTTCCTCTCAAGGTTTCCCTTGATTAAATCAAAATAAGAGCGCAGGAGCAGACGCCAGAGACAAGCATGCAGCGGCCTCTTCGGACCACATATGGGCCGTCTAACTAGCTGTGAGACTATCCCCCCAAAAGCTCTCGTGTATGTCAATTACAATCATATTATTTTCTCAAGATTACCTTTTCCCTTTTATGTTCCTCCTAAATAACAATGAATACATGTTTGCTCCCAGAGGTGTTCGCTGGAGTACTGTTAATTACAATAGCTATTATCGTTTGGTTCTCTTCCTTCACCCCCACCCCCACCCCTACCCCTGCCCCCACCCCCACCCCACCCAACACACACACACACACACACACACTCACACACTTCATCTCTCCGTTATTCCGTCCACTTTTTTCAACATCTACTTTTATGATGTTCACTCGCCCTTCACTCTTCACTCGCCCTGTCAAGAGTGAAAATATTATATAACAGCTCTATAAATATTACATGTTTTACATACTGTCTGCATAGCACAAGAAGACACGGAGAAAAAGAGCACTGTTATTAAGTCATGGTACAGCATACTGTACCAATTGTGGGATTTAATTAATTCAGTCTCGAGCATAAACTTTCCTTTGTGAAGTGGTAAAGGAGAGCTTCAATGCATTCATGTACTTTCATTTGGTACAAAACTAAAATTTGTGAGCTAGCCTGCTGAAGTCAAGGACAACAAAACATAGCTAACGGGGCAGAATTAGGGTGTTATTTTGACAGATAGTATCTGCCCTGATAGCTATGTTTTGTAGGTGCTTTCTGAACAGATTTTCATAATTTTTGGACCAAATGAAGGTGCAGAAAGTCCTTTAAAAACAGAACAATAGGTTTAATGTGCTGTTCTCATCTAAATAAACTTGATGCCTTCCTAATAGAGCACTTGACTTCAGGACACGTTGATCCAAAGGTTCCTGACTATTATGTAGCCTAGCAGCAAGTAATGACGATTGTCAGATTCTCAAGACATTCTCATTGACCAGGGCCATGTGCTACACAGAGTCTTGGCTGTTACGTGCTCTAGGCTCACAGGTAGGCATGACTGTGTGGTAGTATTTAAACTCTGTCTCATAGTGTAAAATCGCATGGAATAGCACTATGTGTACTGATGTCCTGCAATGAAGGGCAAAGTAAAACAAAGACACCAACAACCACCACCACTATACCACCCACCCTGATCAAATCCCCTCTCTCCCCCTCTTCAGCATGGACAGATCAGCCCCGCGGTCCAGTGGAGCATGGTGTGCTGATCCTTCCCCCATGGTGGATGCATCCCAATCAGCCACAGCCAGAGCCCTCCTCCCTGCCTCCCTCCTTCCCTCTATCCCTTTCTCTATCCCTTCCTCCCTCTGTCCTTATTAATTCTGCCTTTTCAGTCGCCTCATACTGCTGTGACTGTTTTGGCCTCATCAGAATCAGATCATAGAAAAGGCATTAGAAACCATTACACACTGAGTGCAGTGCAAGAGCTTGCTGTGAGACATGAGTCACAGTGTTCTTTACCGCCCCACCAGACCACCCCATGGTTTCATTCACGTACCAATTTGCTTTTAGTTTAGTGAGTTAGAGAAACTCACAATCCCTTTTGGCAATGCTGCTCTTCTTGTAAGACTCTCTTTGTGTCTCCCTCCTTCTCATTGTTTCTCTGTCTCTCTCAGCCTCTGCCACACATACATCTAAGGGCAAACTCAGTACGCCAGTTTTACAGAAGAACTCGGGGAGGTTTGTTATTGAATGAAGAGATCTTCCATGCTAAGAGCATTGTATTAGCTCTTGCAAAGTGGACAGTGGCTAGTAGATATGTCATTCTTCAAGAGAGCACAATTCAGATCATATTTTATATTCTGCCATAACATACTTGGATGAACGTTTACAAAGAAATCTTACACTTGACTTACAATAACTCTTACAAGGGTGTCTGCCAGGTTTCTCATCTTTTGAAGTTGCAGTATGTTAAAAAATTCTATAAACCCCTATGAAACAAAAACTTTGTCCCCCCTTACACACACTGTTTTTCTAGTCCAGTTTTCTGTATTCATGACAGCTTCTCAGTGATGAGAAAAAAGAGAAAAGAAAAAAAAAATCAATCTCAATCAAAGCGGCCACAGAGTTTATCATAAATTATCATGAAAAGGGTTTCCACTGAGTAGATGCTTAATTACAATCTCATTTGAATAATTTTGCATATTAATTAGGCCTGGAATGAAAATCATTTTTGGAGTTCTAACTTGAGCCGGGGAACCCGTAGAGATAATGGCAACCCTTTAAAATGTATGTGATCTTATTACCAATGGAGCTGCCGCCATTTCTGCTGGCACACAGTTGTTCTATAACTTGATTAATGGGCATGTGTCTCTGACATTAATAAACTATAACCAAATTAAAGACTTCATTAGTCTCAACTTGGACCACATGTTTAGCTGCATCATGAATAAAACTCCATGTGATATCTGCCTCTTATAGCTTTCTGTCTGGTCCTGAATAAAAGTTCTTCTTCAACTTCGCTTACTTTTTGAAGTTAAAACAAGGTGTGTGTGTGGGGGGGGGTGGGGAGTGTGGGGGGAATCAAATTGAATTTTGTTCCAGAAAATTGGCAGGTATTCACAGAAATATTTAGAAGCGTTATCAAGACACTTTGAGATAATTTCAGATTCTTCATCTTCAATAAATCAGATGCTTAAATTTATGCATGGTGAGATGACTGGTAAGATTGCATTACTGCTCAAATATTCTGCATTGATTAGTCAAACTTTCTCCATTAGATAACTGTCCTCTTGTCACTCAATCAAAGTATGTGTAGTCTAGAAGTGATACTTCACTAATAAGAGGACCTCGTATTGAGGCTTTTAGAGGACTTCTACCTCAGAAATGTACATGCATTTACATGCATTTACCAACATGTTGACAGAGGTCATTAAAGATATAGTGTTTACTGTCAAATTAGCAACCCTCTGAAAAAAGGTCCATAGTGCTGGGGGTCATCTCAGTCATCATTCATTTGTTAGAGATAATTTGTAGTTGTATCTCTATCTTCTCAATCTATTTTTAACAGTTTTTTTTTTTGTCGTTTTTTTTTTTTTTAAGTTAATTTTTTTGTGTTTGGTGAGGTGATGGAGATGTAGACTGACAATACATTGTGTAGGATGACCAAGCTGAGACCGGAGAGGAAACCATCCAGCCTTCTAGTATGGAGACCAGAGCAGCGATCTGTGGTGCAAGAGCAAAGACTAGTGGCCAAAGCAGAGTTCAGTCTGAGCATGTCGGAGAGCAAGGAGGAAAAAGACAGAGAGCACATGAGAGAAAGTGCATGAGACTGGAAAGAAAGAGAGAGAGAAGAAGAGAGAGAGAGAGATGCCTGTTGTGTTCCTCTGTTTCACCTTCATATTCCTGCTAAAGCCGTGACCTTTTCTACTGTTTGCCAGATTATTAAAGCTACAATTATAAGAGATTAAGCGGTAGGGGAGATCTCTCGGGGGAACCAGCTCTACAATGTACATAAAAAGTAAACTTTCTACATTAATGAAAGACCATGGAAATCCAAATCCTTTTATTAAAGTTGTTTAGTGGATATTATTGACTCATCTTATTATGAAGGGCCTTAATTAGCATTTTAATATAAAAGGTTAAACTTCTGAAGATATCTATTCATCTCATAGAATAGCGACTTCTCACTTGATACAATCCATAGGATAATGGTCTTTAAATGCGATGGGATTTTCTCCCGTCTCATGGTTTCTGGTCAGTTGCCAGTGGTTTTGGTCAATGTAATTGAATAGGACGGTGAATGTATAGGTAGCCTAATTGACATGAACAGATGTGGAATGTATGCTAAACATGCTATTCACTATACACTCTTGTAAAGGTACAGAGTGTTGATCATGAGACTATGGCCATTGCAAGTGCCAAAGTCTAAATCTTTAAAAAGCAAGACAATGGGCACATGGCATAATGTTTCATTTTAATGTTCACAAATTATCCCACAATTATATTGTTTTTTTTTTATACAAACTCATCCGTTGCGTATTCTGCCCATTGAAAGTAATCATTTTCCATCATTCCTTCAAGGAACAGTGCCTAATATGCTATTCCACGTCAATCACAGTCGCTCATAAGGCTAATGTGTGTAATGTATCCAACTTAAGTGGAATTTTATTATATTTTTCTAATTCACTCGGAATGAAGCCTTACATTCTCTCTCTCTCTCTCTCTCTCTCTCTCTCTGTCTTTCTTTCTCCCTGAGACTCTTAAGCAAACAGAGGAGATAAAATGAAGCTTTAATTAGAGTGGTGTCATTAAAATATCCTCTGTTTTTTTCTCTCTCTCTTTCTCTCTCTCTCTTTCCCTCTCTCAGTCTAGGGAGGGTACGAGGAGGGTGGCTGGCTAGGGGTGGGGTATTAACAAGTTCACAGATCTTATTACTTCCCCCCTTCATCTTGGGCTGTCAGCTCCCAGGGATATGATATCCGGTGGCTGGGCTCACATTTACAACAAGTTCATTACGACTCGGGAGCCCAGTGCAGGCGCGCCTGGCTGGGGCTGTGGAAAAGCTCAGCTGGTTGGAGGGGTCTCTGCTTTAATTAGTGCTGAGGGTGTGCATATTAATTACAACATGAGTGATATTTACTGTACCTAAGGAACGCGGGACTGGGCAAAGACACCAGCAGCCGCGGCTAATAAAGCCGGGCATGCTAATGAGCTAGCGCCCGAACCATAAAAATAGACGCCGGCGAAAATAATTCATAAAGTTTATTGATCTTGGAGTAAAGACGTTAAGCTCCGATTAAGGGCAACAAAAGGAAAGGCATTGCACTTTATCAAATAAATAAGCGGCACAGAGAAATGTGAGCGCAGAGACAGATTGTCATTAAGCAAGTCACGTGACGCAACCCCCCAGAGAGCGGACACATACGTTCACGCCGTAAAAGAAGAAAGAGAGGGAGGAGAGAAAGAAATAATAAACAGAAAGAGAGAGAGATAGAGAGAGTGGCATTTTCTCTGAAAAATCTGTGCCAAGGCAGAAATGTTGGGGTTTCAGACTATCAGAAGCTAATTCTGATAATGCAGTCTAAGCTAAACACATTAGGGTATCAAGCAAACAGTCTCTGAGATGGTTTCTTTTTTAAAAAGTTAGCATTGTCAACACATTTAAATGATCATCAGCTTTGTTTGTTGGTTTGTTTGTTTGTATTATCACTTCCTCAAAAGAAGCTGTCTGGTCTCTGGGGGTCTATCAAAACATCTGACAAGTGTGGTCATCTTCATCAGACCGGGCCCTCCTGACAGTGCAACCACGTCTGTAAAAGCCGTGTCCATCTCCAGTCACGATGCCATGTAGTGTAATTATGGCTAGTCTTCCGAGGGCCATGCCCTCACAGCGTACAGAGAGCCAGAGCCAAGATGGCTCCATCTGTCCCTCACTCCGCCAAAGCCGACAGGAAGCCTGGCTGTGGCCCAAGACCACCAAGGTGTCCAGACAGGTGCCTGTCCAATAATCATCAAACCTGCCAACATGCGTTAATGAGTATGCCCGGCTGGCTCGGGCTGCGTCATGGCTGACTCGCCGTGACAGAGTCAGGAAAAATGACCCTCCTTCGCTGAGTGGCATGTCGTCCCACCTAATGCACCGTTTTTTTTCCACTTCTTTTTTTTTGGTAACTAAATTATATGTCTCCCAAGCCTGCTGAGGTGACTTTGTCTCAACGGCTGACACTTACAAATTCTGTCTATTTTTTCTTAATTTGATGTGTTTGGGTTTGTATTCAGTGGGAGAGTGTATGGATTAGACATTGGAAGGGGGGAAAAGGGGCCATGAGGTATACTTGTCTCGAACGAGAGGCTAGAGAGGATGTTGGAGTGTGTTGTAAGGTGGCGTGGTGAATTTGTGTGTTTCTTTTTCATCTCAATAGTGTGCGTGTGTGTGTGTGTGTGTGTGTGCATGTCTGCATCTTCTGTTGGTGAGGGGCTGTGCTGGCAAGCCTCCAAATGAAGGCTGCGGATTACAGGCACCGGGGAGAGGGAGTGCGAGATGCTTCATCTTGAGTCATGTCTGGTATCAAGGCAACGCACTTAAAACAGCAATTTGTTTCCCTTGCATCCAATAAACAGCTCATTCCTTTTCCAATCAATCACCTCAAGCAGAAAGATTAAAAGTACTGTGGGGTGGGGAGGTGGGGGGACAGGAGACCTCGGCTGGGGCACCTCAGCAAAAGCCAGGTTGGATTTTTACGAGACATTTTGCACAGACCTCTATAGCTATACGCCCCCTCAATGTGTGGAATGTTTTCTTTTATTTTTTTTTTAATTAATTTTCTTCATTGGGGAGGAATCACTCTGAGCAATGCAGACACTGCTGCTGTAGTTGTGTATCGAAATGCAATCTGTAACGATAGTCTGAAGAACATGCTATTTTATCCTATGGCTAATCTATTTGCTGACCTTGCTAGAAGACTATATCACATGTTCTCCATACCTGCTGTTTGTGTGTGTGTGTGTGTGTGTAAAAGAGAGAGAGAGAGAGAGAGAAACAAGGAAGAGAGAGAAAGAGCATGTGTGTCTGTTTAATGACATTCTGATTAAATTTTTAGCACTGAAACACGTTGGGAGCAGTGATAAATGTTGTCTCCCCTGGTAACCTACCTGTATACTGGTGGGGGAAAGACGACGGCAATGAATCTGTAGTGGGGAGCAGCCTTTAAATAATTAATAGCATCTTTTTGTTGATGTGTCTGCTTTGTGCACCACACACTACTTGATGCCATCCATGTAATAGCCCGCATTTGCGTTGAAGGGCTGATAAAGAATGGAGGAGCACAGTGGTCCTAAGCACTGCCTTGTTGAGCTGTCAGATACAAGCACCTTAGAGCAGGGATGTACTGCTGCCGTTGGAGCTGCTACCAGCGCTGCTTCCACTACGTCCTTGGGCTGAGTGGGAGTCTTAACCAACTGCTTGCCGCTGTTCAATATGTTTCCTGTTCCGCTGTGTTTCTCAACTGCTTCTATTGAGCCACTGAGATTTGGTGGAGTAATGCACAGCACATACATTGTTCTCTCTCTCTTTCTCGCTCTCTTTCTGCCTCTCTCTTTCTCTCTCTCTCTCTTCTCTTTCTCTTTACTGGCTCATTCACTGAGGGCACGTGGCAAAGAAATTTGTCATGCATCATATTTGTGCATTTATGCATTATATTTCTTATGTTTACATACGTCACTATGGGTTATGACAAAATTTCTGGAAGGATCTTTTGTTTAAGTCGAACTTGGACTTTTTTGATTTATGGGGCTTTGTCATGCTATCATTTTGCCCTGAGGTGGTTTGAATATCCCTTAGCTATTTATCAGGAGCTCTGTAAATTATTTCCAAAGTCTTGACAGTGTCTTGACTGGAACTGATTGATGTGTGTACACAGTACTTTTCTAGCACTGTGTAAGATGAAAAAATTTTTCTTTTATTATCATACACAAATGAATGAATGTATCTCATGAATTGCTGTTCAGTGTCTATAAAATGAATAATGAATGATGGTGAATCAAATATTTCATATCAAAACTTAAAAGCTATCATGGTGAAAAGAATTAAGGAAAGAAAGTCATAATCAATGCAGCAGATGCTGGTGTCCATCAGATTTGATGAACTATCATGTTTTGTAGTTCTGTGGCAGTGGTGTCATAAAAACAGACTGTTTGGATGCAGCCCTTCATGTGTGCATTTTGGGCTGTTTGGTGTGGCATCGGGTCCCATGAGACTTTAAGTGACATGATGAAAAAATGATGATAATCTTCACGGAGGGCGGCGTGACGATGCGGTGGGTTGGGTTGAGACCCGGTGGAGCTGGATGAGGGGGTTCTGGCACAGAGGCGTGAGGGGCTGTTGTCCTTGTCAGAACACCTGCTGTCTCCTCTGCCAGTATCACTGCTCTCTGAAAGCCCCCCACCCATCCGTCCACACCACCACAACCCCCTCCAGACCCCCGCCTCCTCCCTCCCTCCCTCATCACACCCACGCCCAGACAGTCACGTCATCAATCCTCTCCCATCACTGCTGGCATGGCGATGAACAGCCACCCGCCCGTCGCCCCAAGGAAAGATGTCAGAGACACAGCGGAGAGGAGGTCAATATAATGCACACACACACGGACACACACACATACATTCCAATGAGGAAACATGTCATGGATACTGTGGAGAGGAGAGCAC
>PYXC01002282.1:3165000-3167500 GCA_015244755.2 Tenualosa ilisha | reverse complement strand
GAGGAGTAAAAACAAAGGAATCTGAAGAGTGTGTGTCTGTCTATTCAGGTGTCCTATCAGTCACCAATGTGGAATAATTTGTCTGTGAAGAATAACACTCGTCAGAAAATAAACAAGGATCTTCTCCCACAATGCATTATTTATCCTGGCTGTGGCTGCATTACCTGTGATGTCTTGTGTGGATTATTAATGCGGTGTCAGTCTCCTGTGTCATTTACATGCTTTATATATCTACAGGCCCACAGAGCTCTTTCACGGTGGCTTGAAGGTTGAGGGGTTGGCAGCAGAGAGAGGAAGATGGGTCATTGCGGTCACCTAGAGGATGATGGGAGATTCAGGTATGTTTGTTTGTGTGTGTGTGTGTGTGTATATGTGTGTGTGTGTGTGTGTGTGTGTGTCTGTCTTTGTTGTCACTGTTGAGATGCTAACCTAAAAGCTTATTTGTGCTTTGTTGTCTCTCTCTCCCCTGTCTGTTTATCCAGACCTGGTGATTGTTCTAGTGCACACACACACACACACACATATACACACACACACACACACACCTACACACACACACACACACACATACACACAAGCAAACAATGCAATTTGTCTGTGACTAACTTTGTGTGTGATCATGCATGAAGAAACACAACTCCCTCCCCCTGTATGGTGTTAGTCTGCATTCTAATGAATAATTTTTAATTGCCAGAACACTCTGCATCAGACTCGATGGCACTTACATTTGTCACATGGGCCATTGTCTTTGTGCTGTTTGCGGTGGCCGACACACCCCAAAACCATAACCCGATCAAGCGTGCCGCCCGGGCCAGAATTGTAGAATTATACCACAGGTGCAGTTATTGTCTTTATAGTGGCCCTCTATTGTTGCCACTTGCCTCCCTCAATACTTACACACAACCATGCGCACACACACACACACACCACACACACACACACACACACACACACACACTCCTTCACTGTTGATGATGGAGATGGATGGAGAGACACTTGTCCTCCGTTGTCCTTGAGTTTATTAATGCGACTCCCCTGTGTGTCCCTCTCTTCTCCTCTGTGCCTCCTTCTGCTCCTCCTTGGAGGAGACGGGAGCGGAGAGGAGCGCCTGATATTTTTAGGAGGCCTCTGCGAATCTCCCCCTCCTGTCCATCTCCGACAAGTTGAGCTCAAACGCAGGGGAGGAAGGGACTTTTTGGTATCATTAAGCTTCGCTGTTGACTCTGACTACTGCTGGTGCACAGCCCGTCGCCCTGCCAAAGCAGGAATTAAAGCTATTTGCACAGCTGTTAAAGTAATGCTACCTCATACACAACTTCCCCATGGCTCAGTGCAAGATCTGGAGTCCTCTAATTCCGCATTTCCCCCCGCTGAGGATGCCCTGGAGAGAACCGGTGCCAGGAATCTTTTTTTCTCCCCCTCCGTCTCTCCCTCTTCCTTTCCACCTTCAACCACAGCCCCCATGATCCCTTTTTTTCCTGGTTTTGGCTGTACTGTAGGGGAATGAACTGCCTTCACCTCGCCTCTAAGGCTAAACGTCCAGGCTGTCCCAGCCTGATTTTGTGCTATGATGAGGCAGCTGTTCCCTGTCGGTTGCACAATTAGTGACCCTCACAAGCTTTTAGAGTCCTGCTGTTACTGAGCAAGGCGTATCATGAACATTTAATACCAAAACATCAGCAAAACTAGAAGGATCATTTACTTTTTACATTTACAAAGCATAAGGGTGTACAACATGTTGCATGAGTTCTAAATTGTAGGAAGTAGCTGTCTCACAGTAACAGGCCACCAAGCTATTATCTCAAGTAATGTTCGTGCATTTTATGTTGCATTGCTTTCTGTTCACATGATTGAAGAATGATCTGAAGTATTGTCTGGCAATCGTGTCTCCCAAATATTCTCATCAGGCTTGAGTGGAGTGGAAGTGTGGAGTTCTACTGAGTGTCTTAGCTTGACAAGAAGAGATATTGACACCGGATGCCACCGCCACAAAGCACAAATGACAACAACAGACAGCGTCCAAATCCGTCTGTTACTTCCTCTTACGGCAAAATAAACAGGCCCATCCCGTAAATTCTTCCTGAAAAGTATTATTGCCGACAGGTCTGACCTCGACGAGCCGGCAATGTTTACCCATAACTCACAATTAACAGAGACATTAGAGTGTCCTCCAGAGAATTGCCAGCTTCATTTCTCTCTAACTGGGCAGTGCTGGATCTGGAAGAGATCCCAGTTCTGCGATTTAGTTGCAGAGGGGCCCCCGCGCCGCGCCTGGAAAGAGGGGGCCCCGGCATTGCGAACACTCTTCGGAGCTTTGGGGCTGTTATGGATATGGCGACGGTAATTACTCAGCCCTTGTTATTGCCCAGAACGCTACACCTGCGTCCAGGCCGCTTATTAGAATATCAAAAGGCCGTAAAAAAGAAAACCAGACAGGGAGGGAGACTGATGTGAGCTGTCTTTATCTTAAAACTGGTTCCAGTTTTTTATGATTAATATT
>PYXC01002282.1:3042500-3155000 GCA_015244755.2 Tenualosa ilisha | reverse complement strand
GGGGGCGCCGCCAAACCCAACCCGCCGCAGGCAGGCAGGCAGGCCCGCCGGCAGCCTGGCCCAAACCATCGTGGCTTGACATTTTTATCATCCGTCAGGAAGCGGCCGCCGATAAATCTGCCCTCCCCACAGCCTCTGGCAGCCTCCCGCTATCTTGTCACATTCCAGACACACGGGGTCGTGGGGCTGAGCCAAACCGTGCCAAGCATGTGTGTGTGTGAGTGTGTGTGTGTGTGTGTGTGTGTGTGTGTGTGTGTGTGTGTGTGTGTGTGTGTGTGTGTGTGTGTGTGTGTGTGTGTTGATGGTGGTTGGGGGGCGGGAGGGGGTACAGGGGAGCAGGGCCAGGTAATCCATTACCGTCTGCAGGCACGTCTCCATGTGTGCAGCTTTAATATCAGAACTCCAGGAAAGAGAAGGGGGGAGAGAAAGAGAGAGAGAGAGAAAGAGAGAGAGAAAGAGAGAGAGAGAGAGTGAGATTGGGAAAGGGGAGAAGAGAGAAAGTGAAATGAAGGGAGCAAATGAGGCCTTATGAGCTGGTGGCCACACATGTTCAGTATCACACCTGACTTTATGCGCAATGACAGGGTTTGCAGCTTGGGGAGTTCACATGATCTTTCCTTTTCCTGTCTTATGGCTGGATCTCCTCTTTTCCCCTCTCTCTCTCTCTCTCTCTCTCTCTCTCTCTCTTCTCTCTCTCTCTCTCTCTGTGCTGTCCTTCTTGGTTAGCTGTCCTGTGTTGTAGTGTGTGTTGTGGAGCCCCCTGTGTGAGTGTCCTCTAGCTGTGGCATGGGGCTGGAGGGCATTCAGGAGCAGGGCCACAGATGGGCCTCTTCTCTCCTCTCCTCTCCTCTCCTCCTCTCCTCACTCCTCACTCCAGCTGACCCATTTACTCACCGACGGCAAGGTGACATGCAGCCCACACAGCCGCAGAGGTGCTGCTGCTGGTGGACCTGCTCCAGTGTGTGTGTGTGTATGTGTGTGTGTTGTGTGTGTCTGTTGTGTGTGTGTGTGTGTGTGTGTGTGTGAGTGAGAGAGTGAGGAGAGAGAGACGCAGGGGATAGCAGATGGTCAGAGGAACAACCTTTGACCTCAAGTTTGCTTTTCCTTGGGGATTTTCTCCTCAAAGGAACAGACCAATACATACCCTCACACACACACACACACACACACACACACACACGCACACACACACACATATATACAGCACCAGCACCATGTAGTAGGTGGCAGTAGATAAGCAAGATGAGAAATTCAGTGAATATATCCGAGGAATGACTTTCTTGTCTCCAACCCTTCCTGAGTGGATTCCAATCAGCTTCACGGGAGGCCAATGCCAGGCCGTCTGTCTTTCCTAGATGTCCTGTGACCTACCCCTTCTCACAATGGCACTGTCAGAATGGACCCACCCAATGTTCATCCCCACCCATGATCAATCTCTCTTCTTGACTTTAACATTATTTCTGGCTGCTACTACACTGTCTAGCCAGAACTTTAGACAACCACATATGGCCTGACTACCATATAATGTTGTGGGACAATATTTTGGAATTATTATGATGCTCAGCCAAAACCATGGACAAATTGTAGTCTATCATGGTAACTACTGACTGTACTTGTTCTGAATGACCCCTGGCAGCTGGGTTGCCCCTTAAGCCATGATTCTGTCCAAGGTTTTTTCCTAAAGGAACTACCACAAGGTTTTTTTTTTCTTGCCCCTAGTACTCTAAAGTGCTCCTTGTTAATGTCTGTAAAGAGCCATGAGACAATTCTATTGTAAACAGCACTGTGTAATATAATTGAATTGAATTGAAGAGTGTGGACAGTCAGACAATTAGTCAGAATTTTTGTGTATCTCTTTCTTAATGTCTGTATAGTGACTCAATTGTTTATTTTGTGTATGTGTGTGTTGTGTTTAAGTGCATGTCTGTGTGTCAGTGTCAGTGTAAATGTGGGCTCTAGTGTTCGCCCTTCCAACTTTATGGCTTCATCCTCTCCCTTAAGCTCCTAATCTGGCTCTCCTCACTTCTCTTCTCTTCACTTCTCTTTTCATCTGTCCTCCTATTCTCTCCTTATTCTTTCTCTTTCCTTTCCTCTTCTCTCCTGTGTGACAGTCTGGACCCCACACCTCAGGCTCAGGGGCTAGTGACCGGTCTGCACCATGAGGACATTGACCTTTCCTGACAGGGGCCATTTATGGATTCCTTTCCAAATGTCAGTGTGAATGCCAAGGGTTGACCTCGCCAAAGGCCAACGGGGAGACTTAAGGGAGAAAAGGGGGAGGCTTATGCCGCTAAGTAAAGATAATTACTGTACAGTTAGTCACTTCGAGATGCGTTTTACCGCTAAAACACAGCCCATGGCATTTCCAAGGCTCTCCTGTGTGCACTCTGGCACATGAACAGGTGGCAGATGGGAGCATATGCACGAGGACTGTTGGACTGGGCTGCCTAACACCCTGTCTGTTTTGGTATATGGAATCAAGTGACATTTGACATTGTTCACTCAGTGGCAATGAATCCAAATGGGAAAACTATGAAGGCACTGCTTTTTTCAACACAGCCATGCTTCTGTGTGCTCAAAATCTCTCTCTTCTGCTTTAACTGTAATGTTGCAGAGTTACTCTAAGCTTCAGAAACTTTTTGGATTAAGGTCTGTTTTGAATGGGACTGACCATGTGCACAGTGGGATCAGCTTTTACCAAGTCAACTATGAGCGAGGTGGAATATAACGCTGATTGGAAAAGAACGCACCAAAGAATGACAGCAATCAGTGATCCAAGCAACCGTAACTAGAAACTGGAACGTAAGATTAGCTGATCAAGAGCATAGCAGTAAAACGTTCACTCTGATTCTCCCTCTTTTTCCTCCATTCTTCTCTCTCTTTTTTTCCTCTTCTTTCTCCCTCTATTTTCCTCTCTCTTGCACCTTTTCTCCAGCTTGTGCAGGGGACAGACAAGGTTACGCTGGCACTGTGAGTTTGTCATAGACTCACCGAGCTGTCTTCTCTCCTGCCCACTTCACTTACTCACCGATTCTTTTAGCGGCGAAGAGCGGCAGAAGAAAAAGAGAGGAAAGTCCTGAGTAAGCGTTGCCTGCTGGGAAAACTGGCCTGCTCCATCAATCCTCCGCCAAGGCTTTGGCTCCGCTGCCTCGTTAGCTAATTGAATGAATGAAAAATGGGCAAGATGATATTTTGGACTGGATCTACTTTTTTTAGGGTTGTCTGGTGGTGCTTTTGTTGATGTTGTTCTTTTATGTTGAGTTGTATAGGTCGGTCATCACAAGGCTGTGATAATATCATTACATTTCTTTTTTTTTGAGAGGGGTGTATTATGATGGTGTATAGAGAGGTTACGTTGGAACACACACATACACAAAGACACACACACGTGCACACACACACCACGCACACACGCACACATACGCATTCACACACACTATCTCTTAAACATGCAGATGGTTAAACAGGGACCCTGTTTCTCTCTTCTCCTCTCCCCTTTTTCTCTTTTTGTCTCCCTCCTCTCTGGTCTCTTGTCCTGGGGGATTATTAAGTGGCAGTATGGCTGTAGTGGTACGGTGGCAGCGTGCTACAGCACTCCACTCCTCCACACTGGGATGCTTAAATAATGGATCCGGTGCACTGCTGTCACCCTGGGTTTTAGCCACTGTTAAATGTTGCAGTGACAAGTCGTTAAAGTGTTAGCCTCCCATCTTAGCTTTATTTATGGTGGGGATCCATAATGTACTGGGACCATTCGTTTTGATCAAGGGCCACACCGACAGCACTGCAGTACAGTATTTCAAGGGAAGTTCTTTATTTGTCTCCTACACTTGGAACAGTGCAATTCAACCTCTGCGTTTGACCTATCAAAGAGCATGTGCACACACACACAGTGGGTAGAGAGGACACACACACACACACACACACTGTGAGTTCTGAGCACGTGCACGCACACACACACGCACACGCACACACTCTGAGTACTGAGCACACATACACACACGAACACACACATACACACTCTGAGTACTGAACACGCACGCGCGCACACACACACACACTCTATGAGCTCTGAGCACACACACACACACACACACACACACACACACACACACACATTAGGAGCAGTGAGCACACAAACACACTAGGAGGAGTGGGCAGGAGCAGCGCCGTGCCCGGGGAGCAGTTGGGGGTTAAGTGCCTTTGCTGAAGGGCACTCTAGCTGTAGATACTGAGGGGGGCTCCCCTCCCCTCCCTCTGCCCACTGGTTTCCTGCTTATCCAGGGAATCAGACTAATGACCTTTCCACCTGGTCACATGGTTACTTCTCTGACCTGTAGGTTACAGTCATGTCCCCATCTCAACCATAATCTCTGTCCCTCCTATCTCCAGTATATCTGCATCTCTGTTTATCCATGTATCTACTATCTATCTGCCTGTATGTATTCACAGTATGTATATATATATGTGTGTAGGTATGTATGTATGTATGTATGTACGTACGTATGTATGCATTTAGTATTTGTACTGACTATAAGTTAACTATATATTTATGTCTGTGCATCTGCCTGCCTGACTAGTTGTCTGTTTATTCCTCTTTCTGTCCTGTTAGACCTCTGTCTACTTCTTTCTTCTTTTTTTCCTATTTCATCATCTTTCTTTCCCCTGCTACTTGTCCCTTTCTCCCTCCCTCTCTCTCTCTCTCTCTCTCTCTCTCTCTCTCTCTCTCTTGTCCTCTTATCACAGGTAATGTTCTGTTCTTTATCCCCTCAGCGCGGTGCCAGAGACAGTAGGTGCTGGTGGTGTGAGGCACAGCCAGCCCTCCTCATCTCACCGAGGGGGCGCAGAGATGGCAGCCTGGCACGTCCTCAACCTTCTCCTCCTCTTCCTCCTCTTCCTCCCAAGCGCCAGCCCAGCCTCCTGGAGGAGGTGTGAATGATTCTCGGGGGCATCTGCATCGTGAAGAGGCCGGGCATGGCTCGCCTCGCCTCAGCGGCACCCTCTCAGGAAGCCTAATTCTCACCGGCTGGTGTAGCGTGGTGCTCTGTGGTGTGGTGCGGTGCAGTGTGTGGTGTGTGTGTGTGTGTGTGTGTGTGTGTGCGTGTGTTTGTGTGTGTGTGTATGTGTGTGTTGTATTTGTGCAGGGTGGCAGGAGGTGAGGCTCTTGCAGGGGGGCTCTGTAATTAGTTGGAGGCCTGGGCACGGATATGGCTGGTGTTGTTGCTGGAAAGCGAGAGAGAGAGAGAGAGAGAAGGTGAGGGAGAGAGAGCGAGAGAGAGAGAGAGAGATGGGAGCTGTGAGATCTCTCACTCTCTTTTTTGCTGCTACCAAACTAGGGTGAAGAGGCATGGTGAGCCTCTCTCATACACCAGAGACACTGGGAACTTTTATAAGGTGGTGTGTAATGTGTGTGTCTGTGTGTGTGTGTGTGTGTGTGTGTGTGTTTGTGATATTACTATTAGTTTGTGTGTGACATTAGCCTCTTAGTGATATAGTGTATGATTTGGTGACTCCAGAAAGAACGAAAAATAATGGTTGAGAAGGGATTGTGTGTGTGTGTGTGTGTGTGTGTGTTTGTCAGAGAGAGAAAGAGAGAGAGAGAGAGAGCATGTTCAGGAGGAGTGAAAAGCAGACAGGCAGGCATGCTTCTGGTGCTGGTGTGCCCTTGTCTGCCTGAGACCCTCTCTTTCTCTCTTTCTCTCACACACATCTTTTCTCTGTCTCTCTCTCACACACGCACCTTCTCTCTCTCTCTCTCTTTCTCTCTCTCTCTGCTCTCTCTCTCTCTCCTGGAGGAAGCAGGGTCAGGAGCCAGTGACTGGAGAGCAGCTAATAGAAGATTTATGACTCACTGAATATGCAGATCGGCTGCCTGTGATTGACCAGGATCCCCACACTGCCCTTGGGTACAGCTTTGCATTTAGACACAGGCAGAATGAGATGTGTGTGTGGCAGGTGGGGGGTTGCAAGAAAGAAAGAGAGACAGACAGAGAGAGAGAAAGCGAGAGAGAGGGAGAGAAAAAGGTATAGTGGAAGAAAGATTGGCGAAAAGGTAAGATGGTAAAGGGGTGTGTGGCAGGTCTGGGGGAACACAATGGAGGGAGAAAAATGCACTGGGCAAATTAGGCACCCTGTTCTTTTGAATAGTCCAACAAGATTGCACGGGTTGCATGGAAAATGGCTATTAGTCGTTTTCTCTGGGGATGCAATCGTCCATTTTCCCCCAACCACCACCAACACCCCCCTCTCTCTCCTTTTCTCTCCTTTCTCCTCCTTTCCTCTCTCCTTTCCTCATTTTAGGCAATTTGAAATCCATTTGCCCGGACGTGGTGCCTACTCAAACAGCAGATGTGTTTTATTTTTATTTGAAATATACATACGGGCATAATGAGGCCTGAGCGGCACTTGGAGGCTGCGGATCGTATAGTGCTGGCGGTGGCTGGCGTCTCTCTGATGAATGTGTAGGTAAGGACCGGAGCGAGGTGTCTCCACTTACGCTCTTTGAGGGGAAAGAGAGAGGCGATAGCGAAATTATAGAGCCGTGCCACTCGCTTCTGGCATGAATAGTCATGCTGACAAATTGAATTGAGGAGCTTCGGAAAAGGTCTCCCCCTCTCCTTTAATCTCTTAAGTCATTTTAGCCCTCTCTAAAAGAGAGAGACACAGAGAGAGAGAGAGAGAGAGAGAGAGAGGAAGAAGAAGAAGAAGAAGAGGAAGAAGAAGAAGAAGAAGTTGTATGGCAATGTGATTGCTATACTCCACGCTATAAAACCTTCCTGCCACCCTGACAGCTTCCTTATGTCTGGGTTACCTGTCCTCACTTTTTTTTCATCCTTAAGGTGCATGCTTTTAAATGTGTAAACATGTGTGTGTGCGTGTGTGTGTGTGTGTGTGTGGTGTCTTTGCATGTGTAAGGGATGAAGAAAGAAAGAAAGAAAGAAAGAAAGAAAGAAAGAAATAGGGAGAGTGCATTTCTTTGTGTCACATTCACTCGCCTCGCAAATCATTTGCATTCATTCTGCCAGAAGGACAAGCGAGTGTGAGAGAGAGAAAAGAGAGAAACAGAGAGAGATAGAGAAAGAGAGAAAGCATGAAGTGGCGAATCTCCTCAAAGCTCTCTCTCTCTCTCTCTGTCTCTCTGTGTGTGTCTTTCAGGCCCGTTGCCTCGAGTCTTAATTCCTGCACTGGGAGCCCTTAGAAGTGAAGGCCCGGTGATTTGGTGTGACAATTACACTGATGCAGATGTAGATTACGACTGTCTGCGGGTGGGCTAAGGAAGAGAGCAGCACCCCTTCTCTTCGCTTCCGTCTCCGCTGATGGACTGTGGGTAATGGCTGAGCGAGGGAGGAGAAGGGGGCTGTGCGGAGAACGAGGAAGTGGCGGAGAGAGAGGGGGAGAGTGAAGTGAAGCTCAGGCCCCCTAACAATACTGCCATGATGATGGACGGCGCTAATGCCGTAATTGTGTGTAAAGTGTTTCAGACGGGCGTTAAAATTCATCAGCACTTTATAGACTCCTGTCTGGAGGGTATGTTTATGTGTGTCTGCCATGCGACACATCTCTGTCTTTGTTTGTGTGTGTGAGTGTGTTATTTTTTTTTTTTTTCTGTTCGGGTGAGTGTGCATGTGTGTTTCTCTTCACATGTGGATAAAAAACACGCATGGCATTTTAGTGCCATCTGGTGGTCATAACTGCAAAGGCAGCAATGAGAGGATTTTGTATTTGTGAGTGTGTGGGGGGCATCTTCATTGCCACGGTAGCCTCCGTGTGCCTGTGGCGGCGAGAACTAACAGTCTATCATTTAGGGGTGTCTTTTTAAAGGTGTTGCTTTGCATGGCAGCCAGTCTATATTTTAAAGACACGTCACCCTAAGGGACATCTCAGCTCTGCTTTTAATGGATCTGCATTCATTACAAAGCACCGCGACCTTGTACCTGACTTACCCCTTTGCCTTGTAATGTTATTTACCACATCATTTTAACACACAACCACCCGCCCCCTCACATGCGCGCACACACACACAAACGCGTACACACACATACACACACACACACACACACACACTCAAATACTCTCATTGACACAGTCTCCCTGTATCCTCACATTCTCGTCACCTGTCTCCACGTCAGCTCTCGGCGGCTCTGGAGATGTTTATAAAACTGTCCAAGTCCACTCCTGGTCCCTCCCGATGGACTCCACATGAACCTGACCAGACGTTTATCTCATCCTGCGGCCGGCACACCTCTGAGTCTCCTGCGCTGTAAAAAGCTGCCAGGCAAAGTTTATGTGGGCCTCTTAAGTGTATTACAAAGCGTTTTAAAGAGGCTGAATTACCATGTTGCTCTCGCGAGCACTACACAATGGCAAGGTGAGGCAGAATCTGAACATTTGGATATGTGTGATTGTGTGCATTTGCAGCAAAAGTCCAAAAACACTTGTAGTGTTTGAGGTTCGAGTTTTTGAGTGTGTCTCATTCTTTGGTGTAAACATGTCAGTGAGAGTGTTCATATAGAGATGCTCTGCTTTCACTTCAGCTTGTTTGTGGATCTGTGGAAAATAATCTCTATACCCACACACGACACTGTTGTGATTTTGTCAGCAGAGATGTGAACTAGGTAGACTAGTAGATACAGGACATACAGACTAAAATAAATGTTACAATGAAAGTGTATTGTTCCATGGAAAACATTATTATGCATTCGATACAAGTTTGCATGAAAAGTGCAAGTCAGCTACCTCTTGTATAAAACTGCAAATTTGCATTTGTGTGTTTGTGTAAGTGCATTCATCACTTGCCTAATGACCAGAATGGACATTTAACATCAGATCATCAGATAAGTAGAATAAGATCAATGGACAGTGCCTACCATAGTGTTTTGTCCATTCATAACGCATACAAGGTGCAAAAGTGAAGTGGTGGTTTCTTTTTTTGCCTAGAAACAAAGCAAATGCTTATATCGACAATTCTGGAGAGAAAGAATATTTTCCAATACTTTGCACAACTTACATAGTCTTGGTTTGCTTTTGAAACTCCTAGTGTTAATGCATACTCATGTATGTAATCTACATTCATTTATTGCGAAATTGTCCAACATAACTACAGAATAATTCAAACAGGTACTGAGCACTGATATGAGTGTGTCTTTGGGATTTCCAGATGGAAACTACTGTAGCTGATGTCCAATCTTTCCAATGGGACATCAGCTACCAATCTCCATTGGTATATTTTCAGTGCTGTTATCTGATCATTCTCTCCACAAGCATAACTCACTGCAAAAAAAGGAGATTCACTGATGCAGTGTGCATTTCCATTAAACTAGCATGGTAGTATCAGAGTATGTATAAAAATGTATTGAGACACTCCCTCTTTAGACCTAGGATCTACTTTATTTACTTTTGTTCCATCCTCACTAGTCAGAAGTGTCATTTTCCTGGAATGCATTTTAATGCGTCCATTTGTTTAGACTGTGTTAGCACTAAAGCTCAGGGAACCTCTTACTGTAAGTGGTTTATGACTTCTCCATCAACTTCCTGGAGGGAATTACAAGCGGAGGACAAAATGTAAAACACTGGCTGGGCTGATTTAGTTGCTCAAGCAGGAATGCTGCAAATATTTATGTGAACTAGTCATTTTGTCTAGTCCCACAAGGCACACTCAGACTTCCTGACGGTTGTAGAGGCTGTTACAATTTGACCCATTATGTTTTGTAAGGATTTATGATTTTTCAAAGATTTACAATGTTGTTATGTTATGATGCAATGTCTGTGTGTGTGTGTGTGCATGCATATGTATGTGTGTTTCTCTGTGTGAGTGCTTGTGGCTTGTAAGTGTGTGCATGTGTGTTGTTTGTGTGTGTGTGTGTGTGTGTGTGTGTGTGTGTTCATGATGGCTTTAGTCAGGCTCTCCCAGCGCCCCCTGCACTCCTGTAAGCTACTGAGCTGCCTACTCGAACCTCTGTGGGAGTGTGGCTTGTGTGTGTGAGGGCAGCTTTGATAGTGTGTCAGAGCAAATTAGCTTCCGCCAGGATTCGCCTTGGCTCACAAAGGCACTTCCTCACCCAGCCTCACCCTGCATATGTGCAAAAGATTATAATTAATAAGCTGGGCCGTCAATCACACTTTAATAATAATAATTCTGCATTTAGGGGGCAGAGGGAGGTTATTGGCATCTGCAGCTTTGATGTGGAATATAGGAGGGGTAATAAGAGTCACGGAGGTTGGGGGAGTGGGGGGGGACCATTGCGGCATTCTCATTTTCCATCACCAGTGAGACACGCCTGGCTGCTGAGGCCGCTGTAACAACACACACACACACACACACATAGACAGGGAGAGAGAGAAAGAGGGAGAGAGATAGAATGGGAGGAAGACAGAGAGGCACATAGTCGCCTGGAAGTTTCCTGGAAACAAGAAAAAATAAATGTTACAGGTAGGACCAAAGGAAATAAACTTACTACAGTATTTTTGCTTCATCTTGCCAATGTCCTATTATCTATCCAGAGGACATCAAGGGATGCACTGCAACAGTCCACTGTATTATAGTTTAGGATAGTTTCCTATCATGGATATGTATTTGCACGTTAACTTTAATTTGTACAAAATTATGTATTGTTCATCCTCTCTCTCTCTTCTATTCTCTCTCTCCATCTCCCTCCTTTCTCCTCCTATTTTAGGTGACCATATTGCCGTGGACCTGTTCCACTTTTCCTTATTACCCAGACACATCCGCTAATTGCAATCAAAATAACAAAACAACATATGTCAACACCCCAGAGACCACGGCCGCCGCCTCCCGCTGTCAGTCAGATGAAGAGTGATGGTTGACAAATGAGCGCTTGATTGGTTACATAAATTACTTTCTGTATATGGAGCATCTCACCAGGCGATGCTTTCATAAGCTTGTCATTAAACCGTTTCAGAGATAGAGAGATGGATAGAGGGAAGGAGAGAGTGAGAGAAGAGAGCGAAAAGTGGATGTGATGTGGGGGGTTGGTTACAGAAAATATTAGATAGATAGAAAAGGAGAAAATGAAAGACAGTACTATGAGACTGCTGGTGCATGCGTTTTATTTACTCTCCAGAAGAGGGCAGCAGAATTCCCCGCCTGAATGTGTGATTTTTAGTCCTTTGCACATAGATGTCAATCAGTACACAGCAGTATAGCCATGACAGTTTTTTAACCTAATGCCCAACCTTAATGTCTTAGCTTAAAAACTGTCTATAGAGAATTAGTTTGGAATGAGCCAGACTCTGAGGGGGCACCTTTACGCAATTCTCTGGGTGGCTTTTTGTTTTATGGTTCTTCACGCTTCCTTCACAAATTAGCATTCTTGCCGACTGCCTGTTTTGCCAAAAAAGCAGATACCAAGATGTGGATTGACGAACAAAACTGTCTGATGGCACACAAACAACTTAATTTTTGGATCACACAACACAGAATACTAACATTGCAAAAATGAAAACAGCAGAAAGAGGAGAAAATGGTTCCCTTAAACCAATGGTTCCTAAACTGGGGTCCGCAGCACGTTGCCAGGGGTCTGTGAAAAAGTTTACTACAAAGTATAAAATTCTCTTATTGGGAGAAAAATACTAGAGATCAGTATAGAGCCCAATTGCATTGTGCTCATTACTCCCACCAGCATAACATTAGTGACAAATTAGCCTACATGATACACTACCTTAACATTAACTGCAAGCAAAATGAATATTAGTTATTATTAGTTATGTGAAACATAACTAACATTTTAACACAGTAGGCCAAGATTTGCAATAAGTAAGTTAGTAAATAAATAAATAAATCCTTTAAAACTGCTCCTGCACTGTCAAGTTTTGCCAGGCAATAACATGCCTATTTAGAACTGTTGTGGTATTAGCTAAATGTTTTTTTAATGAGAGTTCAAAAGCATCAGAAAGAACAAATGGCTATAATCTCAGGCCATGTACACACGTGGCGGGTATTTTTACAAACGCACATTTGCTGTCTTCCGTTTTCTAAAAACTCTTGGGTCCACACACGACTGTTTTAAATATATTCACATCCACACAAAACTGCAGAATTTTGCGGTAACAGGCTTCTCAGTTGATCCATGCTGCCAATTGTCTGACATAAACAAGGGCGCATATGTGACGTTTACGCATCAATTGTCGCAGTTAGTGATGTTTAAAAACGTAAAACTCTGGTTATTGATATCCACACTGAAACACCAAACAGGAGTTTTTCCAAATCTTCACTTTCGGAGTTTTTCAAATGCTCCGTTTTAAAGGAGATAATCCTGTGGTTATGTGTGGATGACAGGCCAAATCGTAGAAAAATATATTTGTTTTATCAGATACCCTGCTATGTGTGGACAAGGCCTCATATGGCAAAATTTCTGTTGCGAGCGGTCCTTTCATTCTGCTCCAAGGGTCCCCGGCCCAATAAAGTTTGAGAACCCTGCCTTAAATTCCATGTGAGATGTAATAAAGGCTTCATTAACATGTGTTGTTTCATGTGTGTGTCCTGCCCAGACTTTAGAAAATAAACATGATTTAAAAATGATACAAATGAGTATGACTCATTACACTACGGTAGCCCTCTTGTCATTGTTTTCTGTATCTGCACCATGACCTGTGTAATAAAGTGGAACACCTTAATGACATGCTATGTACTTGTATGCTACATGTATGCTTTGTGCCAGACACCCCAACCTGCAAACCTTTCAGGCAGGTAACAGCACCCTCATGCTGTGCCCAACAACTAAATAATGCATCATGGTTCAAATGCCTTATATTATAAAGTATATAATATTGTAATATAATATTTACGAAGGCCTAATATCCTTTAAGGACCTGGCATCTCTTGATCATCTCCGCTTATGGATTCATAGTGAGCAAAAACAAGCCAGTAAGCCCATAGTGAGCAAAAACAAGCTAGTAAGCGCCATAGGCATGTCTTGCAAAAATCAACAGCATGGCAGCACTGATAAAAAGTTAACTAGCTAGTTCACTAAATGGCCGTGCTTCCATGATCACAGTAAACTAACAACTTGTAATAATTGGATAACTGTAATAATCCATTCTTAGGCGTTTACATGCATTTAAGAAATCCAATAACCAAAACCAAATGAGTTTACATGATTTGGTCAATTGTTAATGTATTTCTTCAAGTTTGTATATTTGCCAGTGTGTCCTGCACAGGCACATATATAAAAGGTGTATAAAGGTGTATAAGCTACATCTCATGAAGAAATCAGAATATTGACGAAAAACAAGGTGTGTTAAATGGATTTCTCGGCAGTAATCTGGTAAAGCATAACGGTTTATTCTGTTTACATGAGCGCTTGAATAATCAGGTAATTACAAAAACCCGCTAATGATAATTTTTTTGGTGTGCATGTAAACATGCTCAATGATGTATTTTGCTCATGTATTAGTGCCATTGCTGTGTCAGACTGGTCTTTGTTTCAGCTAAAGTTCCAAGCTTCAACTCCATGGTCAGATCCTGGGCGAGGTAGTACTGTGTTTAGTGAAAGATGTCACTCAATGTCACTTATTTGCTGAAAAACAATGGCATTAAACTCAGTTGAAACTACACAAACTTACAATGAGAATGGAGTCTCAGACACTGTGCTAAATTGTTAACCAGTTGTTGAAAATAAGACAGCGATGGGGATTCTTACATTATGCTACATTATGCAAGGCTATAGTGGTCTTGTCATTTAAGTGTCTGCATCATTTCTTGAGTATCTGCAACATTTTCACCTTTCTGCTCTGTGTAAATTTGGCAGTAGGCTATAGTTCTTTGTAACAAATGGTAACAAAACCAGTCAAATTGCAAGCTTCGGTTTTGACATATGCAATGTGTGCACCAAACAAGTCGATTTCCACATTTCAGCATAATTTGAAGTATAAAGCCCACACTTTCACATTATTACTAAACTGTGCAGAAATTCATACCTTATAAGATTTAAAAAGGTTGAGATGGTTTAAAAAGGTTGAAATGGCATTTCGGTAGCCGTCCAATGCTCCTGTTGCTAAACATTGCAATTTTGATGCTTTACGGTCATCGTTGACTGCAATGGCGGAAATTTCAAAAATGTCTAGAACTTGCGTCGCCAATAGTCTACCATGCATATCACCTTAATCACACTATGGTTCAGTCAAAAGACTTTTTTGCCAAGAATGAACAAGATAAACCAAAAGGATCTCAAGAAAATACATTTAGATTAATTTCAGACGCATGCATTATGGTATGTGACTTGTGGCTGTGCTAAACTGTAAGTGGGAGAGCTAGCTGTCCATCACTGCCTGCTGGGATTTCCCATTTTGTTGTTATCAAAACTGTAGGACACATATTAGATGCTCCATTGTAAATCTTGGAATTCCCTAACGTGTTTTTCTTATTATACTAGTAGTCTAGTAGTAATCTGTTCCATGGATTCAGTTCATTTAAAAAAAAAAAAATCTTCTATGTGACGGACTGTTGTCAAAGTGAAATGGTTTATAGACTATGTTGTAGACTCGCCGACTCATTTGTCAGTTTCACGTAGTTTGACCAGATATTTTGTTATGAATAGTCAATGGTCACCGTAATTATTCTAAAGGAGTTGTCCTCAGAAGCATTGGACGGCTACCAAGAAGACACAATAGCCAGTTGTAAAACAACATCAACATTCAGATCTGCATAAAAACACTAGGCTTTACCTGCGCAAACGCTGGTTAGAGGTGGGTAAACTATATTTACAGGTGCGTAAATGCTATCTCGGAAATGTAGGAGGTGCGCCCATAAACATGCCTTGGTAGCATATTTGCTTGCCATTATAGTAAACACCAGACTATCCATTAAAGCTCTTAACCTTACGGTCCAGTTAAAGATATAGCCTACCTATGTTATATCCATGTTTCATGTAAAGTATGGGTAGGCTATTCCTTGACTGCATGTTGGATCTGCAAATTTCAGTTGATTTAAGCTAAAAAAAATGTTTGGGTAGACTGCTAGCAAGGTAGAAAACTTTGTCAAGGAGTGGTCATAGTTCAGGAGAGTTCATAGCCATAATCTTTAGAATAGATGTACCTAAACAAAAGGGCAAACAGTGTCACAATGCTAGTAAACTTCAGAGGCATATTTCCCTGTTTTTTCTTTTTTTCTGTTACCTTCTAGTCTCTTGTCAAGGTGAAGGTTAATTTATTTATATAGCACATTGTAAACAACAGAAGTTGCACCAAGGCTCTTTATAATCAAGGTAACTGCAGCTAAACAAAAAATAAGAAGAAAGAGAATCTGTAACTCAGTCTCTATTCTGTTCCATTTGCACATCTGTTACATCTTTAGTGGCATAGATGTTGAGTTAAAAATATACATAATCACACAATATCTCAGCGAAGTATCCTAGTTTATATCCTATACACTGAAAATGTGTTGCTGTTGCTCCCAGGAATCAGTATTTTTTTAATGCTGGATGTGGCCAGGAGATGGCGGTAGTGTAGTGCCAAAGCCTTGCACTAGGCCTGAAGTCCGTTCCTTAGCGGCACACTTAAGTTCCATTTTACCTAGGCTATACTTCTTCCTCTAAATGTCATCCTCTATCTGACATTAGGCTGGTTACCAGCTGCTCTCCATGGTGCTGAAACTGCATTGTCATTAAAGTCCATTCAAACTACCATCACCTCCTAACTTTTGGCTCTGATTTCATTTCAGTGGCTTGAGACACAAAGGAAGCGAAATATATTAAGGCTCTTGCAGACTTCACACTCTGGTGGTCCAGCAATAGTGTTTTTGGGAGCCCTTTCTATCAGGATTTGCCACCGTAAGTGACAGCATCGTGTGGGTCAGCATTTAGGATATAGCAAAAAAGAACAAGGAAAGGAGAGAGAGAGAGAGAGTTTATGGAGGGATTTGCAGAGTCAGTAATTGCATATATTTTTGCAAATAACAAAATGTGTTGACTTTGCAAAACAAAATATTTGCATCATTTATCTGAAAAGTAATTAAGTAAAACCTAATGACCCTCACTCGCATCTGGAATTAATGGTATTACAATGGCCCTCTACTGTGCAGATTTCAAACCAGAAAATGCACAAATGAGATCATGTTCTGTGTAACATGGGCTACACAAAGCTTCATTTTCCCATGATATGCAAATGAGTTATGCACTATAGTTCTGCCAACCAAGGGTGAAAAGGCATCTCACTTGTTTGTCATTGCATTTGCTATTACTAATGGCATACTCATTGTATTAGCATTTTCACTGAGCTTTTATGCTTTCCTCAGACAACGTATTTTGTCTTGGTTGAAATATGCCTATAACAGATCATTTAAGGAAAGACTATGATGGAAATCCTCGTTCCTCAGTATTCAACATCAGTTCATCTAAAACCAATGAGAAGGGTCACCCTCTTCCCCCGTGAAAATGTCACATGCTCTTTTGGCTGTGCACTGACATTAAATTGACATAAAAAAGAAGCCATGTCTAATTCCAAAGAACTACACTGTGTTGCTTTAAAACGTCATGGAAATTAAACCATTGCCAGGAAAACAATTCTGTAAAAATATTTATTTTGTGCATTTGCCCGTATGCTGGCATGATAAACAAGTGACCTATTTTAATGTGGGTATTGTTTCTTTATTAATCTCAATGCAGGGTGCCTGTGATACAGGTTTATTACCCATTTCTCTGTCTTGATAACATCAGGCTGGCTGTCAGCAGCAGCTTTATTGCACTTTAATAACTATTGATTGGCAGCGAGTAATGAAAGGCTGAACAGAGACAACGAAAAGAGAAAAGAAGACAGGCTGTCTGCCGTCAGGGGAGAGGAGGAGGCCACCAGCCTGTCAGTTAAGAAGTGTGTACAGAGGAGGAAGATAATAGCATCAACCAAGAGGCAGATCATGCAGGGAGAGCAGACATATCTGGGAAAGGCCTTGCGGGATGCCCTTGAGTAATGGTTTGGCAAACATGAATATGTGCTGTGAAATCTGTGTCCATGTCCACAACCCTCCCTTAAAGGATGAGAACAGCAGAAATGTAGGAGGTCTGGTGCCTTAGAATTGTATTTGTCTAGGGAACCTATTGTACTTGAGATTCAGGAAGGACAACCAAAAGAATGGTCAGATCACTGAGAGATCAGTGGGTTAGATGAGCTAGCAAGCAGAATGAAACAGAATAATGGTAAAGGTGGCATGTTTTTACCATGTGTGAGGAATGTATACGGATGTGTTGGGTATAAGAAAGGATCTCAGTCCTAGAGAAGGTGGATTTGTTGCTTGACACAGCTGGTGTTTAGGTAACTTGTCCCCGGTTCCATGAATAAAGACTGCAGTGATCCACCTACCTGCAATGATCTACCTTTTTTGACCACAGCCTCTCCCTGATATGGTATTACATACCTTTCTACTGGCATTGAAATGGTCCAGAG
Organism: Tenualosa ilisha; assembly: GCA_015244755.2. Lineage (NCBI taxonomy): Eukaryota > Metazoa > Chordata > Actinopteri > Clupeiformes > Clupeidae > Tenualosa > Tenualosa ilisha. The sequence continues at coordinate 3,137,606 of PYXC01002282.1, read as the reverse complement.
ATGACATAGACGTGGTCCTGTGCAGACTGGGTGCCCAACCTGTGAGTCAGCAGCCATGGCTGGTGGACTAGATGATAAATGAAGGGAGAAGGTTCCCTGTCACAGAGGTTTGTCTTTTCAGTGAGAAGGAGTGGAGGGACAAGAAGCAGTCAGGAAGAGAAATGGGGGAGGTGGGATTTCATAAACGAGATTTAGCAGCACAGACTGGCAAGAGATGGAGGAGAGGTGAGAGCGTCCGAAAGCACTCAGGAAAGGATGGGGAAATTGAGTGAAGGTGAAGTGGTGGGGGATTAATAGAGGGGTAGAAGGAGGACAAGAAAAGTGGATAAAGAGGAGAGAGGAAAGGAGAGCGGAGATGGGAAGACATAAACGGACAGCTGACTGTTCTTCAGGGCTGAGAGCACAAACAACAGGGAGAGAGAGAGAGATGTGGGTTATTGTGGAGCAGGAAATAGCCATAAGAAAGACAAGAGAGGAAATGGAGTACACTGAACTATGAACTTCACGTCATCACTTTGCAATGCATCTACCCTTGCGGACAAGTAAGTAGAACTTCTCAAATGGTTATGGGGAGTTTGCACTATAGAGGTGACTAGGATCAAAAGAAATAAAGATTTACATTTACATTTACATTTAGGCATTTAGCAGACGCTTTTATCCAAAGCGACTTACAAAAGAGGATAACATTCAAGCTACAACACAATGAACTAACAAGGAGTGCATATTGCTAATATAGAATCTGCGCTGTTTTAAGTTGAAAGTGCAATAGTGTAGAGAATTAAATTATTAAGTGCATTCTCAAAGTTTACACCAGGAGATATTCTTGGAAGAGCTTAGTCTTCACGAGTTTCTTGAAGGTGGAGAGGGTATCAGTTGATCTGGTAGCACTTAGGAGGTCATTCCACCAGCGCGGAACCAGATATGAGAAGAGTCTGGACCGACCTGCACAAGGTGTTGGCCGTGCTAGAAAACGTTCCTTAGAGGAGCGTAGTGGTCGTCGGGTGACATAGGGCTTCAGAAGAGAATTCAAGTAGATGGGAGCAGAGCCATCATTCACCCTGTAGGCCAACATAAGTGCCTTGAATTTAATGCGAGCAGCCAAGGGCAGCCAGTGAAGTTCAATGAACAGAGGTGTGACATGTGCCCTTTTTGGCTGGTTAAAGACCAGACGTGCAGCTGTCTGTCAAGATATGTTACTAGATAACTAAACTCACGGGTTAAACTCAGTGGTCACTGTTCATGGCAGAGAAAAAAAAACATGAACTGGCTATTATTTTTACACAGCAAAAAATATGATTGTTTTTTTATCATTGCATTGACTATTGCTTATATCAAGACACGACAATACATGGGACATTAAGACTAAGCAAACTACTCAGTGGAAAATAAATGGAAGAGAATCTAACCGTGGTGGATTGTTAATTAAAGTCCCTAACCTTTATTAGAAAGAACCAAACATTGTTTGAAAAGGCATAACTGATATTTTGCCCGACTGGAGCATTCTGTTCATTTCTTCCGTTGCTATAGCAATAACCACTCTGGAAAACTGCTGTATCTAGCCTACATTATAAATTGTCTGAGGTTGAGGAAAAGCTATTTGTAACATCTGTCTGAATTAAATGTTCATGTAACATGCCTTTTAATGGAGTTCTTCTGATTCTTTTACATAAGAGCTTGATCATGGTCTATATAGTTCAGCACAATACAACCTGGGGGTGTTACCTAGATGGCCTCAAGGACTTTGACAGTGTTGACATGTTTGGCCATATGATCCTGCATCATGCAAAATTTTACACACTCAACAGTAGTTGCAAGGTTATGATAAGCGCTAGGTAATTTGCGAGTTAAGTTACGCATTATACTGCCTGCTTTCTTCTATAACACTGCCCTCATATTAGACTCTGCACAGTAAAGTACCGTACTATCAACCTATCTAGTCATCTAATTGGGGGAATAATGCAATGGCCTAAACCAAAACAAACAGCTCAATGTGAGATGTGTAATGCTAGTAGTCATCTGTAGTAGTGGGAGGCTGCTGGGTGTGTGGCGTGGGCAGAGGCAGGCTGGAGCTAGTGGCGGGGGGGGGTTATACAGCGCTCCTGGGGAAGGGCAGCTAGTGCGGGTGTTTTGACAGTCATGTCACATCCAGCCATGGGGAGAAGGTTAGAGGATAACACTACAGACATGGCTCTAGCTCCCAATTTACTCACAGGCCTTCCTTCTCTCTCTCCCTTTTTCTCTCTGCTCCTACCTCTCCCGATTGCTCGCTCTCTCTTTCTCTCTCTCTCTCTCTCTCTCTCTGTCTCAATCTCTCTCTCACTGAGCATATCAGTTTCTCTTTACATCTATCTCTCCGTCGCTCTTTTTCACAAACTTATTTGGGCTTCTCCCTCACATGCCCTCACTCCCTCTCTTAAGGTCAGTCAAATGCTAGCGAAAATGATAAGATAAAAACCGTTACATTTGCCACGGAGAAACGTTTGGATAACACAAGCTGCTCTAGGCTCACATCATCGGCAAAAAACACAGATAAATATTAGAATAACCCCAACAGTTTAAAATGAATGGAAGCGTGGATGGATTTGGATAGATGAATGAACAATGGGTTACCCTCTTCTAAGGGTAAATGATGTGTTTGTGATGTGAAAATGATTTGTTGTGTGAAACTGCCATGTGTTTTTTTTAAGTTCTCACACTCACAGTATTTGTGTTTATGAATAAAAACCTCCTGCACCAACAACATCAGTGGCAAAGAGTTTATTCTCTGGGCATGATCGCATGCAGTGTTTTCCCACATCTGCTGCACAACCTCTGTAAAAGTGTTCTTTTGTTGTATAAAACTTTATGTTAAAACTTTTGACTGCGCTGAGTGCAATAGTTTGCAGGAAGGCAATAGGATGTGTTTAAGTCCGACCTTGTTTTCAAGTCTGTAGTGACAGGCTGCTTCCCCCCTCTCTTTCTCTCTCTTCATACGTCTCACTTTGCTCTACCTTTTTAGGCCCTTTCATCCGATCTCTTTTCTTCTTCAAATCAAATTCCCTTTCCCCTGACTTCATACACTCCATTTATTTATTTCTCTTTCTCTTTCCCTCTCCTCTCTCCTCTGTCATCCCTCTCTCTTTTTGCTCTCTCTCTAACTTCACAAATTTCGTCTTCCTCTTGCTCTTCCTCCACCTTCATAAACACTCCCTCCCCTCTTCTCTTCATCTGTCTCTCCAGCGAAGCAAATTTTGTCACACACACATTTACTCTCCTTCACCACCACACTCCACCTTCTCTCCTCCAACCTCTCTGCTCCACCCTCTCTCCACCCACACTCTGCACTACGGTTACCATAGCATTCTTCTACACATTTCCACACCACCCCTTTCATACTCAACCCTTTAGTGCCCTGCATAGCACACAATTAGAATACTTCCTCTGTATTTTTGTAGTGTGTATGTGTGTGTATGTCATGTGTATGTCATTTTACAGATACCACGGGATGCCTGAATTTCCTACTGGATAAAGTACCTATCTATCGATCTACAATGAACCACAAACTCTGTCTCGCTCCCTCTCTCTCTGTGTGTATTACATGCAAACACACACACACACACACACACACACACACACACACACACACACACACACACTCACAAACACACACACACACATACTTCCCCACCCCCGCTTTCTCTCTCATTTCACATTATAATCCTTATTTACTCTCACTTCAGCAAGGAGCTCTCTCTCTGTCTCTCTCCCTCTCTCTCTCACACACACACACACCTTTACCCCCACACCCCGTCCCTCCCCACCCCACCCTTTCCTTCTAACCCCTCCTCTTTCTCCCTCTCTAACTTCATAGACTCTCCTCCTGTGGCGCACCCGAGCTTCTCACCCAGCATCGCTCAGCAGCTCACACCATACCCTCCTCTCTGCTCTGCTCTGCTCCATCCCCTCATCTTTTCCTCTTCTCCCTTTTTCTTTCCTCTCCAGTCTTCTTTTCCACTCCTCTCTCCTCTCCCTCCCCTTTTTACTCTCATCTACTCTTTCCTATTCTTTCCTCTTCTGCCCCCCCTCCAAACCTCCTCTCCTCCCTCTCCCCTCCTCCTATCTCCTCTCCTGTTAGTGCCTGCTGGCCCCTGTGTGTGGTTAAAATGATCAGATTAGGTCTCCTCTCTCTCTCTCTCTCTCTCTCTCTCTCTCTCTCTCTTCGTCTCTCTCCATACTCCCACATTGCTGCCCTGGTAATTGCTCACTTTATAAAGTTCTTCCGGTCTGCCCATCACTTATGGGTTTTGAGTGTTTCCCACTGAGGAGCCGAAAGTTTTAGAGCCTGACCCATTTTCCCTGGCCGCTCCTGGGTCTATGATATGTCGATTTGTGTGCTAGGCCCCTGGGGGAGAGTCTGTGATACTCTTTCAATTGGAGCTTCCTGTACTGATGCATCATCCCCAGGCAGGATATACACTATCGCTGCACTGCAGCTAATTCTATGGGAAGGGTGTGTGTGTGTGTGTGTGTGTGCGCGTGTGCGCGAGTCTTACACCAAGTTGATAGGATAATGCTACTAGACTATTTACTTGAGACAACATTGTTAGAGGGGACAGTTCCTGCTTGTGCACAGTGTAAGAGAATACTTGTGTTAGTGTTTGGTTATGTGTGCCTTTGTGTGAGTGTGTGTGTGTGTGTGAGAGAGAGAGCGAGAGAGAGAGAGTAAGAAGAAAGAGTGAGAGAAAGAGACAGAGAGAGATTGCATGAGAGTGTGTTTGTGTATGCTGTGGCAAGGATAATTGGTCTGTTGTAGCGAAAGGGCACATTGATGGACGGCAATTTAACAAGACACAGACTGAACAAGATAGGATTTCACAGCACACCAAAAATCCATAGCGCAGAGCGAACAGAACAGTGTAGAGCCGAGCTTTAGCTCCGAGGTGGCAGGCCTCGTCACGCCCGGACGACCAACCGGCACTGGGCACCGTGCCCATCTATCTCCTCTCTTCCATTATGGCCGACATGGCAGTCTGCCCACTCTCTCACTTGCTCACCGTCTGCCCTACTGACAACAGGGGAGAGGGAGAGGTGAAGAGAATCTATCGTAAGAGCTCAGAGAGGCCCAGATATGCAAAGCAGGTTAGAGTGTGTGAATAGTGTGTTTACTGTAATGGACCAGCAGTTGCCAAGCCTAATGGGAATCTAAAACTAATCTAAACATAATCTAAAACTAACAATCTAATCCTGTTGGCTGAATTGACTTCAGTTTTACCTCTTTAATCCGTTTTTCCCAGCCATGTTGTTTGCCTGTGTTTGGCCAACATTGGAGTCTGTTAGTTAATGTGCGTGTATGCATATCATGAGAAAAGTTTGCAATTTCAAGCACAATACTTTCTCCTAAGTAATAGCAAACCAACAATTAATTTCTCCAGGAAGTTAATGTGCATGGCCACAAATGCAGAGTGCTGGTGTTGCTATGCCTCAGTAGACACTTCCTTAGTCATTAGCACTCTTCTCGAGACAGACAGAGAAAGTGATAGAAGAGTGTGTGTAAAGGGAAGAGAGATAGAGAGAGAGAGAGAGAGAGAGAGAGCATGATGTAAACAAAGTGCTGGAAATGAATGAGCGGAAGACGAAGGCTGGAAAGTGTCAGACAGAGTGGAACCTCATCACAGTCAGAATCATTACAGTCATTAAAATATCAGGATGCACCAGGATGCATCTCCCAGCTCAGGGATCAAACTCACATACATTAGTACATTAGGTAATCAGAACTAAGAGATCTAGTTTTCTGACCTGAACTGCACATTTTATTTCACAAGAAAAATAAAAGACTATGTGATGCAGTCATGTCCTGTCAAAGGTCAGGTGCATGTTGTATTAATTTGCTTGGCCAGTAGATGGCAGCAGCTCTTTCTGTTTCACACAGCCTTCATCGTAGAAATGGCACACAGCCGTTACAACCATGACGTCATCTGAATCTTGCTATGGCCTTCCAAGCATGATGGAGAGCCAGAGAGGGAGGAAATTCTCCATTTGATGCCAGAATTATGCTAATATGTGATTGAAGGTCCAACCGTGCAATGTGAACAAAATGAAAGTGAGGTGAATCAATTTCCTGCAGCCATTTGTGACAATATCTGAACATGACTTAGGGAAAGCGTACTGCATATGTGATTTTATTTGACACTGTGATGTCCTAAACTATGATCAGATTGTTCTTCTAGAGTTGGACGGTCGCCTTGTTATATATGTTATGTCCTCAAATGGAGAACAAAAATTTTGATCCATGTAAACTGCTTGTATACATAATACTTCAAATGACATGAAATATTGCATGCACTCCGACATAAGATTTTAAAAATCAAGAGGGAGAGTTGGGAGGCAAGGAAAATAAGCCAGCAAGGGAGAGGGAGAGAGAGGGAGAGAGAGCTCGAGGCAAAAATGAAACATTGTGTAAACTTGTTTTTAGGTCAACCTCAACAACCCCACAGCCTGTTTCTTGCAAATCCACCTGACAGAGCAACCATTTGTGGAGTGGGCAGGAGTCAGGGATAGAGAGCTGGAGGTATGAAGAAAAAAAGGAAGAGAAAAAGAGGGGGGGGGGGGGGCAGAGCGAACTCATTCCAGGAAAGTCCTAGATGAGTTAGTGCCTCAGTGGATGCTGGTAGACTGTCCAGCAACAACATCTAAACAAAAACGATGACTCATGCTGAGAGATGTGTGAAAGTAGACTAATCTTTTTTGACATGGTGAAGATGTCACACTTATTATTTATCTTCATCCATTCATCCATCCAGCCATCCATTCCTTCCTTCCTTCATCTATTAACGTATGCATTTATGCATTCATTCAGTCTTCGTGTTTCTATAGTATTAACTCTGTTGCTTATGCGTCACCCATCACTCTAGTCAGTCACCCGCCCACCCCTGCATGAGTCAGTGTGGCTACGGCCCTCCGTAGCGGCTCATCTGCGGGGACAGTGATGGATGGGGAGCCCTCTGAGGAGGTGGGAGTCCGGAAGAGAAGTTCATTCCTGTTAGGGCTGGGGGGCTTTGAAGCCTGCCCAAGGTTAACCCTGTAGCCAGAGGCATGTCACGTTTCCTCATGACAAGCCTCAGCTTCTGACATGGCCATTCTTCACATTTCACTTTTGTGTGTGTGTGTGTGTGTGTGTGTGTGTGTGACTGTCGACACCATCTGATATGTGACACTGTAAGTGACATCTTTCAGAGTGACTGTGTTTGTGTGTGTGTGTGTGTGTGTGTGTGTGAGCCGTGGGTACGTGTTTTACTGTCAATGCAACAATGTAAATGCAACACACTAAGCGGCATCTTTCAGAATGTGTGTGTGTGTGAGAGTGTGTGTGTGTGTGTGCGTGCGTGCATGCATTCATGTGAGAGTGTGTGTGCGTATATGTGTTCTCCTTTCCTGTTGAAGGGAATTCTATCAAACCTATCTAGTTAAGGGAGAAAATCAATTGCGTTTGCCATTGGTCCTCGTTCCATCCACCATCTCAGAGGAATTTTATGCAGTATGTGGATGTGTGCAAGGGTTGTTTTTACACTTATCTAGGTATTTTTATAAACACATTTTTTTATCCATTTATTTATTTATTTATTTTGCATTTACACGTATCCACAAAATCCAGTGTTTTAAGAAAATCTCCACTTTGGAGGGCGTTTTGAAAGATTTATGTTTCAGGTGGCTAAAACTCTGTGTAAGTGTACACAAAAGGCCCAGATGGATAAAAATATTTGTTTATAAAAATGTTTAGAAACATATAAACAAGCCCTAAGTGTGTACATTAATGGTTGTGTTATAAGTTAGTGAAAGAGTATGTGTCTGGGAATGTGTGTGTGTGTGTGTATGTGTGTGTGTTGGGGAGAGGGGTTGAGTGTGTGTGTACATGTGTGTGTGTGCATGTATGTTTTCTAATGTGTGTCTTGAGCAAACAGTGCATTGAGAGGTTGAGCTAATCTTTGCTCTCCCTCCTTCACGCTCCTCTAGGCCCTTTGTCCTGTAACTCTCTGGAGATGGGCTATGACCCTTTCCTCTCCATGGAGACGACTCAATAGAGACCTGTGTGTGTGTGTCTGTCTGTGTGTGTGTGTGTGTGTGTGTGTGTGTGTGTGTGTTAGAGGAGGACTGACTGAAAAATAAGATGGACAGACAAGCAAAGAAAGAGAGACTGGGTGGAAAAACATATGAGAAATGGAATGTGTTTGTTGACTAACATAATGTCTGTCTATTTGATTAGACAAAACTTCATGCAGTGTTATTACAATCGGTCTGAACCTTGTCCAAACCGAAGCGTATTGTCTCACTGTAAATCTGAGCCTTTCTAAATCTCCTAGAATAAATGACCACATTCCCTTGTATAAAGCCTGCTATGGTGAGATGATGGTGTTCTTATTCTCTATACAGGAGTCTTCTATGAGCAGGTAATTCTCCTGCATAATTAAGGCTTCCTGATAAATAGTGTTCATGTCTTCCTTGTGTCTCCCAACAGGAATAATGAACTGAGGCTTCATCATGAAAACATTGTGTTGATCTCTGCGGCGATGTGACAGTGCAGACATATGTGGGGATGTGGCATTTGTTTCTAATTGTTTTTTTTCCTTTGGGATGGCAGATCTAGTGCAGCAGTCAACATGGGAATCTTTATCTATCTCAAATTCATCTTAATTATCTGTGTGTTTTGGTGTGTGTGTGTGTGTATGTGAGAGTAAGCATGCTTAGATAAATGTGTGCACTCTTGTGTGAATATTAACATCAAAACACATAAACTAAAGAAGAAATTCCATGGAAGACCAAGATATTTTAATAGTCCTCTATACTGTGTGTGTGTATGTGTGTGTGTGTGTGTGTGTGTGTGTGAGATATCAGCGACCCTGAGTGACTGCAGCTGCAGCTAACCTTTTCGGCTGTAGCCTCTCTCCTGTCGCTGTGATCTGCATCAGAGGAGCTCCATGGGGTCTGCCTCGACATGACTGATTCCCCAGGGGTGGCAGCAGGAGGGATGGGGAGCCCTGCTAGTTGAACACACACATACACACCAAACATATAAACAGACATACACACACAAACACACACAGGCCTATTTCATTTATTTATTAGTTTATTTGAGCAACATGAACAATGTCACAGGAACATTGCTTGTGTGACAGCCGATGTTGTAGAGTTGAGTTCATAAGGTGTTGAGACAATAGCAGATGACAGCTTGGTTTGTGTTTACACATTACAGTGCTTATTTCTGAGGATGGAGAGACTGGTTGCCACAGCTACTGTGGGTTGAGATCAGAGTGAAGATCTCATTCACAATACCTATTGTACAGCAGGTACAATATGATATTTAGACTATATGAATTTCGTAACACTTTAGATTAGGGTACACATATTCACCATTTACTAGCATCTTGTTAACATGCGACATACATAATGACTTATTAGTCATTACAAATTACTTATTAATACTTTATTCTGCCTGAGCTTATTCAACCCATTGTAAACCATTAACATAGAATTTCTCCAATATAAAGTCGTACTTACTGCTTATTTGTACTGAGCAAGCTATTTGCTGTATATGAATTATGATCTTAATATGCTTCGGTTAGTATGGGGCTTGTAAGGCAGTGGTGCATCAGGAACAGTTCTTCTCCTTCAAAAATATTTAGGAAAGATGGTCTATTCATAGGAATAAAACCCAAAACTACAAGTGCCTAATGCTGTCCAAATAAATCCTAATTACGTCTTTTTGATTGAGAATAACTATTCCTGAGAATAACTGTTCCTGTTGTATTACCACCTTATAAGCCCCGTACTGAGCAAATCATATTGAGATCATAACTCATATACAACAACTAGCTTACCTACAATGAATAAGCAGTAATTAGGAGTTTATGCTAGAAAAAACCTAGTTAATGGTCTACTATGGGTAGAAAAGCTCATGTAGTATAAGGAATTAATAAGTGATTTGTGATGACTAACTTAATGGTGAATATGTGTACCCTAATCTAAAGTGTTTCCATGAATTTTTGCAAAGAACCCCCATAATAATCATGTAACCATGGATAAGCCTACAGTTTATGTATCACAGATCACTTTAACCTGTTACAGTGATATGGCTTTGGCATACTAATGTGCTACATACCATCAGTGTTTTGTTTTTTAGTATAAAGATGTCTGCCTAAGTTTTATAATTAGCTGAAACCCCCATGCCTGTTCCTCCTCCCTGTAGTAAAGCCTGGAACAGACGGTCTCTCGGAGGTTGGCTGAGTCTCTCATCTGTTTCATTGTATGAACTGTGTTTGGTTCCCTGCAACCGACTCTCACAAAGAAAGCAGGGGTGTCCCAGAGCTCTGGCTGTCGGTTTCCCAGTGCTTATGCAGTTCTTTAACAGCCATCCAAGCTGACAAAATCAACATGTTTGCTGTTCTCGACAGGTGAGGAAGAGTTTTTAGGAGATGAAATGAACCCCTAAAGGAATGCTGCTGGATTTGAATGCAGCTCTCATAATTTGAGGGATGCTGAACATAAGCTGATGTTATGAAAGCCCACAGAGAGCTTAACACTGTTTCTCTCCCTCCTGGGTTCATTTTGCCCTGCTATCCCCTCTCTGTCTTCCCTCTACTCACCTGTATATTTACTAAGCCTATGCCACAGTCCTTTGCACCAGTTTGCTCATGCATGGTAACATCTCTTTGGAACTCAAAGGAGCCATTAGCTATTCCACCCAGCACTTCTCCTGTCCCTAAACCCCACAAGCAACAGAAAGTCACATTTAAAAATCAATTACATTACATGAGGGGTTTATTCGTTGCCAATTAGTTTCATTACAGTTCATTGTGGTGGACAAGAAAATAAGGCTAAGGGTCCAATGAGGCTATACAGAAAAGAATTAGTCAGGAACCAGGAGCTTGTTTCCAAACACTGTTCCAAACACAAAAACTGTTCATCTTGTATTTCTTTCTGCTTTGATTTAAAACATCCATTTTCCTGGAACCGGCCAAATGGACTTGGCTGAGAAAGGGGCAGCACCAGGTGCTCCCATTTGTGATGATGTTCATCAACACTGCCTGTCCCTCTCAGGTTCCCATGCTATACTTAATTGTCCTCTATGTGTGGGGGGTACATGTTATTAACCTCACAAAAAAAACAACTTATGAGAGCAAGCAAACTAGCTGTCAAAATGGCAGCAAAAAAAAGAACAAAGGACATCAACTACAAACTATGTCTGTTTGGCCATAGCAGAAGGGAGGGCAGAATCGGCTGCCATATGTTTTGCAATGCCCACATCCTCACGTCGACCAGTGCCAACACTCTCATGCGCCACTCTGCCAGTGCAGTTTGGCCAGACGACAGTGTGGAGGCAGCTGCGTGTTGAACTCCAATCGGAGTGCTGAAAATCACTCCGCAAGCTGGTCATCGTCCACACACCTCACAGTTACATATCCACGTCATCGGTCACTTTAGAAGACAGAAAAGACACATACCAACACACACACACACACACACACAAACCCAGAGGGTTTAAAAAGGCAACAAGCTTACAAATAGCTTTTAATTATTTCTTGTTATTTGGTGTCGTGTGTGTGAATGTCTGTCATTGGTTATATTTGTTTTAAGCATCTCTTGTGGGTTGTTTGCATGACTTTGCTGTGTGTTTGAAATGAGATGAGATGAGATCATCCAGCACGGGTGAGAGTATCACCCTGACCTCGGCGCAGAGTGACTTTTGCCTTTCCTGTGGTCACTAGTGCGACCACACATGTCTGATGAGGACATATGGCTGCTCAGCACACCAAATGCCAAGTGCAGCCAAACAGCCAAATGCTCTGATCGTCTCCGGGCCCCAAGCCAGGACACAGACACCAACATACATTAACGCCCTCATACATAAACACCTTTATGTAGAAACACACACAGATACTTTGCATCTCCACACTTAAGCACACATAAAGCACAACATTGCATACACACAAATACATCCTTCTAAAAATATGCCCAGGCATGCTGACAGACACACACACAAATTTACACACATGCACATAGCATCGCTCTTCACCTCCGCACCCTGGCTGATGATGACTGTGGCCACCTGACCTTGTGACCAGCCCCCCCGGGGGAGCCCCCTCGACAATCCGCAGGATTACAGTGATTGGACAGCTGAACAGACGGACGGGTCAGCGAAAGGGCTAAAAAGAGCAGGGTTTGGCCCTTTCCTGTTGGTAAGAGAGCCCGCATCTGTGAACAGCTTATTTGATTTAGAGGGATTGCCCATGAGTGGGCGAGAGAGAAAAAGAGAGTGAGAGAGAGAGAGAGAAGATGTGAGTGCAAGCGATTCTAACAAATTTTGATGAGGTTGAGACAATCAGGATACAGCTGTTTCAGATTATACAAGAATTGTAATACTATTAATGTAAGCTGCATTATAGGTGTTATATTTTTAGACAAAAATGCCCAAGTCATACCAAACAACCTGCACATTGCTGGTTCATCATAGAATGAATGAATAGAGTACTGTACCTTGTTCTCTGCTGTTAAAATAGAATAAGTTCAACAAAGGTAACTTCAAGTGCAATTTTACAAGCATAATTACAACCTTATATTTAGGTTGTCTGTAGATACAGAATATTTGTATAGTCTGTTTTTAGCTAAATGATGCCCATACACAACCTCAATTGAATAACAAATGATTTGTGATTCAATAAAGGCAAAATGGTTTTCAATTAAGGCAGACTCAATGGTTAAGTGTCTGAAAAGATAGAGGTTATAATAGAATTGAGAATGATGAGGCCTGAGTCCTATCAACAGAAAGTGATTCTGTGGACTTCCTGCTCAAACCTTTCTATTACTATTGGTTCAAATATGTGATCTCTTGTATTTTAAGGAATGCAACCAACCTCTATATCTGCATGCCAAACGAAACACTGAAAATCTGCACTGAATGGAGATTGATTATGGGTGAGTGAGAATACCTTTAAACGACACCTTTGGATGACTAAATCTCAGTTCCAGTTCTTTAATGAAAAGCTGGAAGAAATTGAGACCAAGGGGTGATGTGAACAAGGCACTCGTGTTCTTTTGGTATATGGCCAACCAAAATACATTTAGGGAACTATTGGACAAATTTGATATCAGTCAAGGTGCTGCCAGCAATGCTATATTGGAGATGTTAGATGTCACATGTGGTTGCTTCCTCATTCATTACCTGGCCTACAGAATGTGATAATCAAGTTAATGCTGCAGTGTTCCAGTGAATTTGTAGAACAGAGGGCATTACTAGTGCCACGTTGAAATCTAGAGGCCATCAGTGAGAGCATGGAATTACCTAAGCAGAAAATCATTTGACTCAGTGCTGCTTCAAGGCATAGTGGAAGACAGGAGACAATTTATGGACATTTTCAGAGGGCCTCTACAGGAGGGTGCATGATTCCCATATGCTGAGTGCCTCACCTTTTTTGAGACATGGGGACAGTCAATGGGGGAAGTTCAGACTCCTTAGCCTAAATCAGCATTACCCATTAATTTAGTTGTCTAAGCAGGAGAATGGAGTTCTAAGTGCTGCTGATCAGCGCTGTGGCAAAGCAAGTCAGCTGTGGCAGAGCTGAACCATAGTCTAATCGTGTAATCGTTCAGTTATAAGTAATGCTAGCTGTAACAGTTCAGCGTGACAACTTACCCTCGGAAGTATCAATTTAATTTGCAAAGCAGCCAATGTAAAAAGTTTGTCTGCCGGTATAAATTTTGACATGCATTGACCGCATTATGTTTATAGTGCTGGGATGATTCATAAGCAATCAGTCAATTTAATTTAATAGACAGTTAATTTAATCAATGACAAAAAATAGTCTGCGCAAAAAAATTGTGATGAGATTTGCAATTGACTAGTTTGATAGCCTTCCAAAAATAGAACGTCACTCTTTTCATATGCATTGATGAAATGCTAATAAGACAAACTTTTCAATATTTTGCTTTGGTACATTGTTATATTGATTTAGGGTGGGTGTTGACAGGTCCCCCAGGGCTTAAAAAAAAACTATTGAGGGAGTTAATGCTAAAGTTAAGGTGAACACTAATCCTAACTCAAATAGGTCAGCTACTCGCAGAAGCGCTAAAAGTGAAAGAGGCAGAAATGGTGTAGTAATATACACTTAGTAGCTCACAAGAGGGTTACGAGTCCCATTCAGTAAATGTTCATGCCCTGAAGTCCCAAACGCATTGATGTTGAGCAGTTCGACTCAATGTATGGTTTTCTTTGAATGTGTTCAGATATTTTACAATGTTACCATGTTGTTTACAGTTTGTAATGTCAGAGACAATAGTGGACTGTTTGCTTTGCATGTTTGGCCTGTGTTCACATGTAGGCTTCAGTGTTGTATGCAGTGTATTTGCACTTACTGTGGATTGTCATAATCATTGGGGCCACCTGAAACTTATTGTTTCACTGGACACCTGTATAAAATGAGGAATGGACAGTTTGATGACTGATGTGATGCACACAGCCTCCTTTTGGACCCTTTAAGGACTTCCATATGGGGGTGCAGGCTACACACCATCATAACATGCTGAGAAAGTAGCACCTGGTGGGACTGCACAATCTGCAATTTGCTAAACTGCATTTACTGACCTCTCTGAGCCATCGTTAAAAATAGCTTATGTGACGTGTGCTTGCTAATGTGCAGGAGTAATTAGCACAGGGAATTGTTTGAGCAACATTTCAGTCATTGAAATTGCATTATTTTGAGGTGCAATTACATAACGTCAGCCTAATGTTGGAGAAAGTACAAAAGTGCCTTTAAAATGGCAGTATTGCTACCTTGCCTTACTGTACAGATGAACAGGTATGCCTATGGATTTCACTAGTTTTGTAATGTAGCCTATTTGATATGGATGGTTGTGCCTGGATGGTACCTGGTTGTATGCATGCAGAACTGTTTTCACTCTATCCAGAACTGTATCCACAATACATGGGGCAATGGTGGAACAGGTGATAGAGGTGCTATCCAGCAACCGAAGGGTTGTAGGTTTGAGCGCCGCTCTGCCTGAACCCATAGAAGTATCCTTGAGCTACATACTGAACCCCAAACTGCTCCTGGTAAGCAGATTGGCACCTTGCATGGCAGCCTCTGCCACCGGTGTGTGAATGGGAGGCATACATTGTAAAGTGTTTTGAGTAGAGCAGAAAAGAAAAGGAGGAGTAGGAGTAGAAAACACACTATATAAATGCAGACCATTTAAATATAATTTGAATTAAATGTTCATTTTCTAGCAAACTGTTTGTCATCACAACTAGCAACCAGCACAGTTGTGAACGGTATATGTGTTACAAAAATTCTCTGAGTAATTCAACCCGAGAAAAATGTATGTGAATTCGGAATCAATACACGCGTAACACATTCGCATCTCGATTTAAAGTGCATACGCAGTTTATATCAGAAAAATTGGTGGGGACAATTTTAAAGTTTCAGAGAAGTGGTATGGACATGTTCCTACCTTCCATACCATAAACTACACCCTTGCCCATGCTCGCTACTCGCCACATAAAGTAGTTTTTAACATTATTATCCCCCTCAGCCTGAATGCACAGGCACCAAGCTTAATGTTGATATTTGATGGATAAGGTCACCAAAGCTGTTTAAACACCCTGCCCTATTTGTAATTAGACTTGAAAAAAGGCCATTAGTCACTATGAGAATAATTGCAGTGTGATTTATCATCAAGCACAGAGAAAACATTGACATGGCAAGGTGAACTGTCCATCATGTCCAAGGATAACTTTTCCTGCCTCTCTTTATCTGTCTCTATCGTCTCAGTAGGCTTACTGCCCAATGAAGCATTTCTGTATTGCTGTTATCCAACCTGATGTTGATCTGTTTAGTGTTTCTTTACTGGTGGATCTTTTGGGTCAAGGTTGTCATGGCAGCATGTGCTGCAACTTTATAGTCAGATACAGGACTTAAAGATATAAGGAAACATGATTCTTAGAAATTTACTTGAACTCTCCTACATAAAGATTTAGACAGCATATTCATTAATAAATTCAGTGATTAGTTATAAGTATAGTTATGTAGTTATATCACGTTATAAATAATGTCTCAAATCCAGTCCATCATAACTAACAATTTTCACCACAGCTTTGCCAGTACCAGTCAAGATTACTTCATAATTTCATGAAATTTTGAAAGGATTCCTGGCTAGTAAGACATATCAGCCTTATATTGACACTGGCATCAGATATATTTAACATGATTTAAAAACACACAAAAAAATGCTTACTATTTTTTTAAACCTTTTGAAAAAAATTGTCGTTTGTAGAGTTTGTAAACTGCCATTGTGTTTACATCTCAGTGCTTTCTGGGTCAAATCTGGCTGGATCAGAGAATGAGCGCTTCGTCTATTCAGCCTTTGCAATCGTGTGTGCGGAGGTGTACTGTCTCCTTAAATCAGGATGATAACAAGGAAATCAGTACTAAAATATATATGAAAACGAAGATGATCAGAGAAGTGAGGAAACGACAATGGAACAATATCAATGGTGTCTATGTGCAGCAAAATACCTAGACCGGCTCAACAAGGTGAAGTCGGTTTTATGCAGAGAGCATGAGGCATAAAAAAAACAATGGCTGTTCACGAGTGAAAAGATTTTCTAAAACTTTTAATAAAACTGAACACATTTTGAGACATTTTGACACATTTATATATCTAATGCCAAAGTTAATATTTTAGAGGGCCTAAGTCACACCCATCTACTTCTGGTCCCTTGTGGACGCCTCCTCAAAAAACAATTCGAATGGAAGTCAGTGTAGAGATAAAACTTATTTTCTGGTCCTGTTTGAGTTGTGTGCACAAACTTTACATCTGCTTTTTGGAAATATGATAATGCACATCATTTTACAAACTACAATGTAATTTTTTGACAAACTTCAAAAGGTATATTGGTTTGGTTTGGTTATGTGTGAAGCCACTAAGTAGTCTACACTCTCGCCTGGGACATTAAATATGACTGTTGCTTTGAAAATGATAAGGCTAGCGGTCATGCTAACAGTTACAGCTTGCTACATTCTAGGTCACTTAGCAGCCTTCTGTGGACAAATACACCTTACATGACACCTAACATTCTTTCATTTCTTAATAATGACGCCTGTAAGACCTGTTGCTCAAATTCATAGGCATACTGATGAGGCTGTGTTAGGCTTAGTGGAGAGAATTCACATAAGCGGGGGCTGTAGTTGTAGTTGTCGGATTTACACATTTTAAGAGTGTTGTTCTTCAACAGTCATGACATGTATTGCAATTATCTCAAGCATTCACATACAATATATGTAATTCAAGGCCCATGATGACAATAACTGGGTAACACTTTATATTACAATAGTGGTACAACCTGTGGAACAATATGTAATATCATTTACTAGTGTTGTACTTGCAGAACATATTTTCTGTCCAATGATTCTTGTTCATATTTTTCTCACAGGGTGGACCGGAAGGCACAGAACTTTGGTTCCATATGACTCTGACATGTCTTATCAGTCGGGGATCCTTTTAAGTTGCAACTTGAAGAAGACAATGCAATGTATATGCTGTGTCTGTGTTTGAATGTGTGTGTGTGTGTGTGTGTGTATCTGTGTGTGCTCATAGTCTTCCTCCACAAGAAGAGAGAATGATTTCCTCTGGTCAACTTTGGTTAACAGACATAAGGTCCTAATGGAAAATAACACAGATGTGAATAGGTTTTAATGTGCCGCTCCTCATTTCAGAGAGGGACATTAAAAAGGCCCATTCTTCAGAATGACTCTGAAGCATGACTGTTGCACAGTACCTCCCTAACTACCCCTCTCTGCCTGACGGCCATTACAGTTTCACTCCATTTAATTTGACTTTGTATTATCCCAGTGTAGCTGCGAGCCATGCGTTTCAGGAGGAGGTAAATGGGGTGATATAATTTTCATTGAAAATGGTTGACTGGCTCTTATGCAAAAGCTCACCCCCAATTCAGAGATGAAAATGTTGCTCTCGAAAGAAGCACACATGCACATCTTGGGAACTATAATGCCTGCTGGTAACGCTAAAAGTATGAACAGCATATATGTCTATTAATATGCCTAAATTCACAGTTTTTTTTTTCTTTTGACAGTCCCTGTGTGTGCAGTGGATGATGTTCAGACACGTGGTATGCACCTACTTTCTTTCTTCTTTCCTTCTCTCACACTCTCACAATTTCTCATGCAGAGACGGAATGCTAATGTACCTTGACTTGATTGAATTATGGTGATTTACTACCTGCCATCATATTGAGGTTGACAGATCAGCTCAAGCTAAACAAATCCTCACACAAATGGCGTTCTTGTCAATCAGTATCAGTAGGCCCTCAGGTGACTCCTCAAAGACTCATATCCCAACACACACACACTCATACACATGCACAAGGCACGGCAGAGTAAATGATCCAGTTCACACACACACACACACACACAGACACTCACATAACATATGCGCTCATACACACACACAGTCACACATATACACACAAGCATCCTCACCGCACAAAGACATTATCTCAGTCTCTCTCTCTCTCTTTCTCGCTCACTCTCACACACACACATACACACATACACACACGCGGGCAGAGGGGTCAGTGTGAATGACTGCAGCAGGCCAAGTGAGTGGCCTCAGGTGGCCCTGAGAGGTCAGACACAAATGAGAGGGGTCGTATTTCACCTGTGGGAGGGAAGCAAGGGCCTCATGAAAACATTCTCTCATTTACTTCCTGCCTGTTGTATTCTGGCTCCGACAAATTAAGCAATGCTGGAGGGGTTTGGGCTCTCTCTCTCTCTCTCTCTCTGTGTGTGTGTGTGTGTGTGAATGCAAGGTAAATGATTTCATAATTGCTGATGGTGTCCCAGGTGACCCTCTGTGCTACATATTGACCTCAACTACCCATGCAAACTGTCTGCAGAATAATTGTCATGTGCTCCTACATCCTCTGTCAGGACTGCTTGTCACTTTGCCACCTGATACACTTTACTTGCCACATGGTCAGATGCATTGTGGGAAAGCAAACCGGGAAACTTTCAAAACTGACAGTCCAGATATAGACACTACTCCCATCTCTCTGAGGGGTGGGGTAGGGAGGGGGATGTGAGAAATAAAAATATGAGGGAAAAGAGCTGGTGCTTTCTGGGAAGCTTATGGCCACTGATGAAGGCACAGCACGTTTCACTTCCATCAGGGCTCCTGCCGAGCTCAGGGGGTCACCACCAAGAGCACAGATTGGATGTGACGCTGTGGCACTGGGGGCTATTTTCAGCTATGTTCAAAAATTCCAAAAACATCAATTGACTGTTTCTCAACCAAGACCTCTGAAAATTACAGGCCAAGTAAAGATGTAGGAATAAATACTAAAGCCTTACCTCTGCAAAGTGATCTCAAGGAATAAGCTAACCATGCTGAGAGAGAAATGGCCATAAACAGAGTTAGCAAGTGGCTGACGCATGTGTGTGTGTGTGTGTGTGTGAGAGAGAGAGAGAGTGTGTGTGAAAGAGTACATACTGTAGCAGGGCACTCTTAAGAGGACATTTTGTATCCACCACCAACAACGTTAATCCACGTCTGGGAGAGAGATGGAGGATGAGGAAGAGGAAGAAAACGAGAAGAAAAAGAGGTAGAGGAAGGCTTCACATATGGAGAGAGCTGCTCTGTGGTCAGCGTGTGAAAACACAGCTTGAGACGGAGAGCAAGAGGGTGGGGGGTGTCATGGGGAAGCTATTTGTGCTGATGATGATAGCTGAAGAGGAGGGAGGAGGGGAAACTTGTGTTAATTAAAAATACCCCGAAACTTCACTTCAACACTAATTACACACACTGCCCGTCATGAGGTCAAAAGCCTAGGGCAGGAACATACCCACAATCACACATGCACGCACACACACTCATGGCTACACTTGTGCACGTGCACACAGACACACAAATACTCATACACTGATTTACATATGCCAGACACATTAGAGATACAAATTTTAAGTCACTGGCACTTACTGTAAAAGCCCACAGAACAGATTCAAGCATGTTGTCTACACACAAGCATCCATTCTCACACACACACACACACTGATAAAGAACCACTGCATTGCATTGCGTGCAAATAGAGTACACTGGTATGATCTGAACCCCAATGCATCAAATTGATGTGGATCTACTCAAAAAGGTAAATCAATTAATGTGTGCCAGCAGCAGGATATCTGTGTAAAAAGCAGTCTAATGAGATGGTGATTCACTGATGATGTGATTAACATTCTAGCCTCTCTGCTAGCGTGGTTTAGCACCATTTAATTTTTTTTTTGAGAGAGAGATGCTGTAGTGTGCCTTGGTGTGTGTGTGTGTGTGTGTGTGTGTTTTCAGCTGCCTTTTTACTTGCGTGTGTGTGTATGTGTATGTGTGTGTGTGTGTGTTATCTTTCTCTGCATATGGTCTTTAATTGCTGTCTTGTGTTCTCTGCACTATCAGGTGTTCAGCTCAGCACACAAACTTTTAGGCCTCTCATCAAGAAAATAACAACACACACACACACACAGAGAGAGAGAGAGAGAGAGAGAGAGAGAGCTAACTACAAAATTAACTGACGATTGAACTGACAAGGAACATGGAGAGCTTATTAGTTAGGCTTGTTTTGTATAGTAAACTAGTATAACTACACTATACAACTAATACTTATGCCTAATATCAACCTAGCTAACCTTACTTCACAAAAACAGGTGTTCATCGGAAAAGAGTGACCATCCTGAGCGCAAGTACTTCAGGGACTGCCGTGCACAGTCCATTGACAGACGGCAACACTACCACTACTCCACCAAACATTGTCTTTCTGCTTCGGTTTTGGACATGTGTCTTCCTGTCACTTTCAGTTCTTGCTCTCCTCCCCCTGCTTATGAGTTTGTGTGCTTTCCTGTCTCAATTCATCAGATGTAACAGACACTCAAAGATTTATCAGAGCAGGCTTGCTGTTTGTTATCATTAACTCTTTGCTTTGACAGAAGCTGTCTGGGGACTTGGAGAAAATGCCTGTAAGGTAACAGATTTGAGCACCATCTTCCCAATCAGCTCCAGGTTGTCTGTGACTTCATGGACAGCCATACAAAACCACATCATTACTCACACTCACAGATCACACCTGTGTAATATAAAGCCCTTCAAGGAAAAAGAGAAAGAAAGCAAGTGATCGGGGGAGATAGAGGTAGTTGAACTCAGTTCTCTCACTTGTAGCTCTAATGTGTGAGTGATCCTCCACCACCGTGCCTGGGACGTTTGTCTTGGAGGGTTTAACAGGACTGCAGACCTTGGATGGGGCGACCGGCACAGCCAAGCGGAGAGACATTGACTGGAGACGAAGGTAATCGTGATAGACGAGGTCATTAGACGGCCGGGGCCAAGTGTGCTTTAATGTGGCCAAACGCAAGGCATTGTGGGAAGAGAGCTCTAGACTCGTACCCGTCTGTGCCTTAATGTGTTCCTCTGTTGTTCATCAGATCCGTCAGGCAGGCGTAACAGTGATTGATTAATCACGCCAAGCACTGATTACTGGTCATCCGTTCTTACCTTAAATGACAAGATGTCTGTGGTGATTGTGGTATTCTGTGATCAATCTAGGTAGAGCAGGGACCTGTACATGCTTCTAGTGTGTGTGTGTGTGTGTGTGTGTTTGTGTTTGTGTTTGTGTGTGACTGCATTGGTATGTATGTCATATGCTACATGCTCACTGCAAGCTCTGTGTATTAGTTGACAAGTAAATTGTGGTTTTACTTCTTGTTAAATGGATGACATGGGCTTAGAATGTTATCTCAGGCAAATGTAAGCATGTACAGCATCTTCTCAAGTATTTGCCACACTGTGTGCAAACCAAAGGACAGTGTTTTAAAAAGCACTAATGATAAACTAATCAGAAACAAATGCATTAAACATTAATGAATCAGAATTGGATCATGAGAAAGAGGAAAATGAGGAATGAGGAAAAAAGAAATGCAGATCTGTGTATAGCCCATCCCCATGTATTAGCCTCATAGCTGAATGGTATTTAGTTTAATATGCAGGAAATGATGATACACACGCATACACACACACACACATACACACACACACACACACACACACACACTTGCTGACATCACTGAAATTATATGTATAGAAGACACATTGTGCACTGTTTACCAGACTTTTTGTGCAGAGAGCACAAGTGACATTTCACCCTGCACTGCTGCTGTTATGTAACTCCTTACATAAATCACTCCACTCTTACACAAAACAAAAGCCACCGCATCTCCTTCTCTAAGGTGTACGACCTTCGTTTGTCTTCTCTGCTCCCCCTGCTGACACTCAAGTAGAGAACGTAACATTCCACCCAACTCGTTGTCACTTCCATGGCCGTGATTGATTGCTGACATTTTCACTCTCCTCTGATATAATATCGTAATCAAGGGCCCTGCCCTGAGAAGCATCATCTCCTCATCCAATTCCCACTGACCTTTTTCCCCACTGCATGTCTTAATTCCACTGGCGTGCGAGTGTTTAACATTTATGGGCCTGAGAGCTTGCGTTCGAGTGGTGAAGAGGACTGGATGCTGCACCTCACCGCTGACATGAAAAAACTCCAATTACAGGACGGTGGTCGGGCGATGTAGGTCAGAGAAAACGCACAGGCGATAATGAAGTGGGCTCTCACTGTGAGATGACTAACCCGTGGACTTGATTAGTTTTGAAGTGTGTTTTTCTTGCTTAAAGTTCAACTGGTTAAGGGGAAAGATGTTAATACACATCATTGCAGGATGTATGTGAGGCTCATGTTGAGGTTATCTGTGAACCGTAATGTAAAAATACGCTCACAACACATGACAATAGCGCTTAAGTATACACTGCACTTTAAGTATACAAGGAGAATGTAAAATGTCTCCAGCACTTAAATACCCCTTTTTATGTTCATTTTTTTTGTCAGAAAATACTAAATGCTGGATTTCAGTTTGTGGGTTTATAAGTCATGAAGACAGGCGCAGAGGTAGTGAGCATGACAATATACTCGATATGCTGAAGGAGAGATAGCACTGTGGAGAGGAGAGCTGCTGTATATTAACTCACTGAATGATTCAGGTGCTCGGTGTGGTCTCGCTTCAGCAAAGGTGGCGCGAAGAAAAACAGAGTGGGAGTCCTCTCACGAGGGGAAGGCGGGGGCTAAACCGCAATGTTTCACCTGCTCAGCGCCTGCCTTGAACAAGGTTTAATATTTCATTCTGTTTTCCGGCACCCTCCACGGCTGATATGTGGCACAGGTTGTGAGCGGAACAGACAAATGCTGCAGAGCTGCCATGCTGCTGTTTTATTTCACACAGAACAGCAGTTCTCATGCACGAGCAAAGAAAGTGAAAAAAACTCCTACCTATTTGCCTCTACACAGCAGTGTGTGTGTGTGTGTGTGTGTGTGTGTGTGTGTGTGCGAGCTTGTGTGGGCGTGTGCATGACTGTGTGAGAGAGAGAGACAGAGAAAGAATGTCTTTGATGAAAGTGTAGTTCATGGTCATGATGAACCATATGGTATCAATCAAGGCCACATAACACCTGTTAAATGTGAATATTCAAATAATATTCAATAATTTGAATACACAGCGAAGCACAGTGAATCCTGCTAGCTTTGCCACACTGAGAAGATTCTCTACCACTCCTTGGTTATACCAAAGAAAAAAAAACATCTCTCTCTGCATGTGAGAAAAAGAGCCACAGAGAGAGAGAGAAAGAGAGAGAGAGAGAAAGAGAGAGAAAGAGAGAAAGAAAGCAAGTCATAAAAAGGACAGGTGATTATAAGGCTTGTCCAGGCTCCGACAGGAAGGGCTGGAAGGTTGAGTTGGCAGTAGTGTAGTGATGGTGTTGGGGAGGGTGGTGGTAGCAGCCGACGAAGGGGGATAAAGGTGGGGTGAGTCTCAATTAGAGCAGTAACCGAAGCCCAGGAGAAGGTGACGTGACATGTCCACCTCACCAGCCTCAGTGACCTTTTTCACGCTGGAGCACCAACTGACAAAATGCCAAGTCTCCACTTCAGTTTTGTCCCTTCTTTTTTTCTCTCTCTCCATCTCTCTCTTTCGCTCTTTCTCACCCTTCCTTGCTGTTTCTCTCTCTTTCTCTCTGTTGCTGTCATTCTCAGAGACCTTGCTACACTACCTTTAAGAGGGGGTAGAAGTCCCCCCCATATGGCTAAGCCTGGGAGGAATGCAGGGAAGGAGGGAGGGAAGAGAAGGAGGAGGGGACAGAGGGAGGCCGCAGACAGCCCCGGAGGTCCCTGGGGAGACGACTAGAGACTCAGTAGGTGCTGTCATCTGCTTTGGAGTCATCACTAGGCAATGTCTGTCTGGACTCTTTAAACTTCAGTGTGTTTTAAATGGGAAATAAGACTTATAATTCAGGCAAACATTTAAGTGGTCACAAGATTTTATATATTTCAATTGGTCAATGGATGTTATATGTTTTATCATCTTTTTCCGAAATGATAACTGAATGGGGCCAGACTGTGACATGTTCAGACATTTGCAGTGTGGCGTTCTCAGCAGATGCACAATGAGTTATAAAAGCCTCCCTGGTTTACAGTATAAGTAGTCTATTTCCTACTGACAATGTTTCATGTTGATATGGTAAATATTGGAATATCAAGGCACTGATTTCCCAGAAGATCTCTCAGAGAGAGTTGCAGAGTGGAGAGACCTCGCTGGTCCCCGGTGGAACTTGTTCATGTTTCTAGTCCCCCGAATGGCTCTGGAATGGCGGCTAGAACAGCTGTGCATTCATGGCTGTGCTGGGAACACAGTAGCTGCTTGCGCCAGTGAGGCCAGTGGTTTGGTGCAGTCTCTGGGTGAGGGGGAAGTGCTGACTCAGCCTTGCAGAATGTGTAAAGGGTTTAGGGAGAGCTAGGTAGAAGAGAGGAGGTGTGTGAGTGTGTGTGTGTGTGTGTGTGTGTGTGTGTGTGGAGGGAGTGTTGTTGATGCTTTCTCTGAGACCACCCCCCCACAACTCATTCTTGTCCTCTTCTTTCTCATCTGTCTCACTGAGAGAAAGGGTGTGTTAAGCCATTGTATCTTGCCATGTGCTGTAGGGATGAGGAAGTGCGAACATCCGGGTATCTGTACAAGACCATACTCTTTGATTTCAACTAAAGAATTCAAAACACAAGTTTAGAAAAGGGGATAGTTGAATATGAATTATTCACCCATTCATTTAACAGCAAATCAATCCATAGTATGAAAGGTTTGCCTTGCCATGAAGTGTTTTGTGTGCATTGTGCATTGATTTCCAGGGATATATTTAGCCGTAACCATGGCAGTGATTTCACTGGTGTGGCTTTTTCGAATGCAGTGTAAATGAGCAGCTCCATGAACTCTGAGAATCTGCCAGGTGACGCCTTCCCCCACGACTCATGGTGTGAGCATGTCTGACAATGTCTGAGGACAGGGGTGTCATTTACTTAATGCACATGAGAAACACTTACACACACACACACACACACACACACACACACACACACACTCTCTCTTTCTCTCTGTCCCTCCCTGACACATACGCGCACACACACACACACACACACACCACACACACACACACACACACACACACATACACACACACACACACACAGACACACACCCATGTTCACACAAAGCTACAGTGGAAAGGTGTCAATGTCTCTATCAAGCACTTTTTAATTAGCAGATTGGGAAAACACCATTGAGAACATACAGGCACACTGCACCATTGAGAACATACAGGCATACTGCGCCATTGGGTTGATGTAACTTCTCTCCATCTTTTGGTTACACATTCAGGTGTTCACAGTGCAGGTGTAGTTATTTATTTTGTATTGCCAACATTCATTGAGGTCTTTTTAAATACAATATTACATGTAAAACCACGCATTAACATTGCAATCCAATCTTGATTTTCAACTGAATCAGGCTGTTTTATTAAAGCTTCATTATTCGGAAACATTACAATGGAATGGCTGTAAAGTGCAGGGTTATGCTTCATGAGACACAGTGAGGCAATTGTCACTTGTTCCTGTAAGTCTGACTTACTCAGCTTTCATCTCTGGCTGCTTGCAGCGCCGAACTAGTGAACGGCTAATCAGACCCAGGCATGGGAGGGGTCCTAACAGTAAAACCATGTCAGCCAGCCAGGTCATAAATGGAGGGCCACTTTAGTCCATAATCCAACCCTGCTTGTGTCTGTTTCCTCCACCTGCACCTGCACCCTCATGCCCTAACCTCGACCTCTACTGTCTGTCTGTCTATCTGTCGTCTGTGGTCTGGTCTCTGTTGGCCAGTCATCCTCTCCCAGAGGCTAGAGACAAGCGTCTAGGAATCTGAATGTAAAGGTGAAAAAGGCCTTACAGGGAGGCTACACAGGTGTCTTATGGAATCATGAAGTCAAACAGTTAGCCTCCATGTAATCAGTGGAGCTGGCTACACCAGATGCGATAGAGCAGCAAGCATTCTAAAAAAAAAAAAATTAGACCGCTCTTTTAAATGTATTTTGAGGTTGGGTCACACTTTCCCACTAGCATTAGCACACTTTCCAATGCTAGCAACTGCATCCCCTACAGAGCACCTCACACCAGAGCCCACTAAGCCTGTCGTCATGGATACACACACACACACACACACACACTAGGGTGACCACCAGCCAGACTCAAAAATAGGAGACACTAGTGTGTAAAAGTGAGGACAAAGGGTCAAAAGTTAGAACACTCCTAACCTTTGTGCATTTCCCCCTACCACCCTACAAAAATAGTGTTAAAATTTTGCTTTTGCAATCTTTTTTTTTTTTTTTTTTTTTTTTTCGCTGCTGTTGTTTTGTAAGAAAACCTTGCAGTCTACATGAATTACCAGCAGCCTATTTGGGAGATTATCATGGTTTAGCCTGCAACTAATATAGTGCACTTTGCAGTAATGCAAAATAATTTTGTAGGCTATGAAAAGATGAGGCTATTTGCATAATTGTTGTCTGACTTGATAATAGACCTTCTATGGACTTTAGTAGCCTAGTTTAACCTTAACTTATGCCAGTGTTCCTGACAGACTTGATCCTGTAATGTGATAATATGGCACTTTACAATCTATCCTTTCACGTTTCAGCATTCCCCTTAAAAAGGCAGACTCCGAGGATTAAAAACAAATGATGATGTCCGCAACTGTTTAGTACATCTGTCTGTGCCGGCTGATGTTCTCTGTTGCACTTGGAATGCATAGTCAGTGAGTGAGGAGAATGCATTTCATCATTTGCCATCACTTGAAGCAAGTGTCAAAAATACCGACAAAAAGGACTCCGACTTAAAAGGAGGATACTATTTCTTGGTCCGGGCAGAGGGCTGTGAAATCCGACTGTTCGGCCAAAATCCGGATGAATGTCCACCCTTACACACACAGCTAAAAGACAAAGTGTTCCATGGAGTATCATTGTAAGCTGGCATCTCCACCTGCCCCAGTTGAATTATATCAGATTGGCGGTATATTGCTCTTCCTCCAGCACCACTGTCACATGATGTCTGAGTAGGCTGGGACAGGAAGCACTGCATGACAGTGCCTGCATGAATAACCAGACTCACCCTATTCATCAAACCTGGCCCATATGGTACACAACAAGCATGAAATCCACATGACCCAAACGTGTTTGCCGGTGTTAATTAATCAATGTGGCAGTGTGGCATGTTAATCAGGAGCGTATCAATCAGTGTTAATTAAGCACAAGATATGCCTGCTGAGAGCACTGCAGGTGGGTAAGTGGGTATGGAGAGAGATCTGTAGATAAGGCTAGGTTATTGATGGAGTCTGTAGAGGTTAACTGTCACCGAGAATAGACAGAAAATACATTAAGGTCACAAATGTCATACTTCTTGCTGTAGGTGGAGAAATCCCCTGGAAGGTCAGGTCTAGGTTATTCAGCTTAAAGAAACAAATATCTTTAAAGACTGAAGAACCTTACCCGTCCATGTTTCTTCAGCTTGTGCCGGGACAGTTTAGATATTTTACTTCCTAGTGGTCAAAGATGCTAGCTTAGCATCCTGGGGTCTGAATACAATACAGTAAGATTTCAGAACATGGAGCACAGAGGGTTTTGTTTTTCATTCAGGACTAAATTGCTACGCTAAATCTGCCTGCTTGGAGACAGTCTTCACATATGGAGCCTAAAGATAGCTCTTGTGATTATGGATGCAGGGTAAACAGAGCTGACTTAGGGAATGACTTTGAGTCATGTCTCTAAACACTGCAAGTGGGTTTTGTGTGTTTTTAGCAAGTGAGTCTCAATGACATATTTGTTGCCTGAAGATGTTTGGCACCTGTTCCATGTCCCTCATCAAGAAAACACACACACACACACACACACACCTCCTTTAACAGTACCCCTCCTTAACATAGCACACTCCTCAACCTCATTACAACAGAGTGAACCTTTACCAGCACAGCTGCTCACAAAATCCTGTCATGTATGTACACACACACACACGCACACGCACACACACACACACACACTGCTCACACGCACTGTAGCATACCATTCCCTAGGCTTTAATATGCCTACTACATCTGCTCTGCACAGTCAACACAAACAGTTTTAAACACTTCACTGTCAACAGCCACCTATGCCCACCCATACTAGGCATAGCTGTTCTATCATACTTGCAAGAATAGCACCATTTTGTGGCTACTCACCATAAAACTGGCCCTAGAGACCCATAAGGCATGCTTGGGGTGACTGTGTTTTTACTACCCATGTTAATGTTTAGACACAGTCTGTATTTTGAGCCTGAGCCGTTTGTATTGTACACAGTATGTGTGAACAGTTACCTGGACTACTCTAGCTAGTGTAAGTTGCTGATTGGTAGATGCATGTAGAGATAGAGAGAGAGTGAGAGAGAGAAAGATCGAAAAAGAAGTGTCTAAGTGTATCTAGGCTAAAGGCTACTCTCATTCTCATTTGGTATGCCAAATAAACATTTGTTTTTATAATGCTCCTAGTATCACTGATTCTCCAAAGCATCACAGCATCATAAGACAAATATGGAGTCATTTGCAGTATGCCCATCAGGACTCGGAACACCTCTAAAGCTCCCCCATCTAAGCTTATTATGTCCTTGGTTGAAAACTCAATAAAAAGGAACATTAACTGAAAGATAATCAAGCAAAAATTCTCTTATGGAAAAATAAATAAATAAATAAAAAAACATTAGCACCAGTATTTCTCTGGCTGCTTTGCATCGAAGCGGCTCTGCTTTAGATCCGAGGACATTCCTCCTCTTTGTTTTCCTCCTAATCTCCTTGTGATGTAGACGAAGATGCAGTGCCTGTCTCTTATCAGAACAGCCTTGTTACATTCAGCTCTTTACAATCATACAATTCTTGGCCTTGCTTATTACACTCCAGTCACGTGTGATAAATGGCACTGATTTTGCATAGGCTCCCCTTAACCCTATCTTATGAATACATGGATTTCCTGTGAATGCCACATGTTTTATGTCTATGGTAATTCGTCATGGTCAAACACATACATAATCAAATGGGTGAAACATGGGCAACCAGTTTCTTGCTCTATTCGACTCCAACCTCCACCTCTCAGCCATTGATTAGAAAGGTCAGGCTCTGGCATTCAACTGTTTTATCAAAAACCTGCTTAGTGTTACTAGTCTAATGGTAAAATGTTAAACCTCCATTCTACATGCTGCCTGTCTAACTCATTTTCATTTCCATCACCAGTAATCATTGAAGTACCATTCCCATTAACCCAAAGCCAATCTTCTCATCAGTGTAATAGAAGTGACTCACCGTCACTTTTGTGTAATGCTCCTTTTCATCACAATCTGTAATCTCTTGCTCTAGCGGGGCAGCTGTGGGTCTGGGATGATGGATGACCTGCTCCCAAAGCCACAGGCTCATAATTACACCACAATGAAGGCTGATATGGATCCGTGTGACCCCAGCCCTCAAGAGGTTACACTCACACACCCCCACCCTCCCACACCAATACACAGCTGTAGTCAAGTAAGGGGATTTTGTAGATAGAGGCGCACCTAGAACCCCTAGGGGCTTTTGGGTCCTGTGGTTCCTCTGGAGTTGAGGGTGGGTGATGGAGGATTGGCTGAATTGTGTTAGAGTATTGTGCTTAAATCTGCTCTGTGTCTGGATGCCTCCACCTTCTGCAAACATTCACTTTTGTCTGTTTGGCTGCCTGTTTTGTCTATTTTTAATAACAGGTATGCTGCTATTCAACCAGCAGATGAAAATCTGTGTGTGAATCCTCTTGAACGCCCTGCATTTTTTCCACCTAAATAACTTTTTTAGTATTCACTTTCTTCCTCCCTTTTTCATGACTGCTTGTGAAATTATTTCTCCATGTGTCTTATTGCAAGATGCACATTTCCACCTTAAAAACAAACTCGACAAACAAAGTATTCTAAAACTGTTCTCCTTTGTGAACTGAAAGCAAAAAAAAAGCATGTTTCTATGATGAGAAGTTTTGTCAGAGACTGATGTATTGACCGTGGCCTGTGTTGTGGATCTGTATGAATGTGTTCTTGAGTTTGTCTCTCAGTACTGCTGACAGATGGTGCTTGGGGAGAGAGACTTCAATAAAAGGAACCGATAACTTCCCATCATGGACACTCACAAAAGCCTCCTTGTGTTTGTGTTTTTTTATGGAGAAAACAGCAGGTGTTGCTTTACAGCCTGGATGACAGAGGGCTGATGGAAGGAGAATGTGTGTGTGTGTGTGTGTGTGTGTGTGTGTGTGTGTGTGTGTGTGTGTGTGTGTGTGTGTGTGTGTGTGTGTGTGTGTGCGCGTGTATGTGTGTATGTGTGTGTATGTGTGACAGAGAGAGCGAGAGAGAGAAAGAGTGTATGTGAGTGTGTGTGTGGGAGGAAGACAGAAAGGGAGAGAGATAAACAGCAATCATGAAGGAAGGGAATGACAGTCAAAGATATGAAGGTGTTTTAATGGAGAAGTGCACTGATGGGGGACTGCCCTTGGTCACTTGAATCCCCACCCTTTTGCGTCGGCATCAGAGGAAGTGATTGAGCCCCGGTGATTTATATGTGCCCTAATGAGAGGGATTGGGAGAGACAGACGCCTGTTAAGAGTCCCTCAGCTCCAGCAGGGACAAAGGGGAACATGAAGGAACTGCTACCCATAACACTTGGTGCACTGTGAAGTCAGGTGTATTTCCCTTGTCAATTGGATTCCTTTAAGTGTTACTGAAATGTTGCCAGCTCCTTTTAGCTCAAGCGATTTATCTCAATTAACATGCATGACACCAGTGGTCAAAGACATGTGCAGCAAATATGCACTCTTTCCTTCTCAGTTTGTCTTCCCTTTTCTCAGTCTATTCTGAACCATGTACTGCTACTTGTACACTCATAAGCACACACACACACACACACACACACACACACACACACACACAGTAAAGATCCAAATTTACCAAGGGATAGAACCCGAGTTGGTCACCCCTCCAAGAAACCTCATCCACCAAATCACTGCTGGAGAAACATTAGTGTGTATTTTACACACACAGAATGGAAAACAACAGCAGTTTTTGGAGTCTAATAGCAGAATTAATGTCCACCCACACCCCACCCCCTCCCCCTAACTCCTCCTTCCCCACTGCCCCCCCCATCCTTCACTCCCTTTGGGTTGCTCTCAGCATCATAAAGTTCACAGCTGTGTGCCGTGGCCCTGCAGGGACGTGTTATAAAACAGGGATAATTGATCATAACTTATGATTGTGGCACACGTGGTCACGGCAGGGTTGTGCGGTGCCGTTGATTGCGATGCTGGGCCTAGCTGTTTGGGGAGCACTGCTCCCATCACTGATTGCGTTTAGAGCTCGGCGTGATCTGATGCAGATCCCCGCCAAGCAGACCAGGCTTAAGCGCTCCGGCGAGAAATGAAACCCTAATAACCACTGCATCCAAGGGACAAGCAAAACTCGAGTCAATTAAAGCATCAAGCTCATGAGAGAGAAAGGGGAGGGGGAGGGGGGTAAGGACGAGACTACTTCACATGTTCAAGGAAGGCTGATGTTTTATATGCATGAAAACAAATCTCAAAAAAACACAAATAACCATGAGCACATTTGCATCTTTGCTTGTACTGTGACAGTTTTGATTGTTTGTTTTTTTATTTTGGAATATTAATTCATTTGAATTCATAATTATTTATGAATTCATAATGACTATATTATATAAGTCAGAATCTGCATATTAGATATGAAAGAAGTGGCTGAGACTTATGTTGTAGGGTATCCATTTCTCTAGCACGAATGAAACACAAGAATGACGTAGGGTATTTTGTACTGAAATAAATGTGTATTGATCCTGATCAATACCAGCTCTGTTTGTGTCTCTCCATATTAACACAACCTATTCAATGACCAATGTCAATTTCTCAAAGGTGGGCACATGTCTAAACTCTGTAAGTAATTCACCCTAACCCAAGTGAATTACATGGCCACTTTGTCCACTGCTAAACACACACACACACACACACATTATGCCTCCACGAGTTTGGTAACCTTCAGATATGCTGCATAAGCGGTTTCCCCAAGCAACCACTCATCTAACCTTTTCTTCGGTCTGTGTAGCTCCTTCTGTCTGTTTCAACCCCTAAGTTATATTCTGTCAAACTGCCAACTAGCAACCATAGCACGTGCTTGCATGTCCAATTACTTAACCGAATTATGCTGTTATATTGCCCCCTAACTATGGCAAATATCCAATACAGTCTGGTATTACTTTGCAGCGACAGCATTACTTTCCTTATGATGTAAGAGCTTTTAAAAGATCTAGGGCCATTTGCATATATCTTTTGCCTAAGTCATAATTAATTATTTTGGTTGGAGTTTGAATGAATTATGAACCAATCAAGGCCTTGCATTAGTTTGGAAGATTTTACAAATTACCAAGGCATGCACTATTCATTCACCTATTAACATAATTGTTTATTTTGCATTCTTGTTGATTTATTTCACTTGATTGAAATTAGGGAGAGGATTAAGTTATGCGCTCTTTTCTAAATTAAATGACTTTTTCTTCAATTTGCAGAATTGATGTCATGCTAATAAAATCTGTTCTCAGATGAAAAGGCGTTGCTGTTGAACCAAGACAGCAGACTTTCAGTAGATATCATCAGTGTTCCCCTGGGCCATCTAGAACTGATCGCCACTCCTCTGGGTTGGGCTGCCCACCATAAAGATGAAATATGTGATGGGAAAAAGCCTTACATATTGTAGAGATGAACTGAGGATCAAAATGTCATGAAAGCAGACATGGATGGAGATGAGGTATCAGTTGAGATATCTGATGCACTGTTCTCTTGCAACCCTCCCTCTGAAACAAATCAACAAACAGATAACAATCTTATCCAAAGGTCAGTGTCAATATGAATAGTATATGATCATAATAAAGGATTTCCAATTTTTCTTCATTTTACTGACTGTTGTGGAATCGTCAGTTAGCCTGCAGTAGACATACTAGGCTAATATTAACATTGCCAGTTCTTCTGACAAACATGCAGCGGTGCCGGAGAGCGGTCTCCAGAGACACACCCATCATGCATGGGAGCACTGCAAAGGCTCCTGGGAGAACAGGGCTGTAATGGCAAAAGTCACATAAATCTGCTTAACCTTTTACCAGCAGAGATTAACTGTTTAATTGAATTTACACATGGCGGTGCAAGCATGGTGATAGTTTTAATTAAATGCTCAGGAGTTCTCATGGAACAGGGAAAGGATATGACAAACAGCCGTGATTCCAACACGCCTGATTCATGGTCGTTCCATGCGCTGGTGGCAAATGGCTTTATTACCTAGCACAGTGGATATCCTTCAACTTCACATGCAGTTTACACACAGCATTTGTTGAATTGTGACTCATAAATAGAAGATTATAAAAGGAATACAGCAGGGTGCTTTTCAGCTCTTTGGTGTTATAAAACAGCAGTGCACTGCTGTCTAATGTGGGAGATATAACAAACGACAGTGCTTGCACAGAGCACATAAAAGAATGTTTATGTGTGTCATAAATATCATTGTTTAGTCCCGATAGCCATACATACATATGGCTGCAATTGTGAATTATATAGGTGTTGTCCACGTCACAGTGAAGTATGCTATGATGTTTCATGAGCTGGCCAGCACACAATCTCTCTGCCTCACTTTCAACTCTGGCTCTTGGACAATCTCAGCCTTGAGCTCTCTGTGTTTCATACCCAGCAGAGCGTGTCATAGGCCTCACACAAGAACATTCAGACGTGTGTGTGCTTTTAATGTGAGCCGTGCTGTGAAGAACATGGTCATTCAGCCGTGCACTCTCCTGGTTGAGCTTCTGGCTCAAATAACCTGGCTTCGGCATCACAGAGAGCATGTGAATCTCACTCCTTTTTTCTGGTTTTATATAATGAAAGACAGAGAGAAAGAGAGAGAGAGAAAGAGAGAGAGAGAGAGACAGAGAGAGAGAGAGTTAAGGGCAATGAGGACATCAGGAGATGTTATGAAGGAAAGTGAAATAGAGAGAAGAATAACAATTAGACATGCCCTTGAAACGACAGCCATCCAACCAACACAGTCCAATGCCTTTCGTAACAGCCCTTTACAGAATAGAGTGCCTAGACAGTACTCTGACTGCTGAAACTGAAGAGGCTTTTTCTCTTGTTTGTCTCCCTTTAGATGTATGAACTTAGACCTTCAGTGTGTTGACTTGTGTCAATTTGGTAGAGATAAAGAACCCAGACTACAGAACCATGAATACTGACAGAGCTTGATGGTGCTTGATATGACTGAGACAAACAAATTTGCTGTTTGAGATCTCATGTTGTATCTTAATTGAAACTTTGTGGGCCTTGTGATTTGTCTTTCACAGGGCAATTTGTTCACAAACCTTGGCATCTCTGTTCCCCCTGTAGGTCTGTATTGTTCTTCCCAAATGCTTTCATTTTTCCCTTCATTTTTCCCCCCTGTTTTTTCTGTCTTTTTGATTACCTTTAATTATGGATTACAATAATTTACATTTGTACTCTACACAATTAGCTACACATTTAATTATTATTATTATTATTATTATTATTATTATTATTAGTAGTAGTAGTATTAGTAGTAGTAGTATTAACAATAACAACAACAATAACAACAATAATAATAATAACAATAATACTATAGCCTGTGTGTTGTGTGCAGGAGAGGGTTATGACTATGATTGTTATGCCCTTGTGGCCAGAATTAGAAGTTATGTTATGCCCTTATTCTCCGACAGTCTTGAGCTGGAGAGGTGAGTTGCTGCCTTGGCTGCAATGTCAGAGACATATGAGCCCAGAATGGTGATTGCTCCTCGGCAAAATAGCAAATAGTTCCCTGGGGACATATGCACACAAAACAGTGAGGAGACAGCATCCTGGCTGTGGAATGAGATTACTCTGGGAGAAATGACTCGAAGCCGAAATACTTTCTCCACTGAGGACTGATTGCCGTGTGCCTTTCTAGTAAAGGCTGAATTTCGAAATACGTAATAATTTCAGTTTATCTGAGACATTTTTTGACTAAAGTTCTCACAGAAGGTCAAATAGCATGACAGAACCTAAATTAAAAGGCAGCAGCGCAAGTTGTAGTAGAGATGTGTTTTGTATGTAATTCAATGCTTCATATGTCGCCGCACCTGGTTTCTGAGTCGCTATAAAGATTACATTTAGCAAACATTTCCAAAGTGACTTACATTTGTCAACTATCAATTAGATAGAGCAACTCAGGGATAAGTGCCATGCTCATGGGCCGAGATTTAAACCCACAATTTTCCAGGCTACAAGCATGCGTTCTTGTGGTTCCTTAACCACTACGCCACCACCGCAAACCAAAGATGGCACATTGCTATGATATCGCTTTGGTTTTGTTCCATACCAAGCCTGCAGTGTGGTTTAATGTTAGAGCATGTTGCAAATGTACATACTCCTACTATGCAAGAACTGGTAAGGAGGATTTTGCATTTAAGTGCCATGTTTTTATTTTTCTCTTTGTGGGCGTCACCCCTTCAGTGTGTGATGTCTTGGTTAGAGAGGAGTTGTTAGAGACTAACTGCCATCAGCCGTTATTGACAGATGATAGAGAGAAAGAGAAATAAAAAGAGATAGAGAAAAAAGAGAGAGACAAGGCTGTGAAGGAGTGCTCCCTAACCATTAAATAATTATGACTCTACTCCATCTACAGCCTCATTACTTCCTCTCATAAATCACTATGACAATGGAACATGTCTTTGGAAGATTCTGGGAGCCGATAAACCCTCTTCCCGACCTCCAGCCATCCTCACCCTTGACTTCACCTCAGGGACCTGACCCCACCACCACTAAAGGTCACCAGCCAGGTTAAGATGAGTTTGTGGTTAGAGTAATACTCTTGAGAAATGCTGATGTGCCTACACTACAAAGGTGGTCATAACAGCTTATTAGGATGTGTGTGTGTGTGTGTGTGTGTGTGTGTGTGTGTGTGTGTGTGTGTGTGTGTGTGTGTGTGTGTGTGTGTGTGATAAAAAGGAAGAGACACAGATAGCATCAGCTTTCATATGTGTGTGTGTGTGTATGTGTGAGTGTGTGTGTGTGTGTGTGTGAGTGTGTGTGTGTTTATCTGTGAGTGTGAGTGTATGTCTGTATATGAGAGAGAATATACATGCATGTGTGTGTTTGTGAGGTCAACCAAATGTGTCAGGGTCTTCTCAGGCCAGTCTGCCTGGGAGCATTAGTAGTTCAGGCACGTGTCCAGCCCCTCTCTGGCCCGCTCCTCTACACCATGCTAGGGACGCTCAGCTTCATTTATCGCTGGCTTTCGGGACCTTCCGCACAGCAGGAGGGGTTTGTGGGGAGGGGTGCAGACCCAAAGGTTAAGATGTCATCATAAGTCACGACAATCAGAGGCAGTGGCATGGCTACAGACGAGGGTCATGAGCTCTGGGTCCCTGTGGCTGATCGGCAGCACTGCTCTTTTATGGACTCCCCTGGGCTCCACTTGAATTTTTTCACACACACACACACACACACACGCACACACACACACCACCACCAGCACCACCTAACAATCTCCATTCATCTCCATCCATATATATCCATCTCCGCCACAACTCGACCCTCTCTACTGACACACACCCATTCTCTGCCAATACTGAGTGACAGGAGCCTGGTTGTGTGTCATGTAAGATTTGCTGGTACAACCCTGCTTAAGGTGTGCTAATGAATTACACACACACACACACACACACACACACACACACACTTTCAACATATAAAACATGTTTGTCAAGGTAATACTGGTAACAAGCATTTTGGATCCAGATTCTCAATTTTTCAGGCAACACAAACCCTTACATATGTAGACGAAATGTTATACTCACACGATATTATGTTATGTTATACACTTAGTGATGAATGTGTGGAACTGGAAATATTGTGTTGAAATAGAAATATCACAGGAAATCACAAGAATTTAAAAAATAAAATTACACTAACACACATTGGTTTTAGCTACTTATCAGTACTGAATAAATTATACTGGTGTGTAATGATTACTGGTGAATGATCTGTTCATTACTGAAGAGGTACTTTAGCTATTGATTTTCCTTTGTTTGATAGTGAGAGTCAGCAGGGCTTGCACCACACATACTCCTGACCAATCCAGACAATTATATCATGACCAGGCAGTAGACTACAAAGTAGACTGCCAAAGTGCTAGGGGTCAGTTTCTTGGTGCAGGGTCACTTTTAGCTCTTTCGCTCTCCTCGGCTAGACTGGCTCTTGTCAAGTCGTCTCGCCGATCTCTTTTCAGCTTGCATTTATCGACGGCTCGTTTTTTAAGAGACTCTGTCCCCACCCAGGGCAGTGTTGACCCTGTTTAGGGGAAGTTGTCAGCAGTGACTTCATCCACCAGTTACACTCCTGACTCTGATGTCTCTTAAGCTCTATCTCTTCCAGCACTTTGTCACACAGGACCAGTCACACCTCATCAGTGTTTTCAAACTGAATGTTTTGTCATTTGTTCGTTTTAGATTGACTGCATGCTTTTCCATGAGGAAAGTGGAAGTTATGGCTGACTTCCTTTGGACGAGAAGGCAATGGCGAGAAGAGAGGGGAGAGGA
Source organism: Tenualosa ilisha (assembly GCA_015244755.2). Lineage (NCBI taxonomy): Eukaryota > Metazoa > Chordata > Actinopteri > Clupeiformes > Clupeidae > Tenualosa > Tenualosa ilisha. The sequence continues at coordinate 3,099,444 of PYXC01002282.1, read as the reverse complement.
GGTGTCTGCTAAGGTGGAGTGATTTATTGTCCACACATGTAGTGGAACTCCACTTAGAGTTGTAACAAATGGCCGATCTTTGGGTGTGAGAGTCTTGCCGGCACCCACTGATTGAGCTGTGATCACCAGACAGATTGAAGTTGCCAGGTCCTGGGCACAACCCCCCTCAGCAATGAGGGATGGACACATTAATCATGGCCGGCCTTCACCACCCCCGTCTCTGCGGTGGCCCGCCTTAAATCTGACAGGCGTAAATAGCATGTGAGATGTTGGCTGCCGGCACTGCCAGACCCTCCCCAGAACTCGTCTGATCAGAGATGTTTTACAACGTACCGGTCACCTCGGGTTCCAGCTTGGCACCTGTGCAAGCCCATGCCAGCCACTGGCCTCAGATGTGGCTGCCCTGCTTTATGCCATCCTGGATATCTGATGCCACATAGACACAAGAAGACTTTAGTCTTTAGTTCACCCTAAGACTGAATATCCAAAACACGATGGATTTGTACATCAGCACAGTATGAGTCATTGTGTGTAAGAGACTAGTGTCTAAAGGGTCAATGTAAAAGCCATATTTCAGTTAGAAAATTATCTCTGGAACCTCTGCTGCGGAGATTAGCCAGTCTGTTTGCATGAGTTAATTAAGTCGCTAATTAGGACAGTTCTTTCTCTGATTCGTATGATCTAGTAGATGGTCAAATTGTGAAGTGCTTCCCAGGAAGATTAACCTTTTGGTATAATTCACACCATTCTTCTCACTGATATTTTTAAAAGTAATTATTTCCACTCCAAGATGGAGAGGACTTTTACTGGAATAGGGACAAAAAACCTTGTAAATTTCTGACCCTTTCAGACACTTTGCTGATTTAGGCCCTTTAAAATATGTTTTGGCTGGGTGCTGTTTAACATTTTCCTTTGACTTTCCTTTGACTCTATTGAATATACTCAGAATCTTCAATAAAATGAGTGAGACTGAATCTGCCATGTAGTATAATACTATCTGACAATGTTTTGATCTGTGATGTGGCTGCACTTTCAAATGCATTCGCCACACACGGCTATCTATTTTTATGAGAAGTGTGTTTGGGCATCGGGCCAAGCCAGCCATGTCATAGGATTATGTCTTACTCCAACTCTGTTGTGATATCCCTTTCAGAGGCTTTGATACACAGACAAACATTGACCCACCTTTGAACGGTGACTCCAATTCATACTGGTAAAACCGCCTTATAGGCGATTAAATGGACAACCTGACGACATAATGTAACTATGTACTATTGCCCTGATGTACTGTTTATAGTGGGAGGCTCCTGGAATGCATAGACATTGGGAGAGAGAAGGACAGAGAGAAAGAGAGAGAGAGAGAGAAAGTGCTGGAGACAAACCAAACCTCCAAAATTATCCCAGGCTAGTGCTTGTCAGACAGACGGGTCGGAGTGATTGGTGAGAGTCTGACTGGTGTCAACAGCCATGGTTTGGAGTGCTCTTCCATCTGACAGAGAGTGAAGGAGATGGAAGCCTGAGGGACGAAGGGACCAACCCATGTATCTAGAAAAGACAAATGAGAAGAGACAAAAAGTGAAGGTGGATATGACTGCGAAACTCAACACAGAAAGCCCCCCTGATTACATGTCAGATGTCAATTGGAGAGAAATGTGAATAAAGAATAGCAGAATAGAAGCAATTTCTTTATTTCTTTTTTTTTCCCGCAGTACAAAAAAACTACTAAATCTCCAAAATACAATGGAAATTTGATTTGATGGCTTTTTTCAAGTTTACTTATGATCACATCATAGTGTTCACTTGTTGAAGTCTTTGTTTCCAATCGTATCACACACGTCATGTTACAAGCCTTGCTGTGTTGGTGCTCTGCTGCTGAGGGATTCTCAGTGACATGCCGCTTCAACCGTGTCAGTTCAGGTTACCATGGAAACAGGAAGCTCTTGCTATGTGACATGAGAATTGTTTTAGAGACTAGGGGACATTTTGATATGTAATTTAATGGGGGCTGAGCGAGTACCCCCACAGGGCGAGAAATGGGATTATGCCATGGTAATTTACCATACAAATCAAATGGCCATAGGCCATAATGGCAAACATTTTACTTCACTGTGACATTTGTAGGTTTTTCATTTGCCTGTCTGTTTGGGTTTTCAGTGGCTTATTCAAAATATAATTTTGTAGTCCAGATGAGAGAGCAAGAAGAGGCTAACTCTGCTATGTAAATGGACTGGCCGGGGAAGACACTAGACTCTATCATCTCATTGATCTGACCCACAACCATTGGTGGGGTCATCCATTATGCACTGTAGTGAGTGGGCAGCTCATGTGATCTCTCCTCCACCTTATAGGCTCCTTTCACTCCAATTATTAGTTAGCATATGATTGTAATACCTTTGAGTATTACTTCATTCAAATCTGTTGACATGTAGTAGGAGTAACTGGCAGTCTATCTTGCAGTCCCCCTGTTAAATGTTGCATGATCAGCCTGTAATTGCAGCTCCTTGCAACTACCTGAGGTAATAGGCTGATGGAGCTAGGACTTTCATCTGATCATATGGTAAACCCCATTACTAAGCTTTGTAGATGAGAGACAGCCCTAGCTTAATTAAATAATTAGTTGTAACTTGTGCGTCATTGCAATCATAGGGTCTCTGAGGCGGGATTTGAATGCTTTCACAAATGTGTAGAGTCCGCCCCCTCCTCCTCCTCCAAGGCCAGATTAAGGATGGTTTCTGCTGCCAACAGGAATATGTCTCTGAAGGACAAGCAAAGGCTTCCCTCTAATGATTGATTCCTTTGCCTTTGTTTGCCCCCTTTTTTATTTTTATAAAAATGGAGCATGCGGCAACTACCATTTGTTTCTCTCAGAGGGGAGCCAAAGCATAATGAAAAGTTGTGAGCAGAAGAAAAAAAGAGGGGAGGGGGGGGTTCAGATAAGGTGTGGCCACTCTGCTTGACTGGGTCCTGGAAGTCTTTGGGTGGTGGTCCAGACCAGCGTTGGTGGATTAATGTGTAATTTAACAGGACAGTGTCTCCTCGCCAGGGAGATTTGTCCTGCAATGACAACCAAGGTCTTAATTACCTTCAGTGGCTGATACTGAAGCACCACAGCAGCTCCAACTCCAGCTGCTGTGACCTTCATACCTCACTGGTTACCCAACAGGGGCTTTTCTCACACACCTGTGTGGACATTTCTACAATCCTGACTGCATTGCATGTGCAGTATGGGTTATCTATGGAGCTGTAGTTTAGATACTATAGTGGTTCTCAACTGGCTTTTGGAGACGAACACTCTGTATGGCAAGTACACAAAATAATTGGTTGGATGGTCCACGGATGGTCACAGTCAGACCTTGTCAGTAATGCTAGGTGGAGATGAGCCTCTAAATAAGCCACCTAGACATGGGCATAACATGACAGAAGATGTGTGTGTCTTAAGTAGCTAGGAAACACCTTCATGCAGTGTATCATTAACCCGCTGGCCTGTGCCCTTATCATCATTACTTACACACACATAGAGACAGTTCCAAAGCAAACTGACAGGATGAGCAGAATCAGCAGGTCAGTGAGGTCGTTATAACCTGAAACTGAGATCATTACAGTATGACCTGTGCTAAAAACACACACGTCCCTTTGATGCAGTTGTCTTGAGCTCAGAGGCTAATGAGGTTCTGAAGTATGATCCTCTGGTTGCAAGATGTTGTGATAATGAGTACTTCTCTATCAATTTTGAATAATTGGGCAACCAATTGCCATAACACTCTTCAAAAGTAGCACCTTTGCCACAAACAAAGATCAATAGGCACACTTCAAAACCTGGGCTGATCAGTGTTTCCTTGGCAGCTGTGGGCATTAAAATGTATGCAGAGAGGCTGCAGAGCCAAAGCCAGTTCTAAGCAAGGTACACTGGCAGGCTTGTTGGCAGACCCAGTGTTACCTGTGTCTGATGCGCACAGAGAGAGCACCAGGATGTTTATGTGTATCCAATTATTTGTGGCAAGCGAGATTTCAGACTCACGTTTGTCGTGCCTCATTATACAGGGTATCAATTCCCTGCTCTGGTGTAAAACCTTTTGTGTGAAGTTAGATCGAGCAGAAGCGATGTAAAACCACTGCCTAAACTGACAGTGTACTCCCAGCTGTTCTCTTCCTTTCTCCTTCAGTAACTCATTGTAATTAGCAGCTGAAGCCAAGGTCAGGTACTTTCATGGTCTCATAAATCAAGCTAGAAAATTAGAATTTTTGGCTAAAAAGTGCAGTAACAGTATTCAAGAATGAGAATGCAGTTTCAATATTGACTTTAAGGAAATGCATATTATGTATGCAGTATGTATCTATGTGTACAATACGTGTGTGTGTGTGTGTGTGTGTGTCTGTGATGGTGTGTGTTTGTGATGGTGTGTGTATAGCATTTATCAAATCTTCCTACATGGTTTTCTATTTATTCTTGGATTACCATTTGCACAAAGGCACCAACACTGTCTGTGTAAGTCGTGCGCATTGTAAAGTGAGTCAGTGTAATTACTTTCCCTTGCATTCATAATGTCATGCCTTACATTGCTCAAAATTTCACAGCTTAATGGATTACGAAATTAGAGCTCATTTAGATTAGAGCATGCATATTAAGTTCTGGGGCTCTAATAAAACTGGGAAGAAAAAAAAAACTATATTGCACTTCTTCACTGACTTCACACAAGGGTATAGAACAAGTGGCAGTTATGAGAGAAGCCTTTGACGTGAGTTATGCTCTGAAATGTCTCTGTCTGATCCAATAAAAGCCAGATCAGAGCTGCCATGAGGGTAGGAATGGGTAAGAGTAAGGGAGAAAATGAGGAAAGCTGAGATCCCTGTGGTCTTTCATCTCGAGACTTAGACACAGAAGAGGAGAAAGAGAGAGTGAGAAAGGGTAGGAGAGAAAGAGACTCACCACATTCACATTTGCCTGAATGGATAGCATTTCTCATTCTTGACTAAATTTATTATTAAATTGAAAATTTTTATTGTCAAGTATGGCCATAGTTAATATTCACGTGGTATCCATATGATAGTATGGCCAGACAACAACAAACTCAAGTTATTTTTGGAACAAATGCTTTAAAATGAGTCATGTACTTGTCAAAATCATTACAGTTATGAAATCTGCATGACAAAGATTACATACACAAGATATGCAATAAAATACGCAATAAAATATGCAATTTTTAATGCAAATGAATGAAATATGAATACAGATTTGTCAAGATTATCTGATATGTATGGTCTGCTCAAGTGGAAAGGTCAACTGACATAATTTGTATAAAGTTAAACAAAAGCAGAATCAGTCACATACAATGATGTGAAAAGGCTGAACATGGAGTTCCCATATCACAGTGAGTCAAACTCTTCCTGACCAACGGGGGCTGTGCATGACTGCGTGTTTATCATGGTTGTGCCCGAGAGCAAATGTGACTGGCTCTATCATGGCACATGGCTGAACAGACAAAAACAAGACTCGTGTCAGCCAGTGCATTTTAAAAGCATTTCTTTGAATAAACGAATGGCAACATGGCAACAAGCATGAGGCATCTGTTCATGGAAATGAAAACCTTTGAGTCAGTGAACAGTCACTCAAAAACTCAGTCTAATTCTGCTCTATTCTACTCGTACTGAAACAATTGATGAATATGAAAAAATTGTCTTAAAGGCATGGCATTTCATTATTCATTGTATATAATAGAACTGCAACTTCACAGATGTATAGAGATGAGAGTTTGAAGGAAAATTGCAAAAACAAACAAACAACATTTATAATAGAAGAGGTCAGATGTCAGACCAGTCTTCTCTTTACATAGAACACACATCCACATACTAGAGAGAGAGAGACAGAGAGAGGTCATTACTCCTTAGGGTTGTATAAACATCACCAAAAACCTCAAACTCCACCAACTCCAGCCAGAACATCACTTTACTGTCCAAAAAATTGCAAATCTCCTGTGGTTTGTCCCAATACCACTACCAAAAGATATCAGGGGTCATATTCACAAAGAATTTTATCTTAACACTAAGACAACTCCTAAATCACGCTAAAAGTAGCTAACTAAGAAGTTTCTCCTAAAACCTATTCACAGTGTAGCTGAGGCCAACTTTTATTTAGGAAGAATGACAAGTCCTGGGGTTAAATAAAAGCTCGTTGACTGATGTCACTTCTCATGCATGAGCCCAGTTGCAGTTACCTCCGTGATTGGTTGATGAGTGACAGGTCAGTGCTGAGTGCCGTGCCACGACGAGTGCTGACGGAGATGTGACAGGCAACGCATAAACCAGCAACAGAATACACTGCGGATTGACAATCACCGTTTCTTAAATGGATTTATAATCACATGTTTGCATTGATAGGAAGTAGAATTAGATTACACAGAAAGCGTAGTTATAGCTTGACAAAGGTTTTTGATTTTTTTGTTGGCATTATCACATTACTTGCAAGCTGCACTATTACTCAGGTAATAGATATTTCGAATATGTAACTCCACAAGTGCATTTCAAGAGATTACGAATGTGGTACATGCAAACCACTACCTCCCAATGTGGTACATGCAAACCACTGCCTCCCAATGTGGTACATGCAAACCACTGCCTCCCAATGTGTTAGGAGTTGGTGTTAGTGAGTAAATACACCTGTTACTTTTAGGAGTTTCTGACTAAAATTGCCTGTTATGATACTACTTTCTTTCTGAATACAAACCCAGGAATACATAGTGGCAGAAGAAGCCTACTCTTTAAGACCTCTTGATTTCTCATACACAAAACATAATACAAGAGTTAAATCTTGGCCAACTCGTGAGGAAACTATTATTGAAGTCTCTTATCATATTTGGTAATATTTGATTTAGCTCATCAGTGAAGATCCTCATTCCATTTGTATAGCAAAGTATAGCTAAATCAATCAATTGATATCTGCATAATGTGGCTGATTTAAAGACCAAGTGTCAATGATTATTAATTATTGTGTGATGATTTATGCCAGGAATTGATTGCGCACAACTAATTCCAGAGTGCCCGCTCACAAAGATGTGAGGCTGTGTAGTCAAAAATGCCCTTTGAATTATGGCACATTTTGATTTTCTTCTGAACCACCGAAAAGCATTCAGATGAGAGAGAATGCACCCCGAAGTCCCTTTACGAAAAACAAACGGTACCTTTCACTCATTCGGATGTTCCGTTCTCTCTGGAGACGTAACCCCTTTAGCATTGATGTGGCACAAACCCATCCTTATTCCAGATTGATTTGACTCGATGGCGCGTCCCAGTAATAGAACAATACAGACACCAGTCACAGCTGGCTTGGCACAGTCAAAAAGTCAGAGCTGGAAAACAGAGAGGTTATAACATCCCTTCGTTTGCTCGATATTGGAGACGCTTCTGAAGTGGAACAAAGCATCATGTTTGTCTTGAAAGGATCTCAAGGGCACATTCTGGGTTTGATGTGCTAAACAACAGTTTTTTTTTTCCTAACTGAGAGACATTAAAGTTACAGCTTAATGCACAAATTTTAAAGTTATAGCCAGACAAATCAGTTAAGCATTTTAAGTGGAACATTTTTCTGATGTATAGGTTGAAAATGTTTAGGATGCACAGATGTTGGTTGCATGTCATTATTTCTGAATAGAGATCAATGTTTACAGTTTTCTTTATCAAGATGTTTGTTGTGTAAAATACGGGTGATTAAGGAACCTAGCTAGCATGCTAGTAGCCTGTAAATTGTGGCTCCTGGCTGATACCGTTGTGTCCTTGAGCAAGGCACTTAACCCTAAGTTACTCTAGGGGAGACTGGCAATGATGTAATAGATAGTTAACAAATGTAAGTCACTTTAGATATAAGCATCTGCTAAATGCGTGAATGTAAATGAAATGGCTATCACTTTCAGGTACAGATCCGTCGCTGTTCCATGCTGTACTCCATCATGACTTCTATCTCTCTGCAATTCTAGAGAACGATTAAACAATCTGCTGGTCTAAGTCCTCCTTTTTGACCTTGATGGTTTATGGGGACATGTTTTATTCATGCTGGATTGCACGACTCAAACACCACAACCCAGGACCAGGCAAAGTCAACCTCTAACAGGATGCTCAAGTCAATTAATACCAAATCCCCATTCAATAGGCTCTAAGCAGGGGCAAACAGGCGTTAGTAATGCCTCCCAATTCAACGTCAGTACATGAGGGCATCTCATGCATTGCTGAGGGACTGTAATACACTTCAGAGTTGGTGGTAAGAGCATTACTATTTATCAGCTGGGCAGCTATGCTATTTTATTAGGGCTCAGTAACAACTCTAATGCCTCAGATATGAGAAAAGTCGCATTGTGGTAGCGAGAGTTCCTCGTTTTGTGAAAGTAATGCTTTGGAGATTCTGTTGTCGGATTCAACTTGGTCTGAACTATTAAGCCTGGTCTCAGCATAATGAGCCATGGGAATGGGAGAGAATGCATTGTTGCAACCAGGAACAGGATTATTGTGTTGTGGCCAGATCATTGTAGCACATCTATGACTTTCCACATTGATCTTGCGTTGCAAATCACACTCCAATGATCTTTGGCCATGCATAGAAATGTACTGTGACATTTCTATCCCATTCATATAGTTTAGTGTGTTATGCCCATTGAGTATTAATACTAAGCTGGGATGACAATGCTTTTCTCCAGCAATATGCCACTGTGCTATAACAAGGAGGTATTGTGTTTGCCAGATGTCCAATATTTGAACCATATGAATAATAATGATATGATAATTTAGCAAGTCATTGGAAGAGCAACACGGCACATCCCCATCTCCTCTGCTCCTGGCTCCAACCTTTTCGAATGAAATATTCGTCAACATTCTGTCAAATGTGCATTTAGACACACAAGACGCTATAGAAACTGCACGATGACAGGAAGTTGTGCGGAGTGTTTCTTGCTACACATAATCATGTCTCAGTAATGACTTCACTTTAATACTCACTGTCTCACTGTAGTAGTAAACACATTCTCTGTGCTCGCACTGTGCAATGTGTAGAGATGATCGTTTGCACCCAGTCGATTCTGTCACTTCCTCACTCTCTTCACTGATACTCTGAGCTCCGTGGGCCTGCAGGCTGCAGTGTGCTGCTGTGGTATCAGCAGGGCTCTCAGTGCTACACTCCCTCATTTACAGCACAGATGAGCCCCCCTCCCCCCAAAAAAGCTTTCTGTCTGGCCATCAGCGAGGCTCTTGTTCTCTCCTTCAGTCTTCTCTCTCTTTCTCTCTTTTCAAGTCTAACTGTTCTGCTTTTTCACCAGTACTTTTTCAGTTTTTCTTTTGTGTTGCTGATCCCTGTCACACCCTCTCCTCTTCTCCATTTCATATTTAACCTCTCTCCCTTTCTCTTTTTTTCTCTCTCACTCTCATTCTATCTCTCTCTCTCTCTATTTCTCACTGTCTCAATCTTCTTCTTCCTCCCCATTCTCTTCTCCTCTGGGGGGACTGATGCATTGTTGGAGAAGGGGCAGTATGGGTCATTGCTTAGCACTGGTCATTAGTTCATTTTGACTGCTTGTGTAAGTGACCGAACCCTCATTTGTATTCATCCTGCCTGTGACATTTTTTTTTTTCTTTTTCTACATCTTTTCTTTTTTTTTTAACAGGGGCTAAGCTGTGCTCTGCAAGCACTACAGTGCCATCCCTTTTTTGGAGTTGTTTTTATTTTGGGGGATTTTAAATGGAAATGCCTAATGGGCTTTAGCCTCTGGGCTTAGTACAATAAGGCCTTTCTTTGCCCAGATTTGCTCATCTGTTTGGTCGTATTGCATGTCACCACATCAAAGCAAAGTGGCACGAGTCCCCTCCTGCCCTCTATAAGCTGGCTGTGTCAGCCATGGTGCGTGTTAACTACTGCCAGGAGTATCTCTTTCCTTTCCAGCCACTTCTTCACACAGAGATGGAGACATGAATATAAGTCTCATTGGATTGCAAGGCATATAGCGGCATCGTAGACAGGGTTAGTGCCAGGGTTAGAGTGCTCCCTTCCTCCCAGGCCCCATTACAAATACTGTTTTCTAATCAGCAGGCTGTCAACGCGGCATGCCCCAGCAAGTCTAGAGTCCATTCCCACTTCATCATCGCACACTCTCACGGCTATCATGTTGGACGCGGGCCACCATCCATAGTTCCTGTCATGTCTGGAAACATGCCAGTCATGCCCTTAGCACAGCATGGGTGCACTTTAAACTAAATGACTGCAACTATAGGCCTACAGCAAACAACTCAGGAAGCCTGTTAAAAGGCATCTCCTACATGTGTTCCTTGTTCATCCTGAAGGTGAGTCGTGTCGGAATCTGTGAGTCGTGGCTGCATTCCCTCCTGCATTAAAAAAGCATGTGACTTCCTCCATCACTGCTCTTACGTCTGCTTCAAATGACTTTGGCTGGCACTGAAATATGATGACTGATGATGTTGACAGAGTCAGAGCCGCGACTAAAGTGAAGATCCACATCCTGCTTTAAGCGGGCATCCTTGGCATGCTGCGCACTGGCAGGAATTAGTCACCTCATTCGAGCAGGTGTTCAATCAATCACAGTGTATTATAAGTGGATCTAAGATGGAACTCAATGCATTGACAGTAACACCCCCCCCCAACACACACACACACACTCAATCTCAAAGGTACACACACTCTCTCATGTATTCAAGCAAACACACACACACACACACAGATACACATATGCGCACACAGACACACACACACACACATTCAATCACAAAGGTACACACACTTTCCCTCATATATTCAAGCAAACAAACACAAAGATGCACATATGCACGCACACTCTCTCTCATGTATTCAAGCAAACACACACACACAGATGCACATATGCACGCACACACACACACACACACACACACACACACATACACACACAAAGGATGAAAGTCGCTAAGCTTGTCTTGTCAAGCCAAAGACAGATGTGTTTTCCATCCACAGTGCTGTAGGGATGGGTTTTTGTAAAGGTGCTGTCAAGCTCTGTCTTTGCTGCTCAGTAGAAAGTATGTGTATCTGGTTGTGTGGGTGTGGGGGGTGGTCGATGGACAAAAGGCCACTGCCTCAGACTGCTTTGTGGCCCAGACATTGACACTGACAAGAAGTAGATGTGCTAACAGAGACCCATTCAGTCTCTATCTTCCTGGGAGATCAACATTTTTTCCCCTTCTCCTCTTCATCCTCTGAACCCCACCCCCCCCCAACCCACCAACCCCCACCCCTCTGCCTTTTCTCACGGATTCACTCTGACTCTGTTTCAGGCTTTTATATAACAGCTGAATGTTGCAAAAAAAGGTCATTTTCATGGAAATGGATAGAATTTTGTCGGACAGTGTGATTGGAAATTGTCTTTTTTTTGGTATGTAGAACTGCTGTGTGAAATGACTGTTTGCCTTCCAACACCAAACTGCTGGTGCCTCATGGGTGGCTTCTGCGTCTGCAACCCTCTGAGGAGCACAAAGGAATAAAGACACGTCAGAAGACCTAATTGTCCCAGTATTGGTAGTGATTATATATTCATTATCATATTCTTCAGTCTTTGGAGCATTCATGCGCAGGAGCTCTAATTAGGAGTTCAAGTGGGCAACACAACTTGCAGTCGCTACAAAGTACAATTTGTTATGTCCAATAAGGACACGTATGATCATTTACTGGTATGCATTTTGGATTAATAAAATTATAACATTATATGTTTGCCCATGTGGCTGATAAAGAGATCATTCAAAGAACACAGTCTAATGGTAAAGCTTAGTCAACCACACTTCCACTATGTCAACCCACCCACCCTTAATACGTTGTAATGAAGATGGATGGTCAAACAGTAATCATGCTTTTGGTGTGTGTGTGAGAAGACAGCAACAGTGGGGTGGTTTTGGTAGTGGGTTCAGATGAGTTCACACCAATCTGCCCTTTCTTCGCAGGATATGTTCACCACAGCACAGACCTAACAGGCAATAAACACTTCCATTAACCCCCGGCCACACACACACACACACACACACACACACACACTCACTCAAATGACTTACCAATGGGGAAATCTGAGCAGTGCAGCCACAGTCTTTGCCAGCCTTGTTCCCTTCTTTTCTGACATACAATGGAGGATCGTGCTTCTCAGGAGCGCTCCTCTCACGCTGAGAGGACAGTGCAGACCAAATGGGATGACATTTCCTCGCCCCCCCCTCCTGTCAGGCCACTGCTTCACTGCGCAACAAGACCCTGACACCAGAGCCCCTCCAAAATGTCAGCTCCCTAAGAGAAGAGCTGCAGACTCATCCAGGGCTGGAGAGAGAGGGACAGAGAAGGGACTCTGATGTAGGGCGGCTAAGTGCAAACATCCACAAAATATATGCTATGGTGCTGTCCAAATCCAACTGGCAATGCAAGTGGTTATGGGACATTTACAGCTGTTAGCTAATAGTTTTGAAATGCAATTTTAAGTAAGAATGCATAGCACATTTCTTTCTAAACAATGCATGATGCATATGACACTTTCTCTATTCTGGGCCTTGCAAACAGCACATATAAGTAGGTAGGTACTGTGAAATCATAGAGCCTTTGCTTGATGGTACACTAATTTGCAGGGCAGGACACACATCTAATCTAAACTTAGATCCCCATAATGAGAGACAATTTAAGGATGGCAGATCTGTGTCATTCTGAAATGGTATTTTTTTCGACTGATAAGGCCCTATGGCAACTAAGAAACTTAATTAGTGCGATAGGCATGGAGTATACAGAATAGCAGTGGAGTTGTAATTAAACAGATAAACCATTCCTGAAGTAAACTTTAATTAGTCTACAATAGCATGCAACTCTACATGAGAGATAGTGTGAAAAATGTGTAAGGTGTTTAACATCAATATCAACAACTAGCATTGACTCTAAGACAATTACACACACTTTCACACAATGACTGTCATTCCCTCACAGTTAACAGTTTTCATGTAAAGCTGTGGACTGGAGTGCATTTATGTTTTTTTTTTTTTTTTTGCTTTTTTTAACTCGGCAAAGCACTGAAAGCATTTTACATGTTAATGGTTCTTATTCACCTTCACAAAAGCTCACATTTGGGGTTTAGTGTCTTGCTTCAGGCCACTTTGTGAAGTGAAGACAGTAAGGAAGCATCAACCAGGTGGATCAGACTTTTTCACTTCACTTCACTTTGAGCAAAGAGTCTGGCCACTCTCGAAAGGCATACATTTACTTTGCGGTGGGTGGATGCTTTGTTTTAGGTTTAAATTTATTATTTCTTTCCACTGATTGGTTGGTAGAAAATCTTGTTTGGAAAACAGAAGCCTTAGGAGAGTACTCTGATGTAGTACTATATAGTGAAATACTAGCCTGGTTCTCACACATACTGATCTGCTATGCATCTCAGTCTGGCCTGTAGGCCTATCTCCACTTCTTCCCATTCATCTGAGATAGGGAACCAATAAAAAATGGACTTTTACCATTTAGCATACTTTGAAGGCAGGCTCAGCAAATGTTTTGCTTCAAATTGTGATCCATCCCAATCTCTTTTCTCTGCAATCATTGCTCTGATTGGTTAAAGGCATATCCAAGGCCTGCAGAGGCATTTTGATTTATGTATGTTAACTGCACCTCATGGAGGGTGGAAATTATATGAAATTGGCCAGACTGAGATGCAAAGCAGATCAGTATGTTTGAGAACCAGGCTGGCAAAATATAGTACTCAGAGGTACTTTGGTGACACCAGCTTGGCTTACTTTGACCTTCCAGTGAAGCCAATAAAAAAGCATCAACCTCTCAGCGTCTATTCCAGTCCTGAGCAACTGTTGTCCCGAAGCATAGTGCAGGTACACGTTTTGAGAGGCAGTGGATGTATCAGTGATACCACCAGCCCTATCAGTCCCACTTTCACTCCACCACAGAGATAAGGGCTCAAGGGTGCGGGCTAAAGACAGAAGATCAAAGCCCAAGTACAGCAGTATGAAGGGGGCCTGAAAGCCCCAGTGACAACCTATGTTGTACATAATGTTCTATGAGGTTTGTGGATCACTGCATTGTTTTTTTTTCCGTTGAATTTTGGAGTTGAAGCTAGACAAAGGGGATACAATAATTTGCATATCACAGCCTGTTGTTTTTCAGTCGTTCAGGCTTTCTGGACAACTTTCTTGGCTGTGAACAGTGTTCATCCATTTTGTCCCCACACCATATCAATCATGCTTTTGTCAGTTGAATGAGAGACCTTGTTCTTGGCTGCACTCGGCTGATTTTCTTTATTAAATGAATAGCCTTTTGAGTCGGTGAGTGTGATGCCTCTGTGCTCAGATTCTGAGTGTTTAATGGAGTAAAGAATGCAGTTGGGCTGGCTGGTGCGTTTTTCCCCAGGTGTGGAGATTTAGTGGAATGAAAACCATATGGATATGGTTATATAGCCGTTATGGACTTCATATAGACTCCAAACTATTTTGTGTGAATCCACCTTCTCAATCCCACCTCTCTTTCTCCCCCACTGCAGAGTAAACAAGAATTACCTAAGGGGTAGAAGGACCAAGCTATAGCAGGATGTTTTGATGCATCTTTTGGTAAAATAAGAAATTTCAATACAAGTAAACCCATAAACACTGCTACATATTCTCTTTTGATTACCATATATTCCACATTCCACTTTTCAGATGCTGCACTCCAGAGATTTCATATTCTAAATGTGCTTGTTGCAGATCTTGTGAGCTGAAAAATCAACAACCAAAGCTGGCTTGTTTGAGCGTGATTGATGGGAATATTGAGCCTTACATCTCACCCCTCCCAGGAACTAAGCCAGCCAGAGATGGGAAACGAGATGGAATTTAGTGCTGTGCATTGGAGGCACTGTTCCATCAGCCGCAGCTCCAGCAAAAGGGCCCTATCCCGGCAGATTTGTCGCTGCATAGCCCCATGTTGAGTGATCTTTGTTCACCTAGTGTGGCTTTTGTAGAGCTAGACTCCATCCTGCACTGTCTCCCATTGGTGTGATTGCTTTCCCCTTTCCCAACATCTATCCAAAAAAAAAAAAAAAACACATGGAATGAGGAAGTATTGATCTTTTTCTCTCCCTGGGAAACCAGTTTTAGCCAGCCACGGCTAGCGGTTTAGCTTTTTGTACTTCAATTGAGTTATCCCCTGGTGGAGGGTACTTTATGTCTGGTTGTGACAGTAAAGAATGGAAACACAAACAAGGATGGCATATTTCAATCAGAACCTGATTGAAACCTGGGCAGACCCAGGTTTAGAGTTTAATGTTTATCATTATTTCATGTACAACAAATTATCATTTCATCCTATCAGTGACTAGCCTGGACCAGACTCTTTCAATTCATTTTGTGTAGAGCCTGGCTACTCTCAAAAGACATTTACTTCCTGGTGGGTAGATACTTTAAAACTGTTGGTTCTGCCTTCAATCTCTATTTGCTCATGCTAAGAGAGCCTTAGGAGAGCTAGGCACAGTACTGTAGTGAAAAACGATACTGAGCAGAGGTTCTATGGTGGTGCTAACCTGGCTAATCAGTGACACCTGTTGACTCCTGGCCAAGTAGATTCCATTACATGGCTTTAGTTCTGATATAGGCTGTGTCCGAAACAGGAAGGTAGCGACTTGCTGCCTTGCTGTCTTCACTGTCTAACAAGTTACCTGTTGTAGAAGGCATCAAAGAACAAGAAAACTTTGTTTCAGATGACCTAGCTGGATAGCTAATTAGAATGCTGTCTGTTTGTTTATTTAATACATCTATGCTTCCTTCAAAATTGGGCAAAACAAAGGGACTTTCAGAGGAAGAACACATTTATCTGATTCTGACATGTATTAATGGCACCAAATGTTCCTTTCAAAGGCAGCATTTTTGCTGTTTCGGACACAGCTATAGTCATATATAGTCTTGTATTTCCTCCATAATTCTAACATGATTATAAAATGCGTGGATAAATAATTATTATACTTTAATCAAATTGCAGTCACATGCACACTTTGAAGGCATTGTGTGTGAGAAGACAGTATGCAAAATTGGACAGCTAACATTTGTGTGTGTGCGTGTGTGTGTGTGTGTTTGCGCGTGCGCATGTGTGTGAGTTGCAGAGAGTGAGACAGACAAACAGAGAACAGGGACGGTGAGATTTTCTGCACAGTGACGATGCCACAGCCTGGGAGAGGGAGGAGAGTATTTTTGGTAACAAGAGGGCAAGAGAATGCACACAGTGTTTGGCAACAGATTACAGACGTCTGTGTTCAGCGCCAGTGAATTTGGTCCAGAGAGAAAGAGAGAGAGAGAGAAATGTGGCAGTCTCTTGTAGCCGGTGGTCTGGCCACCCAGATTAAGAGTCCTAAGGCATGTGCTCCTAAAACACCTCCCCATGTGCCGGCTGCCCCAGTCAGGAAGATTAGGGCCAGTGGCCATGCAAGTGTAAACATTTCAATCGGCACTCTATATTATTGGGATCACTAGTCAACTTGCCCCTTCATATCTCCCGCAAACCCATTTCATCATGATGATGATCATAATTCAAAGCACTTATGGTGGCCTACAGGGTGAATGATGGCTCTGCTCCCATCTACTTGAATACTCTTCTGAAGCCCTATGTCACCCGACGACCGCTACGCTCCTCTAAGGAACGTTTCCTAGCACAACACCTTGTGCAGGTCAATCCAGACTCTCCTCATATCTGGTTCCGCGCTGGTGGAATGACCTCCCAAGTGCTACCAGATCAACTGATACCAAGAATCTCCTGGCGTAAACTTTGAGAATGCACTTAATAATTTAATTTCTCTACACTGTGTTCTCTACACTATTGCACTTTCAACTTAAAATAGTGCAGATTCTATGTTAGCAATATGCACTCCTTGTTAGTTCATTGTGTTGTAGCTTGAATGTTATCCTCTTTTCTCAGTCGCTTTGGATAAAAGTGTCTGCTAAATGCCTAAATGTAAATGTAAATGTATGTAATGATCATCATCATCATCAACATCATCATCCTCACACCATTGCCATCCATGCCTCCACATATTTATGAACAGTCAGATTCAGTTCAGAAATTTTCTGTTAAGAAATTTCTTGATTATGTTACAGAAATATGTTTTATCTTTGTGAAAGTGTTGTTGGATTGTTTTCTTTTTATTTGTTTACTTACTGTAATTTCTTTTTGAATCAATTTAAACTGAAATTAGATAGAAATGTCATGGAATTTACAATAAAAAAACCTGTCTTACGGATTTGTGATGGACTTTCAATACACCTTTTTAAACTGTTTTACCTCTTCCCATATTTTCATCCTCATTCTTCCTCCACAAGTCTGTCAACCCTCCTATTGTGAGGAAAATATAAACATTTGTTTTGGCGGTGTAAAAAAAACCCACCTAATTGTTGGGGAGAGACGCACCTTTGAGCATTTATGCTTTTTGCACAAACATAATTAAATGCTCTCAGTGGATCCTTTATCCTTGTTCCTGTCTCTCTTTGTGGCTCAGATTGTGTAGTCTGCCCTACCGCCTGTCTAGACATCCCATCAAAGCCAAGATGTTCTGTCTCCCATGATACACTTTGTGTGTGTGTGTGTGTGTGTGTGTGTGTGCATGTGCATGTGTGTGTGTGTGTGTGTGGTTAAAATTCATTAGACAGACACACTGAGAGATAACACTGCAACCTGTTTCGGTGTTGGTGTGCTAAGATGCACATAGCCACAATTTCATTCAATTATGAACATGCTTTTAAATAAATATAGTTCATCAGCAGGCTTACATCTGAATTAAATATATGCAGAATGAAACAGATCATTAAAAAGTAACACTTGGCCTACCTTAAAATTGTTCCATAGCAGCAAACATCAGTTCACTATTCCTACCCATTAACACTGGTAATGAACATGAATAAACTCTGAGGGTACAGTGTTACATACCTATGATAGTTTGATGACTTACAGAGAGGTTAAACAAAGCATAAATGGGTCTATGTGTAGCCTATTACCATATTATTACATGTTAGTAAAGGTAAGTAGCAGGCATTGTAATGATACACAGAATGTCATATTCAGGCTCTGTTCATTTACAATGTCAGAATGTGAAATAGCTTTTCTGAAACTAGCCTTTTCCGAAGTTATTACATTAATGTTACAAAAACTAATATTCAAGTTACATATGACACGGCTCATAAATACACTAATGATTCATATACAAGAGCTTATACTTACACAGAGTTTACTCTACAAAAAAGGTAACAAAGCACAAATGGTGAAATTTTTGGAGGGAGATGCGCTGAATCCCATTAATGTTGTTTGTTTTGTTTTGTTTTTTTTTGTTTGTTGACTGGTATGCTTGAGTGTAAATTGGTCCAGGGTGACCCAGCGTCTCTCAACCTGAATGTGCTTCTTCATGTGGGCCCTCTCATTAAAGCCTCCTCGTCAGAGCCCGGGAACCCTTCGATTAAGATTGTCGATAATGTTGAAGCGGCAGGATTTGTCTCGTCCTGTTTATTTTCATCATCTGCCAATTTAGCGGCGGTGAGCAATATTTCCCCTAATGAGAGGGGCCTGGGAATGCTGTGGTGTACACGAAGGAAACAAAGCGTCCACTCGGCTCTGTGCTGAGGATCAGTGGCAAGCGACCAGCACCAAGTTGCTTCCCCTTTGGGTACCGACGCTGTCTCATTTACTCTGTTAGCAGAGCCAGTTATCTCAGCTTAAATCATGTCATATAATTGCATCCTTCTTTCTCTCTCTCT
This sequence comes from Tenualosa ilisha, assembly GCA_015244755.2. Lineage (NCBI taxonomy): Eukaryota > Metazoa > Chordata > Actinopteri > Clupeiformes > Clupeidae > Tenualosa > Tenualosa ilisha. Next base: position 3,080,700 of record PYXC01002282.1, on the reverse strand, counting down.
CTCACGCACTCTCTCCTTTCTTTTCCAGCTCATTTAATTCCAAACATTCTTTTATTCTGTTCTTTCCTCTTGCTCAATGCCTATCTGTTTCTGGCTGGGTTTCTGCATACATCAAAGTCTGTTTGTGCTCTGTTTCTCCTTGCTCTCTCTCTCTCTCCCTTCCCCACACCTTTCTCTCTCAGTTTCACAATCCGTCTGTTTCCTTGCTGTAAATCGTCCATGCCATCTCTCTACCTCTGTGTGTGTCTCCCGACATTAGGATATTTGTCCATCTGTCACTTCCTCACAGTGTCCCATCAGCTCGTCCACTGTGTTGTTTCGAGGGCCCAGTGGACAGCCTCGCTGCTTTCTTGTGTCCCCCACTTCCTGGCACGCCTGACGATCTGTCAGAAAAATAAGCAAAAAGCAGGCAGCCAGCCTGCTCCAACGCCAAGCCCGGGGAGGAGATGAGATGAGGCATCCTCGCTGTTGTGCAAACATGCAAACATCCATTAACACACTCATTTCATATCGTCATCTCACGCTGCAAATTTGGTAGTCATTCAAAATGCAAATGGCAAATCTCTCTCTCTCTCTCAGACACACACTGAAAAAAATAACTACACACAAGCTTCCACTGCACTACAAATTGCAAGTCAGAAACATTCTTATGTCTTCATGACAGAGCTCTTAACACATGATGGCTCTTTGTAGAAATCGCTGTGTCTAAATTAGTGTGTCAGTATTGGTGATAAAGCCATACTCTTGATATAATGGTATCTGCAAATGAAGACACACCAGGGGGAATTCCAGCCCAGGCATCCTTATTAATCTTTAACAGAGGTGTGGAGGAGGGTTATTAGGAGGACATCCTTTCAAAGCAGCCACACAATGTATTCATCATCTTAAGACCCGTGTGAGGAAATGGCAAGTCTTTAGTGCTAATAATTGTACTGGATTTAAATTGATGAAACATTGCATATGGTGAAAGACTGTATCCACTTCTAATCTCTTCTCTGGTTCAATATTTGCTATTGCAGCGGGAATGATTATCTTGCTTACTTTTCAGACGTATATGGTGCAGCGATTACCACCATGTTGTCTTTAAAAATCAAATGGGTATATTTTAACAGGACAACACTATTCATCAAATAATTGAAACATGTTCTTGATAAATACCATTGTGTAACTACATAATGCTGTATGTCTTGACATCAGGGTTCAGATTGAATAAGACTCTGACCTTGGTGGCATTGTTGGATTTTTGTCACACTTCACTGTGCATGTGTGTTTTCAGTGGTTGAAAGAGACTCCACAGTGACTCTAATAGAGACATCACCCCCCACTGTGCTGTTATGTCACGCCTTTGTTCCTGGGGTGACCCCGAGTCACTCAGCAGGAAGTCTCTCGTTTGTGCACTGGTAATGATAGAGCCCTGGTGAGAGACAGTGTCACAGCACACACACACACACATACACACACGCAAGACTACCACACACAAACCCATATACACATAAGTACAGGCCTTTAACCATAGCAACGTGAGGAGCACAACAGGTTTATCGCATTTGGGTAGGTCAGGTCTTGTTGTGTCATGACATCAGCAGGTCACAGTTTTAGTGAGCACAGTGGACGGAAGCCACAAGCACGTATCTTCTGATGTGCAGTGAATGCAGTGGATGAATTGTTTGGTAAAGAGTAACCAAACGTGTTTACAAATGTCTACTGTAGTCGAATAAAGTAAATAAGCATGTCAGCATTACTGTAATAACCATCCTTAAATAGCTGCCCACTATCCTCTGGTGTTATATCCTCAGTCCCTCTTTCACCCATTCATCACATAGTGTCCCTGTGTGTGTGTGTGGGTGTGTGTGGGTGTGTGTTTGTGTTTGTGTGTGTGTGTGTGTGTGTGTGTGTGTGGTGGGGGTGTCAGAAGATCTCTGTTGTCACATCGCACCATCTGCCTCATTACCTACATGCCTACGGCTGTGCTAAAATCTCGGCCCTGACTCTCTTGACACGCCTGTGACATTTCGGCAAGTGACGTTGGCGGTGGCAGCAGTACAGGGACGCATCTGCCGCAGAGCAGAACACCACCCCACACACACCCACCCACACACACACACACACACACACACACACACACACACACACATATAGCACACACAAACCCTCTGGCCAGCTTAGAGCTGGGTCTTATCCCGCTCTAAGAGTGAATCACATTCTGCAAGGTTATGACCCGGGCCCTGCTCTGGCAAGCATTGATAGTTTCTCCTCTGACACCCTCCATGCCTTGCGTTCTTCGATGAGGACCGATCCAGCACCCTACTGAATACTGAATATAGTACACACCAACCATGAGCCCTGAGCGATGCCTAAACAACATAGGGATACTTTGAGCCCAGTCAGAAACTGCACACATTAGAAAAAAAAACAATGCTGTCATGTTTATACACGGTGCCGACAGCACTTCCCAACTGTTATGTGAGATTGAACGGAGTATTGTTTAAACAAATCGTACTATGCATAGCATAGCATAGCGGGGGGGCAAAGCTGGAGCAGGTTAGTCTTAGAAAAAGCCTTTTCCATCTTATTGAGGTAGACAGCTAGCAAAATGAAGGCCGTCACCCGCTCGTTCACCTCGCCATGTGTGGATGTGTTTGATGTGGTGGGCTTCAAAGCTGCCAAATATACTTTTTCTTAATTATCCCCATTTAATTATTTTTTTTAAAGGGCCTGAGTGAATTATTAATGTTGTCATCAAAAAGCTGACCGTGGTTTTGGCTCTCATGAGATCACAGTGCAATGGTGTGTGTGTGTGTGTGTGTGTGCGTGTGTGCGTTTGTGTGTGTGTAAATTTGCATTTGACACAACTTAGTGAAACAACCCTGGAGGAGAACAACGTTTACCATGGAGATATATTTATTTAATGTTAAAAACACATTTCAAATCATTTTGAAGTTCACAGTTTATTATTCATGACATAGCCTATATTCCAAACAGCCTGATCTCATGCTTCCAGTGTGGGGACTACAGACTCATGACATAGTGAGCTGCCTGAACAATCTGCTATAAGTGGTCACCTGTTCCCTTCTCTAATACATGTCCTTATAATCCTCTAATACCATGTCCATCTGATTTTCTACATGTCATTTTGTCTGAACATCTTTCCCACTCCCCATTTGGTGAGATGCATGATGAAGTTCAATGATGAGGCCAAAAAAGTATTATTTAGTAGTAGTATTCCAAAAAAGAATTCTTTCAAAAGTATTCTTAGTATTAACCATCAGTGTGTCAGCACTCTTGCACACAATGGGTAAACTGGGTGTGAATCAATCCATAGCCCTGTTGTTTAAGGTCACCGAATACTGTCAGTAAGAAAAAGAGTGAAAAATTTTACACAATACAGACGAAATAGCGAACCAGCTACTAAAGCGAACTGAAAGGGGCACACAAACTCACTATCAGTTTCATGTTCATTCAGTTAATGTTAGCTGCCAGTAACCAGTAACACAAAGCCAGAATATTTACTATCCCGATCATATTTGGGATACTGAAGTGCATGTAAATGCATTGTGATTTGACATGCAACAGCTGCACAGAAATGCACTAAAAGGTTTGCATCAGCTTGAATCGACTTTCACCAATTCATTTACACTTCTCTTTTACTTTTGGCTCATCGCAAAGCTTTGACGTCAATTGACTTTAAAGGAATGCCAGGCAACATTTTCAGGTGAATTTGCCAGCTTTGCAGTCACCTCCATGGTTAAACGGCTCATTACGGGGTGAGTTAAGTCGCTTAATCGTGCAGTTACAAGTACTTGCAGTTTCAAAACACGGGTCATCTTACACGAAACCTAAAATGAATGAAACTGAAATCACATTTATTACCTTGTCAGTCAACGTAACGTTCCTATGCTTTGGTTTGCAAACAAATCTAAATGGTTTGGCGACAATGTACAAAATACTGAGGCTTTTTTTTTTTTTTTTTTTTATAGGTGCCTGCAGGGGGAGTTCAGGAGGTAAAAGATTGCAGGGTTGCCAGCTACTGATTTAAGTTACAACAAGTTGACAGAAGGCACAGACGTATATCAGACAACAGAAAGCCTGGTATGTTTCTCACCAGTCTGCATGTCCAAACTGAAAGACTCTACACCTCATGGGTCTTGCAGTGTCCCTATTTCCATGTGGGTCTACCAGACTCCTACATACTTCTCCTACCATCTGTCTCAGTCAGTGACCTGATTGATGTGTGCTGTCAATGGCGTTGTCTTTTCAGCCTCATGTAGAATTGGCTGGTCCAGTGCTTGCCTGTTATATTGTCATGGCTAGCCCTGAAATGAGCATTCCTCTGTGACTGAGTGTCTTGCCTTTTCTAATCAGAAGTCGTAGTTGTGCCCTGAAGATGACCATTAGGTTCCCTGACATATTGGTAAGGGAATGGATCCCCATGCATTATTCATAGTTCATCCCAGACAAACACTGATTCAAATAAACAGACAGTTAAAGGAATAACCCAAAGTAAAATGCTTCCTAGGCCAATTTTTGGATGATTAGGAGTTCATACGTTGATTTAGTGGCACAATCATGTCAATCGGATGCGTCAGTTCATTTTTGGCAATTTCAACCAACAACAATCAAATGGCATTTGTGGGGCATGTCATTGGGCTGTGAGGCATGTCATTACGCTATTTTGAAACCCATTCTACAGCTCAAAACAACATTACTCATTTGTGGTAGTGAGTAGAGGCTTCCTACAGACAAACTGAGGTGTGCCTAACACTGCAAGTGTAGGGACAGATTCTGTAGAGGATTTTTTATAAAGCCGGTAGCCTACATTACCTTACGTTGTCTTGCTGTCACCACCATCTTGAGGTAAATGTCCGTGAAAGCCTGACCTCTCTTGTTCTTTCTTCTTCTTGTAACTCCTCTGTAACTCCTTGGAACTAATAAATACAGGCAGCTTAAAAGTCAAATCCAGTATTCTCCACTTCTGCGAGTTCCCTAGCCATCTTGCAATAGTTGCTTTACGCACACTCACATGGACAGAGTTCTTCCAGCGACTATGTACACGCCACATCAGGTGACATTTCAGAACTGCAACTCGCTTAGAATGTGCTGTTGCATGCAGCTTCCTTTCAATTCTAACTTAAATATTACAGCCTACATTGCCATAGACTCCTACTGCTAATTTGTGCATTTCCATGGAAAAAAAACTTTCATGCGCTGGCCTCCACAAAGATGTTGTCTTTTACAGATCTTTACCATTGCATGCATTGACAGCATTACAATTTTGGGTAATTTGCTCGCTTCATAAAAAATCATCTACAGAATCTGTCTGTACACTTATAGAGTTAGGCACACTTCGGTTTGGCTGAGGGAAGCCTCTGCTCACTACCACAAGTGTAATGTTGTTTTGAGCTGTAGAATGGGTTTAAAAATTGTGTTTTGTATTGAAAAATCGTCTTGTTGTTCTGGCCTTGAGTTGACCTGTTCAACTAAAAGAGTTGCCAAGACCAGTTTGCCAAAACAGAGAAAGACCCCAGACATGTCAACCACATGCTGAGATTGTTGATGAACTGGAGAAATGCTAAGATGCTAAGTCACTGCCCTCTCTCTTTCTATTTACTGAACACACACACACACATACACTCTCTCTCTCTCTCTCTCTTTCTCTCTCTTTCTCTCTCTTCTCAGTACATATCAATATCAGCTCTCAATCCTTTTTTATTCAGTGTAAGAAACTCCTTTCAGCACAAAGCATTACAAAGACTAAAAGATTGTGAAGCAGAAACACTGCTTAAAACACAGCTGTCTTCCACTCTATCTATCTTTCTGTCTCTCACAAACTCTTTCTCTGCACCTCCACCAAAACACCCCCCCACCCTCTCTCTGTCTCTCACTCACTCACTCACTCACTCACTCACACACACAACAGAGAGAGAGAGAGAAAGACTACACTCTAATATCAGCATCTTGGGAAGGGAACAGGCTGACTGAGTTTAATTCGACAGTATTGATCCTTGCTGTTGGCCAAGCCAGAGGTGAAGAGGCTATCAGAGCCATTCAGGTCCTCGCTTGTTACATCACCGATCCAGCCGCTACAAGCTTCACCCCACCAGACATGACCGGCTGATTACCATACAGAGCAACGCTGTGTATTTGCCAAATGGCTTTTTCTATCTGCAATCAATTTGACTTTATTAGAGAGGATAAAACGCTACAGTAAATGTCACACGGACAGGGATTTTATTGCAAATGACTTATGATGCCGCCATACAGTTTTGATTTTCGAGAAAAGAAAAAAAAAGAAAAGCAAAAGAGACTTGGAGAAAGTCAAGAAAGCTCAAGGTCAAAATATACAAAACTCCTAACGAAGAATATCAAATGGATTCCTCTTGCCTGAGGCAAAGACTTTTCTATTCTCAATTCAAAGCCTAAAAGGCCTACTGCGTTGAACGCTTAAACATATGAATGGATCTTACTTATCAAACTAAAAATAACTTTATTTCTGATGTCAGATATGGCTGAAGTGGTGGAGAGTTTTTGCTCCCAAGGGAGATTGCAGTGTCAAAAAGAAGGCCTCCCATAGGTGTGCTTCCCAAGTGTGTTGCCTGTTCTTGCTCTGGGGCCCCTTATTGGTCCCATCCACTTTAATAGTCTTCAGATGCCACTTGGGCATTGTGTTATCTGTGGACTCTGCTGTCCTCTCCAAAGACTGAGTTATTTCATCTTTAGTTACTCCCCACTCTATCACCTGACTGATAACACTTTTGAATGTTTAAAGTATAAGTAGTCTAAATCAGTCACAATTATTTATTGTTTCATTATATATTTTTTAATTTAAAAATTAATTAATTTTTAAATTAATTAATTTTGTAATCGGCTATTAACCTTTTGAAGCAGTGCACATAATGGTAATGGTACATGTAACACTGTACATTACAAAACAAACATTCATATAATGCATTCATATTGATTGTATAATCATTTATACAAGCAATATGAATTCATATTCTATTAACCATAAAAGAGTTTTATGTATACATATATATACATACAAATAAAGTATATATGTTTTGTTTTTTGCGGAGGATAGGAGTATATGAGTTAGCCCTTCTGGGAAAATCCCTGCAATCAGTAGACATGTTGGTGAAATCTCCAAGATCATATTCAAATGAATGGGGAGCTATCCTTCACTCCAGATAGGATTGGCATAAGAATTATATATTGTGAATTCTTATTGAATTCTGAACAAAGTAATTATTCTTCTCACAGATTACTAAGCCTGGAAAATGGGGTGTCCTAGAATTCTTTCATTTAATCCATTGGCTAATGCCAGTTTTTTTTTGCTATTGTGGCCACAAGTACTGCAATTTGGTCTATGTTGTATTAGAATTTGAAAACAGTGTGTTACAAATCCAGATGACTATGATCAAATGTATTTTTGATCATAGTGCATGATCAAATGTTTTTTTGATCATAGTGCTGGATTCTTTGTGTGTGTTGACATAATTGGCTATGTTGAGATTTATATTGATGTTGTTAACAAGTCAATATTAACTTCTTTTTTTTTCTAGTTATTATTTTAATTAGCATTTTTAAGTCAATCAAGTGTTTTTTGTCAGATTTCGTAAGAAACATAAATGTTTAGTTTTGTGACCTTTCGCCCTTACCTCTCGTCAATCAGCAGATGATCAAAGTGAGACCTTACGGCCTTCTAAAATCCTAAATATTGTCACCATTACCGCTTCTCCTCATCTAACGAATGCGGTTCATGTTCAAAGCCTGCGCCTCTGTGCCATTAGCCCAATTAAGCGCTGTTTGATTTATAACCTTGTCACTTTTTTCAGGGGAGTGTGGAGACATTTTGTATGCATCACTAGCGCCCAGCTAATGCAACAATAAAGTCCCAATTAACTGAAGACACAGTTTCCAGCCTACAGCCCAGTGTCGATTTAAGCCTCTCCCCATCCTCCCGTCTCCTTAGATTATGGTCCGCAGCTAATGTTTGGATGATAATTTAATCACTCATTTAACTCAAAGCAAGCATTGCTGTCAATGTTTACCTTCTTGGACCCTTAACATGTGTGTCTAAATATAGGGCCTTTGTTAAAAAATTACCTTTGTGGATTTGTTTATTCTCTGTTACTGTGTGGATTTATCCTGACTGCCAGAGAATGCATTTGCATGGATGGTCATGGATGTTTTCTGTGGTAAGAGGCTTTTTGCAACTCTTATGTCAAGTTAATGACGTGCTATCGGCCTTGCAGGTGGTCATTATGCGGAGGCCTATAATTAACCAGCAGGACCATTAAAGACACTTGAAATATCTAAAATATGCAAAAGACAGAAAACGCACTGAAGAATATCAGCCTGAGGGAGTAAGCAGATTCTGCCTACAAAAACATATACTTGTTTTTACAGGTTTCCTGTTTCTTTGACTATCTAAAGTTCCTGTAAACTAGCAGAAGATCTTGCCAGCAGCAGCCTCTCTCTTTAGTGAGTTATCCACTCGCTCCGCTGCCTCCCCTGGGGCTTGTCCATGTGCAGTCAAGCTACATGTTCTCATTGCCCTGCTGAAACATTCGAGCAGTGCGTCCTAGCAGTAGTAGTGTCGGCTCATAATAGCACTCTCAGATCGCAGAAGCATGCTTGTTTGTGTCTCTAGACTACGGTAAATACATAAATGCTTCCATTGTTCCTGTGTTAAGGGGAGTGGAAGAATCGAGAGACGAATGCTTCAGTGCTTTCCCACAGCAAGTACACAGCCAAACTGTGCATCTCTTTTTTCTCTTTTTGTTTTTTATTTCTCCATTTTTCTCTATGCCATTCTTTCTTTCTTTCTTTCTTTGGAGTGATAGAATTTCATCTTCTCGCTCTCTTTCTCTCTCGCTCTCCCTCTCTCATGACATTTCATCTTTTCTTAGACTTCCTCACTTGGGGCTGCTACTGTTGCCTTCTTGAATGCAGCTGACTCTTGTCTTATGGATGCTTGTGTGATGTGTTACCAGTCTAAGGAAACACACCCACGTAAAAAATAACTGATACACATACAGTACATCCACACAAACACAGTCAAAATATTAGCCAACCAACACTGACCATGACCAACACTGTGATGACTTCTGTATTCTGGGTTAGTCATGACACTATCAGTTTCAGAAACATAACATTTTACCTCTCTGCTTCTCTCACAGTTATGTTCACTGCTTGGTTATTATCTTATTTTAGTACACCTCAGGTAGCTACAACACAGTAAACATTATTTTCATGGAGCGCTGAAGTCACAAATAAAATAATACCAACACATTGTTTTATCCATGTCATTTTACATACAATCATCCCTCCAAAGCATTCCCAGAAGTATTCTGAGGACAAGTAAATAAGTGCACAAATTGTCTGTGTAGTAGTGAAATAGTAGTACAATGTTTAAAGACATGCACATGATTGGTGCATTACTGCATTAAATTGGGTGCAGCTGAGTACTTCCTAGATGGCCATGCAAAGCTGGAAGTGACAGGGAGACATCCATCAGCCCACAGAGACAGAGGAAGGGCACAGTGGGTGGACGTTGCCCTGTTTGCTATGGCAGAAATGGCCTCTTCTTTCCTCCCCAACACCCCTGTGATGATTTAGTGACTGACACTGCAGTTCATCACCTGAGCACCCAACTGACATAAACACACATACCGAGGTATGGACACACACGCACACACACACACACACACACACACACACACACACACACACACACACATGCATACTCTGCACAGATCCTATTCCACAGCAAATACCATTAAATGTGATAAAGCAGAAAATACAGAAATGTGACTGTGTTATAAAGGACTAATTCTCTCTCCCCAAAAGATTAGCTAATGGTGAGGTACTCAGATCTCAGGGCTGGATTGCCTGACACTGTTTCTGTAGTAGCCCTGTCCTGGCTGCTCATGTAGCCTATCCTCAGGAGTAAGGTACACAACATTGTTGCTTTGCCTTTGTCATGCAAGGACGTGATAATCTGCAGAGGAGTATAAAACCAGCTCAATTCATTTGTATATCAAACAACAACATGGCATCCAACAAAAAGTCCGGGCTGCAGCTAGTGTAATCAGGTAATAACAGAGTTTAGGATATTGAACACACCTGGCAGGCAGGTGCTACACCATCCCATTCTTCACATTCTTGATATGCTTAAGCCATACCAGAAGGGATTTAGGTAGCCTATATACCACACACACACACACACACACACAAACACAAACACACATGTGAAGCCTAGTTTGTGAGGTGCCCCTTCTCCATGTGTTTGATCCACACCCTGGCTGAGCCACAGGAGTATAAAGGGCTGCTGTTTTACACATGAAACGTGCATCAACGTGAATGGGATCAAAGGGAGCTTTTTGTCCTCTCCCCACTCCTCTGCTCCCTGGCCATTCTCAAGGCTAATGCAGACGGACAGAAGTGTGTATGTGTGTGTGTTTGTGTGTGTATGTCTTGTGTTTGTGTGTGTGTGTGTCTGTGTGCGTGTGTGTGTGTGTGTGTGCACATGTGTTTGTAGGTGCGGGTGGATGTCTGTGATTGTGTGTGTGTGTGTGTGTGTGTGTGTGTGTATGGGTGTGTGGGCACTGGTTTGGTCCAACTCGCCGCACTTGTTAGTGCATGCTGACTCCGCTGGTAAAGGAGGCTACGGACACCTCTCCTAATAAGGTCTCTGTGGTCCTATCTCTTTGTGTTCATCGTAGAATAAAAAAAAGAGTCTTGGTCATTTTTTTTTCAGTGAGTCAGAAATGTGCACTGCAATGTAAAGGCTTCAGAAGTCATTTACCGCACCAGCAGAACTCAGTGTATGTGTGCATGGGTATTAGTGCATTTGTGTGTGTGTGTGTGTGTGTGTGTGTGTGTGTGTCTGTGTGTGTTAGTAGGCAGTAATGTGCACCCTGAAGATCAAACACCATCCATTAAGTTTAATGTTGCCCACAGGTCACTCTCCCCATTTGGAGTGTTATTTGTTTCAGACCCAGGATTCACTGCATCCCCTAATTCATAAATAATGTGTGATGGCTGTACATGTGTTGTTGTGCAATAAACGTCTGCACTGCATGGATGAAATACCTGTAAGACAATGCAGAGTGTGTAAGCCGGAGTGTGTGGGCTCATTCACTCAGGTCATTTGTTATGTTGCAGGCTTCAGATTTACAGCACAGACATCTGCAGTGTCTGAACTTTATATTCCTTCATGTGATTAACAGTCGCCCATCCCCAACACACACACACACACACACACACACACACACACACACACACACACACACACACACACAAACAGAGCAAACACTTGCACAACAGCATGGACATGCATGTAAACACGTACACACACAAACACACTTCTCACCAACTTAATCACACCATCTCACCACCCCCCTTTCCACATCAACACATTTTGGTGCAGTGCAGTTTTACACGTTAACACAGTACTGTCTATTACCACATTAACACACATTATACAGTATAGGCTGTGTGTGTGTGTGTGTGTGTGTGTGTGTTTATGCATGTGTGCAGGTAAAGCTGATGTTGATGTGTGCATCTGTGTGCATGCATGTAGGAGAGGTATGTGTAAGTGATTTGGCTATATCTGTATGTACACATGAGTACATATGCTTGTGTATGTGTGTGAGTTTTTGCAGTACAGTATTTGTGTGTGTTTTATCTGGTGAACCAATAACTCAAAGCATCACTGGCTGGGGCTAAATCAGTTCAGGGCGCAGTGTTGTGTGTATGTAATGTGTTTAATTAACGCCATGCAAACTCCTGCGTCACACACAAGCACTAATGTGATAGCTGCTGACTAGCAGCGGATGTGGCAGATTAACCCCCCAGCCGGTCGGCTCTCGCCGCTCTTTGACAACATTTAGAAGAGGTGAGGGAGGCGTCCCCAAAACGCCTGTTATGGATTGGAGAGCTGCATCCGTTTTCGGCATCAAGCTCGGTTGCCGCTTCATGGTGATAATCTGTGCAGGAATATGGCTCCCGCTGGTGAACGCTCCTTCTCCTCCTCTTCTCCTCCTTCTCCTCCTCCTCGTGCTCCTCCTCCTCCCGTGCCACCCGTGCCACTACTGCTCAGAGATGTTCTCTTCTAATTGACTGCTTCGCATCAGTCCACCAGAGAGCACTTGAATGACTGAAGTGCTTTCAATCATACTGACCTTTAAACTTGGATGAGCGTGTGTATATATGTGTGTGTGTGTGTGTGTGTGTGTGTGAAGGTACATATTGGTTTATAGTGTATAATAGTGTATAGGGACAAAGGGAGCACCTCTGCCTCCAGCCTCCAACCTCCTCTTCATTCTCTTGTACTGTAATACTGTCTGTTCATCTCAATGCACCACTGGAATATTTGGTGTCTGCATGTGTGTGTGTGTGTGTGTGTGTGTGTGTGTGTGTGTGTGTGTGTGTGTGTGTCGTGTGAGTCTCAGCCACTAAGAGGACCATGTCACTAAGAAACTAATGAAGAAAATGATGGTTATTTGTTGTTACACACCTCAGGGGTCATGAGACTAGTATTTATCAGTCCACGGGTTAATAGCCACAACATTCCACTCACTTGCTCATTCAAACTGGGCCAAGCAGTATTGATTCGAATGTGAAATGAATGTAGAGTCTCATTACAAGGCTATTGATGGAAATGGTCAGCTTTAACACATTGGGCACAAACTAGTTTATGTCCCATAAGTTTATCATTTCAATGGGCCACAATTCAAATTGATCATGTGTGTGTTCTTATGACTACACTTGTATGTATTTGCCTGGAAGTGTGTTTGCAAATTTTGCAACTCTCTGTGTGTGTGTGTGTGTGTGTATGTGTGTGTGTGTGTCTGTGTGTCTGTGTGTTTCATATACTGACAGGCAAAGCTGAAAAGATTATACGGTTCTTTTTTTACAGTGTGTATTAACTTCTGTTACATATAGTAACCAAAATCATGCTCTGTGCGTCTTTTGAGTCCTTTAATGTTTATACATGTGCCAGCTCTGTTCAATCTCTGCCATCTGTGGACACACACACATAAACACACACACACGCACGCACACACACACACGCACGCACGCACTGCAATAAGTCCCTAATACTGCTGGCTCGAGTCGAATTTCAGGATTTTGAAATGAGATGAAGCCCTGCAGATGCGCAGTAAAGCCCTGTCTCTTTCATTCTCTTTCTCTCTCTCTCTCTCTCTCTCTGTCTTTCTCTCTCTGTCTTCCTCCTCTCATGCCCACATGGACTCTGGGGAGGATTTGTTCCGCTGCAGCTTTCACGAAGCTTTGCCGCTGCTGATGCTCCCGCCGACGGCCGTGCTGATGACACTGCACTGCTCTCTCCTCAGACTCCCACGTCCGCCCCGCTGCTCTTACTCTAGCCAGCGCACCTGCACGTCTTCCCAGCTCCCAACTACACCCGGGAGAAGGGCTGAGAAAGTAACCCTTCCAGCCCAGGAAGAGAAGGAGGACAAGAGGGGGAGAAGAGCCAAAGGATGGGTAATAAAATAGGAAATACTCATCCACTTGCTCAGCATTCGGCTTGTTTGTGCTTTGCCTTGGGATTGTTTGGTTTGGCCTTCGCACACTGCTGCTGGTACACACACCTGACCACCCACGCCTGATGCAGCTCTCTCTCTCTCCCCCTGTGCGCTTAGTCATCCAGCCTGCCTGGCAGCGCTTCAGGGAGGTGGTGATGAATGAAACATCTAATAGGGGGGAAATTAGTTTTTTGTCTCCGTGTTTGTTTTTGGGTAGGTGTGTGTGTGTGTGTGTGTGTGTGTGTGTGTGTGTGTACATCCATGTGTGTGTGTGTGAGTGAAAGAGATTTTTCTTTCCAGTAACAACGCTGCAGAGGAGTTGAACTTTCTCACAAAAGCTTTTGGATATGAATAAATAAACAAGGTCTCTCTCTCTCTCTCCCCACACACACACACACACACTAGTATCTAGGGAGTTTGTCTGCAGCATTTGTTTTTTTTTTAGTTTAATGTCACACATTTTCCACTGTACAATAAGTGCAACAACTACCTGTTACAGATGTTGACAGTCATGTAAATACATACAATATCAGATGAAGAGAACAAAACCATGCAATCATAACAATCCCCAGTGGTTTGAGGGGAGATTACTAGCCAGGCTAGCATTGCTGTTGTACCTCTTCTTAATATTGTATTTCGCTCCAGTACTGCATCGGGTAACTCTTCAAAGGCTTTGGATTGCTCAACTAGTAATTCTAGCAACCAACCAGCAAACAGAAATTAAAGGCAAAACCAATAGGTTTATTGTTCAAACAAAGTGCCCACCTACAACAAAGTACCTACAACAGTGTCCAGACACTTTACACAAAGCGAAAGGGTCTGCTCCACCAGGCTGGAAAATTACAATCATATGGAAACACAATGCACACAGTCTTCAGGAGATTAAGAGTGAAATGACATCTTTTTTATGGCAAGAAAGCATTTTCTGTTTCCAAAAGAGTTATTTTGGCTAGATGATGGAGTGGGTGTCTGGGTGTGAGAGCGAGCCGAGGGGTAGGTCTCTCCAGGTGGGGCCTGTATAGAGGGAAGAGCTAAAAGGGAAAATGGAGCAGCTGGTGCTGAAAAACTGAAGTGCTTGAGTGAGTCTGTATGTGTGTGTGTGTGTGTGTGTGTGTGTGTGCGTGTGTGTGTACGCGTGTAAGTATGCACATGTGTGTCTGTATATAGCATTAAGGGGGTGGTTAAGGAAGTGTGGCTAACTGGGAGAAGGAAAACAAAAAGAAGTACCAAAGATGTAAATAGATGCTGTGTTTTTTTCCAGCCATTTATCTGGTGGCAACATAACTGTGACAGGAAGTCATCTGTCACTGTGAGAATCTCATTTCCTGTTTGTCTTGGGATGCAAATGAGAGGCAAAGGAGCACTGTCTCCCAATCAGTCGCATTTGTTTACCCATCCAGCAGGGAGAAAATGCAATCTTATCGTGCCATTCGTCTTGTTCTCTGGGTGCACCTGATGGTTATCGTGCAAAAATACAATTCTGATCACTTAATTGAATTGCCTTTGACTGGGATGCCTGTGTGCACAGTTGTTGTAGACTTACCCATGCAAGGAATAAATGCTTTGTCTTAATTGTCACTTAATTTTTAAATAGTTAACCTCAATGGCCAATTTTTTTTTTTATGTAAATGTATTTTTAGGATTAGAATTTTGTGTATGTACTCCTTTGTGTATCTCATATGCAGCAGATGGACTTGATAAACAAATATGAATAAACAATATAAAACTAGGCACACAAATAAATGGAATAAACTTAGCTGTGTAAACAAAGCGTGTGAAAGTATATCATGCTGTCATTGTAAATGAGACATCAGATGATCAGATGAAACATGGAGCCCTTCTTGTGAGAGTATGAATGGAGATGGCTGCAGTCTGCGTGGTGGTGGGGCTCCTGCGGTTGCCGTCAGAGTTCGCCTGGAGGGCATCAGCTGTTTTGGCTCACTCCGCTCCCGATGGCGCTACAGGGAACGATGCTCGAGTGTGGTTGAGAGGGCATGCGCGTAAGCATCTGAGCATGCTCAGACATGTCCCACCGGCATCCGCGTTGACACAGATTAGCACTGAAACATACACATGTGTGCATACACACATGCATTCAAGCATGCACACACACACAGACACACACACACACACACGTATATACATAAATTCTTATACACACAGAAATGCATGCATCCGATACATACATATGGCTACATTTACACAAAAGCATCTAAAGGCAAGCCCACACACACACACACATCTACAGACAGAACAGAGACATTACATCCCACTACTTCGTCAGACTGGTCCATGGGCCTTCTGATGTTTGGGAGCCCATGGCAGAAGTGGGTTCTGCAAGCTGGGCCCTACGTGGTGTCTGGTTACCACACAGCAGCCCCCCGGCCCCCCACCACCGCCAAACACATGTGCATACTTACACGCGTACACACACACACACACACACACACACACACACACACACACACATACACACACACACACATACATACACACACACAAACACACACACACACACCAGCATGGAGGTCCCCCCCGCAATGGGCCAGCAGCCCACCACCCATTTACAGGGCACAGCGATGCAGACTAACATGTGGTCATGAATAAGCAACAGCCCACAATGCAGCCGCTGCCCACAGATGTTGCCCCTGGCTGCTCCCGACATGGTGCCCACTCTAATAACCCAGGGTAGAGGGAGCGTTTATGTTAATGCAGCCGGACACTTGCTGAGAGTGAGAAAGAGAAAGAAAAAGAGAGAGAGAGAGAGAGAGAGAGAGAGAGAGTATGGCATAATATGTTTGCTAAGCTTGGCATTCACTAGATTTTACCAGACCATGTACATATGAATTCTACAGTATATGGTTTCCACCTGAGAACTATATACCTCAAAGTGCTTGCAAAATTCAAATCTAAAGTTGTCATGGCCACCATTTGTGTCACAAAGTCAGTTGTCCTCAATGCCAGTTGAATTTCAGTTCAGCAGCTGCAGGAGCATTGATCTAATTCTCGATTGTCCTCAGGATCACGGTGGGGGATGTGGCGGGCCTTTAAATGTTTAAAATTAGTTAAATAGGCATCACATTAATTATGCACGAGCACCAGAGACTGGAGATTTAAAGGGGAGAGGCTGAAGCACGTGAAATATTCAGGAGCTGCATGTATTGTGTGCCTTTCATCTTGGTGTGGTGGCATGCATACGGCGAAATGTGAGGAGAGCAGTTGTAAACTAAATATGAAACAAAGTCTCTTGTACAGATGTGTAGCCTAATTACCACCCTAACCAATGCACAAATACACTATGAAAGACCTGAAATACCACCGCTCCCATTTTCACACACACACACACACACACACCAAGGACAAATGGCAATGGCAGTTCCTATATCATTTTTTATGTATGGCTCTCAGTTTTTAGTCTGTGTTAATGAGCAATGGCTTACATTTTTTAATTATTATAACATTCCTTGACATGCTTTTGTGGAATTGGCAGTATTGTGTTGTTTCTCGTGATGTTCTAGCATTTTCTGAAAACCCCATGGGAAAGGAACTGGCTCTATTCATTTTTAATAATATGGTTCACTCTGATTGGCCAACATCTTTAGGTACCATCCAGGAGAATTGCTAGATTGCTAGCAGTGCAGGGAATTCAATAAATGTGATGTAGAAACAACTGGTTGACACCTGTGTAATTTTCCATTTTGTGGCCATTTCTGTTATAGACCTTACAGGCAGAAGAATGGCTATATTTGAAAAGCAGCTTCATCCTTCAAAAATAGCTTCCTAATAAACAATTCCTTTAATTAGTTTTTTTTAATAGCAGTCTTGATTAGATTACAATTAAAGTGCAAGAAAGTAGAAGGTGTTGTCGGTCATTCCTAATAAATTATTTATTTAGAAGTAATTATTTATATATGGTATTGCTCACCTAAAAAAACAGACAGATGTGTGCATGGGAGCACTCACTAGTCATATCATATTGCTCACTATTGCACTCATATTGCTCACTATTCACTATTGCTCTCGGTTGATGAGGCCAGGCTTGGTAGGAAAGGCTAAGACCTGCTAGCGCAGAGTGAGGACATATTAGCACATTTTGGCAACTATTGTCTGCTCAGAGTCACAATCTATTCATTTAATGCTTGCTAATTACACTCCTTTTAAAGACACCAAGCTTAACCTAACCAGAAACCTCACCACAGTGTGCTGAACAATATCAGAGTAATGACTGCATCATAGACGCCTGTGGCTGTACGTGTTGCCCCTCTTACATTTTCAGGAATGTTTTTTTTTTGATTAATAAGGGAATAGAAAGAAAAATGTCTCATTTCAGCCAATATTATGTATTCTCTCTCTCGTTCTCTCTCTCTCTCTCTCTTTCTCTCTCTCTCTCCATGTTGAGAGGGGAATGAGGCAGGCTGAGGGAGAGGAGAGGAGCTGGCACTAAGAGATGAGATAGTAATGATGCCTCACTGTTGCTGCTGCGATGACTGCCTCTGGAATCTGATGAGCCGGGGTTGTCAGGAATGGAGCCCATTTACGTGATGTCATATGGATACGCACACACACAGAACCTTACACACACACACACACACCACACACACACACACACACACACACACGGATGTGCTCAGACACAGACAAACACATACAAATTGCAAGCAAAGCTTACAAGCAATCAATTCTCTCTCCCATCTCTCTCTATCACACACACACACACACTTGCACACACACACACACACACACACACACACAATAATAGTTGACAGGGCTTTGCTAAGGAGAACAAAGCATTGAGAGGTGTTCTATATTATTATGGGTTTTGTGTTTTGACTGTCATCCAGACTTCCATGTTTACCTGAAGGAGTGGCCTGTCTTGACAGCAGAGTTCCCTGTGGACATCTATTTCCCTTGCAGTAAAAATAGCTCCATATGAGGATGCCCATTCCACAGTGAATACTACATTATTTGTCAAATTCCATTTCAATGGCACTATATGTGTACTATAATGTATTTAGTTCTAAGGTGTGTAGGATTTTGGTTTGAATTACTTCAGCTTTTCAGCTGCACATCAAACAGTAGCACTTCAGTGGGAACATCACACAGCTGAGCCCTATACATCAACACAGCTCTTCTTAAAGATGTCTTGTGCTCTAGTCTCCCTCAGTCGTAAACTCTAACAGCTAACAAGATCTGACAGCAGTGTTCCGGCATGTGTATGTGTGTGTGTGTGTATTACAGGTCCCACTGGCTGGTTGTATGTTACTCCTCTAGGGCGAAAGTGGTGATGGATGAATAACTTTTATTCACTCTGGTAGTGTTGACGATTGAGAGGACCTGAAGGACTGGTGTCAGTACACCCCAACTTACTCAAGTTTTTTTCTTTCTTTCTTTCTGTACTTCATCCTTCATATCTCTCTTACTGAATGTGTGTGTGTGTGTGTGTGTGTGTGTGTGTGTGTGTGTGTGTGTGTGTGTGTGTGTGTGTGTATGTGTTTGTATGCATGTGAGAGACCGAGAGTGAGAGAGGGATGCTCCAGATCATTCCAGTGTGTTAAATCCAGCTGGTTGGGAGCTGGGCAAACAGATGGCCAGGGGGGACAGATTATCCTTGGGCTTCCATGGGCAGGAAGGGGGCCAGTGGGGCTGATATGTGAGCGAACGAGAGAGACAGAGAGAGAGAGGGCTGTGGTGCTGCTGATCTCTGGCCTTTGCTCTCTAACCCACAGAGGTGCTGGGTGGTTGTCACCACTCTCTCTCCCCACAAGGCTCTCCTCCCCACACCATTATTTATTCTCTGTGTTGTATCAGCCTCCAGGACTTCTCTTCTGTAATCTCCCCCATTCTCTTCTGCCTCGACCTCTTTACTCTCTGCTTCCCTCCATTCTTTTCTTTTCAATTCTATTCCCTTCTTCTCCTTTCTGTTCTCCATATCTCCCTGCTTTCATCTCTGTTCTCTGAAGGTTTTGATCTCCTGTCCTGCCGCGTGTCAGCTTCTCTTTACAATGTCTCCCAATTTACAGCCTTTCCTTTTTCTTATCCTATCCTATGCTCTCCACACACACCTCCCATGAACACACACACACACACACACACACACTCACATTCTGTCTCCTGTTGGACGCCTCAGGATTGTTTTCCACAGTTTGCCCAGCTGTTGGACTGTCTGAGCTTGCCGTGACATAACAGTGACAGCACACCTTTGCCTTCCATTGAAAATCAACAGAAAAAAGGGACAGATGAGAAAGCTAGAAAAGATGAGCCAGTCTTAAGAACCTCTATGGAATACAGTGGGCCCTTATTTGAATGATAAAGCTTAACTAACTCAAGCAAATTCAAAGCCATGAGTAAGATTTTTACTGCATACATTGATGAGTCATCTTACCTACCACACACATACACACACACACACACACACACACACACGTGCATACACACACATGCATGCACGTGTGCGCACACACACACACACGCGCACACACACACACACACACACCTTCCTGTAATACACCCTATACGTCCCATGAAAACCATGAATCATGCATACAAACTTTGCTTGTTGATAGATTTTGTACTTAGCCCGGCATTTAAATTAGGGCTCTTTGGCTATGTGCGTGTGTGCAGATGCATCAGGAAGTGATGTCGTGGTGTGGCTGACACGTGGGTGGGTGCGAGGGCCCAGTGCGAGTCGCCCCGTGGGGTGCCATGTGGTGGCAGGGCTGTGTTTGTTTGCACCTGGCCCGTGGCCCAGACCAATTCGCTGGCTTGCTATGACCCAGCTGGCTGCTCTCGAGACAAGGGAAGAGAGACGAAGGAAAGAGAGAGAGAGAGACAAAGAGAGAGATAGAGTGACAAGAGAGCGAGAGAAAAGAGAGAGAGGAGGTCCCAGCTGCTCCTTGATCTGCCACTGAGAGAACAGTCACGATAGTTACACACTTACACAAGGCCCATGCATATGCACACACAAACACACACATACACTGTCTCTTTCTCTCACACACATATGAATGCATCACCCCCGCCCCCACCCCCCCCCACCCACACACACACACACACACACACACACACACAGATAGACACACACAGATAGACACACACACCCACATTCAAACACATGGTCAGTGACACACATTTATGATTGGTCTGTGTGTACGTGTATGGGTGTGTGTTTGTTTACATGAGTAAGCGTTTGCATGTGAGAAGCACACCCCAAGCAGTTGTGCAGTATACTACTGTGATTGCACAATTAGCCCTGTTACCTGGATAAACTTGTACAGCATGTGGGTAAATTGTGTAAATACAGGATTAATGGAGGCTTTTGTGGATTATCACACTGGCCATGTTACACACTACAAAATCCATTGAAATAATGTTTAACAGTATTTTGCTATTTTTGAAACAAACCTTTTGCTTGAGGGCGGAAGACAGAGAAATGGAGCTGGAACACACAGTAGTGCCAATCAACCATATCACACTATTCAGCCTTTCGATATCACAGCAGAGTTGAGATCAGCATATAAATTAAAGATAAATTCAATTAAATTCAATTTGATTCATTTCAATTCAATTCAATTCAATTCAATTCAATTCAATTCAATTCAGTTCAGTTCAGTTCAGTTCAGTTCAGTTCAGTTCAATTCAATTCAATTCAATTCAATTCAATTCAATTCAATTCAATTCAATAGAACAGGCCAATATGGAAGAAACTGTTAAGAACTGTGCCAAAGACTACAGTGTTACATAGTTCCTTAAAGATTTAACAGGGTAAGAACAACAGTAGAAATAGTAGAATAATAAAAATAGATAGTTTCAAGAGATTTGATTAGCTGCTCCCAAACGGCTTCCATTTTAACATTCCATATGTTATCTTATCACTCGAAGAAACTAAATGCTGTTTTCTGATTGGCGGGACACGGGACACCTATGACGTATATCTGGGGTAAAAAAGTTTAATCACCATTCCATATCAATGCTTTTTAGAGTGGTAACTATAACAACAGCAAGACGTTGTGCTATTGAGCGGCGTTGTGCTGTTCTTCGCCCACGCCTCATCCATTAATCCCCTATATCGGAACACCTTGGTGGCCGTTATCCCTAACATAGTGGAAGTAGTTTGGGAACAAAATAGAACATTTTAGCATTGTTTTTGTTTTTTATTGTTGAGACAGTCTTTAAAAGAATCATGACAGAGAAGAATCAAAACCCACCTGACAGTTTAGTCAATTGAGAGGAAGAGATGGTGAAGGAGCACAAAACAGATAAAGGTCATGAACGAAAAAAGAATACAGTGTTTGAAGAGGCTGATGTTGGTGTGTTATGAGGTGTAGAGCAGAAGTCAAAGTAAAGTAATGGAGATGCTGTATTGGGTGAAGGGAACAAAGGATTGTTCTGGAAGAGCGAGGGGTGCTGTGCAATGTAATGTGATCAGGGACAGGGGATCATAGAGCTCGGGTTGCTAATGTGTGGGAGACTGCCATAGCTATCTCTATAGTGTCACCTCTTCAGTGTCATGTCTGTAGTGTCATCTATACAGTGTTAATTCTGTAGTAAGGCAGTTCCATGCAAAAAAACTGTCACGTCCACACCATGCCACGTGTGTAATATGATGTGAATAATGATTACATACAATTCGAGCAATCACTTCTTGGTGGTAGAACAAATTTTATGCAACTTTTCACATAATCATTCACAACTGCATCATACAAATTCCAGGGCATTTTGTTATGGACATGACAGTTTGCGTGGAATTGCTCAATATCATCTCTGTGGTGTAATCTCTACAGTGTTGTAGTGTATAGTGTCTTCTATGTGGAACTATATCTAATGTCATCTATGTAGTACTATATCTATCAACATCTATGTGGAACTATATCTAGTGTCTTCTATGTGGAACTATATCTAGTGTCATCTATGTGGAACTATATCTAGTGTCATCTATGTGGAACTATATCTATCATCATCTATGTGGAACTATATCTAGTGTCATATATGTGGAACTATATCTAGTGTCATCTATGTGGAACTATATCTATCATCATCTATGTGGAACTATATCTAGTGTCATCTATGTAGTACTATATCTAGTGTCATCTATGTAGAACTATATCTAGTGTCATCTATGTGGAACTATATCTAGTGTCATCTATGTTGTGCTATATCTATTGCCATGCTATCTCTACAGTGTTATCTCCACACTGTCATCTCTACTGAGTCATCAGTAACACTTTATTGATGGCCTGTTTGCATACGCCTGATCTCTACAGGTTTGTGTCTATTGTGCCGTCTCTGTAGTGTATTTTCTAAAGAGACTAGTGAGGGGGAGCTCAGAGGTGCCACAGCTGCCTCTCCAATGACCTGGAGGACTGGCTAAATGCTCTGATAAACATACACACCCATGGCCCATAGTCAGTCAGGCAAATACACACACACACACGCAAACACACACACGCACACACACACACACACACACACACACAGTTAATACACCCCCAAGCAGGAGCACACATTTAGAAACACTTTCACATGGAAAAATATAGACTTGTCATCTCTCTCTCTCTCTCTTTCTCTTTGTCTCTCTCTCTTTCTCTCTGTCTCTCTCTCTCACACACACAGACACACAAACACACACTCACACACAACCACACACACGTGCATTGCTACAGACCACAGCCTGGGTGATGAATTTTAGAGAGGAGGTAAGCAGCATAGAGCAGGGGCAGGCTATAATAGATGAGGAATTACCACTGACACTTTATTTGCATTAATACAGCAGGGTGGCAAATTGAAAAGTTCGGAGTGTCTGTGCCCGGCCGGAACTGGAGATTATCCAAAGCCCCGCGATGGCAGTTTGACCACGGAACAACGTGAGCAACGTGAGCAACTGATAAAGATGCTTAGACAGGAAATCGATAGGAAATGACATCTGCCTCTGCAGATCGCACCCCGTGTCCCTGACCCGCCGCTCGACGGATGATCTGACGATCGGCGCTCCAAGTCAGCGAGTTATTAGTAGAGTGGAAATGTCTGACTTCCGCCACAGACACCACTTCTGGGACAGATAACAAGGATACAGAACATGAGCGGAAACTCAAGAGGGAGACACTCACACTCTATTCACTCCCTCTCCTCTCTCTTGTCTGCATGTGTGTGTGTGTGTATCTATGTATGCGTGTTTCACATTTTCAGAGTGTTTTGATGGCACGGAGACAGAAGTGCGGTGGAAGCTTAACATCAAACTGAAATTTATCCATGAAACACTTCCTGCAGGAGAGCGCCACCCTGTCTCTGTTTCTCTAATCTTTTTAATGAGCTCACAGGATCCAAAAAAACTGATTTGCAGTACCAAGACTGAGTGCCATTTTTATGTTCTGTGCTTTTCTTCACCCAGACAAACCCAGAATTTTTTTTTTAATTATTCTTGTTATTGTTTCAGTTTCATATTATAAAAAGTATGTCACAGGTACACAAAGAGAGGGAGAGCAACAAGTCCCACACTGTGTGTGTGTGTGTGTGTGTATGTGTGTGTGCGTGTGTACGTGTGTGTGTGTGTGCATGTTTGCATGGTGTTACCATTAAACTCAAACCCTGTACTGTGACACCAATACCAGAGGGTGTTACAAAACTTCCAACTGTTTGTTTGTTTCACTACCTTTGAGAGGAAAAGGGTAACAAACTCCTTATCCTCCTTCTCAAGCACCCAAGAGTCCCTTTGACCTTTATCTGTGGCCTCAGTCACTTCAGAAGGAGAGATACACCACTGGAAAAACATCACTGCTATCCCGCAGAGCAAAAATTGTGATTTTAACCACCGCTGTCTACTTAAGCCAGATTGCACTCTTGTCACCTTTGGAGGGGGACGAGTTGGTGCCACGGTGGTGGAACATGCTTATTTTCACGCTTCTGAGTGTTGGGTACTAGCCAGAGGGGCTTAGAATTAGACAGGACAGGAACAGAAAAGGGAAATTCAGGCGTTAAAGGCATTGAAAGATATGCATAGTAAGTCAGACATGTGTGTAATAATGTAGAGATAATACTGAGCGGTTATGTCGTAAACACCAAAAGCATGTTGTTACCTAGTACAGTTAAGGAACAAAGGAACTTATGTGTAATTATCTCCAAAAACACATGGAGTAGGCTGGTAAAGGCAAACATTGCAGAAAACTGTATGGCATTCATTCTGTATACGAGATTGACATGGCAAGATAATGAGATCAGAGCACCTTCATGCATCCTCTCAAAAATAAAACACTATTCTGTCCTCTGATATTGATTTGATTAGGTAGTCAGCAGTGAAGGGTATCCCTGCAATTGTCTTAAAATCCCCTGTCACCACAAGCAATTGCTCCTGTCAGAGGATCTTTCTGTTTCTCTAGACTCAATCTGTCCATAGTCTCGCCAATACATAGCCTTTCATCCAAAGCCACTGATCTCTAGTTTGAAGATGATGGGTTACAAGCCACATTAAATAAGGGTAATCAAACCTGACGACCTGACGAAAAATCTCAGGTTTATGATAAGCCTCTTTATTTCACTGACAAGCTGAACATTTGTGTCTTAGCTTTGACTCAGTTGCTGAAAAGACTGTTCTCATCCACCACACTCACACTGCAACGGCACAGTCCAAGCATTACAGATTCAAGTCACCCCATGAATCAAACCATAACGTATTGCCATAATTAAATATTTTCCCAGTCCCACCATGCAGCCCCATTTAACAAATCCAGGGAACCTGGCTCCCTGCCAACCCAAACACAATCCCTAAGCCCCAGCTCAGCATTTCCTCAGCATTATTTAGTCTCATTTGGAGACTCTTATATTACTCATATCTGAGCAATATCCTGCCCTGGGTATCAGTAGATACAGTACAGATAGGAAACATTATCACATTGATTCTGTAGAAAAGTGCTCAGGCTCAGTTTAAATGTGTGCCATTGTGTGCTATACATAGAGGCTTTGGTTCCTGTTGATCTGATGGGTGTGTAGATGGATTGGATGTTTTGGTCAGGCAGGAAGATAGGGCAGCCCTCAGCAGGACCCCAGTGTGTGCTGCATTGCAGTGGAGAGGCAGCACCCAGCAGTGATGAGGCTGCACGCTTGTGTGTGTGTGTGAGAGAGAGAGAGATATGTGTGCATGGCTTGCTGGGACAATGGTCATGCATGTGGTGTGGAATACTGCTCTGTGTATATGTCTCTCCCACACACCCCCCCCTACCTCCCCCTCTCTCTCCCTCTCTCCCTCTCTCTCCCTCTCTCTCTCCCCCACACACAGTGCTGACAATACTACATCTTAATTCAGAGCATACACCCATACCTTCCTTTTGTTCCGCAATACAGCAGATTCCCCTGAACGAGTGACACATACTAGCACACACACACAAGTTCGCCCGCACAAACACACACATACACAAACACTCATACACACATACATACGCATGCCCCATCCCCTTTTTTTCGTTTCATTTTCTCTCTCTCCGCCCAGGAGCCTTTCCCTGCTTCCTGTGTCCACACCAAATCTCCCTGTTCAGCTCATCACTACATGATCTGCCTCTGGCCGTGACCACTGGCCAGGTGGGTGAGAAATGGGGGCAGGGTCCCCCCCTTTGAATCAATATGTTTTCCCTGCAAATATCATACTGCATGGTAGGGCTCTGATGCCCAGCCATTGATTAGCCGTTTAAGGAGTCCGCCGTGGGCCGCAGTCGATAGGGGCGGCAAGACCACATGATCTACTCCACTCTTCTCCAGTCCCCTCTGCATCTCCTTCATGGGAATGAGGGTGTTTCTGAGACAGTCCCCTGTATCCCCTGACATAAGTTGCAGTCCCGCTTAGTAGCATGCAACAGTTAGGGTCCCCAAATAAAAAAAACCCTTTTCAGGAAAGATGTTTTACGTAAAGACACTTTTATTATCTTATACATATATCTGTTTTGGTATAATAATAATTATAGATAGAATTATACAAGTACGTCAAAAATAATAGTTATAATTATTATAGATTTAAAAAACTAAGCAATAAACTACTCTTTACTTTCTCAAAAACATAAAAGTTGTATATATATATATGTATATGTATATATATATATATATATATATATATATATATATATTAATGTTAGTTCTGTCTCTTAATTTGTCCAGAAAAATAAAAAAACTGTCACAGGATAAGGAGGTTACAAAGTAGTTAACAGTTGGACTGAATGTCTTACAGCAGGTGATAGTCATGGAGATGGTTACCTGGGCCCTAGTCCCTGGTGAGAGGCTACAGAGCATTAGATGTGACAGCTGTGTGTGTGTGTGTGTGTCTGTGTGTTTCTGCGTCTGTTTATGTGTGTGTGTGTGTTTGTGTGTGCTTGTGTGTGTATGTGTGTGTTTGTGTTTGTGTGTGCTTGTGTGTATATTTCTTGTTCTGTCTATGCATGTGTGCGAGTGCAAATGTGCACAACACGTGTTGATCTAGCACTTTCTCATTATGAACAGCTACGGTACAGGTTGGCGCGTAATACTCTTAGTGTGGATGGATTGGGTGTGTGTAGTCCACATGGATTGGCTGAGCACAGATAAAAGCAGAGCATCATGGTCCTCTTTTTTTGTATCCTTCCAATGGGTATTAAAACACCTCTTTAAAAATGTCTCTGTGTTCTGGGTTTCTCTGGAATGTTCCGGCCCTGGTGTCAGGGAACCTGAAGAGCGTGTGTGTGTATGTGTGTGTGTGTTAGCTATAGTGTTCTAGGAGTGTGGGATCGGCCAGTGGCGGTGGGGGTGAGTGGATCATTTTCTCCGGGACTATGAGTGTTCCTGTGGCTGAGGGGTTAGCACTGTACTCTGTTGCCCCTCAGTAAATGTTGGCAGCTGTAAACAAAAGGGACCACAGCCTCCTGATTCCTGCTTCATCACTAACTCATCTCTGATATATAGATATCTGATATAGTATATATCTCTGATGCTGTGCTGAGCATTAAAGGAGGTAGGACTATTTTGTTGGCAAATCGAGAGATTCCCGTATCTTGTCTGTTTGTTGGTTTGTTTGTTTGTTTTGTGTTTATTTTTTGGCAAGATGGAAATCCATTTGGCAATCTTGGGGGAGTTTCAAGCCTTCTTGTTTTTTTTCCATCACTGCCTCCAAAGAAACTGGGCTACTTGCGGGGGTCTTCCACATGACAGGTGTGTGAGAGAGGGAGAGGAATCACAGGAGGGGGCAGTCTGGCCTTGACCCAACAGGCATCTGCTTGAAGACAGCAAAAGAAGCAAGAGGCAGAAGTCGGGGCAGTCTCCCACTCTCCTACTTCCCTCTCTCTCTCTCTCTCTCTCTCTTTCTCTCTTTTCACTCATTCTCTCTCTCGCTCCCTCTTTTCCAGATCTTCATTTTGGAATTTCTTCTGGTCAGAGGTTGGTTGAAAGAGATACAAGGGTCCTGCATCTCACCCAGAGTCGGGAGCCCACATTCGGATCAACTCAGGCCGATGGTCAGGAGGCATCGAAGCTGCAAGACAAAGCCAATCAGGTCAATAAGGGAGCCAGGCATTAACAAGAAACACACACAATATCAGTACCAACTATGCCAGCCATCAGTATTTAGGTGCGTGTCAGTCTAAGCTAGTGTGTGTGTGTGTCATTGTAGAATGGTTTGTAGTAGTTTGTGTCAACGTGAGAGTGATCTGTATTTAACCAACCAGCAGCATTGTGCTTGTCAACTTTTTTGGAAAGTCTGGAAAGATCTGGAAAGTTCTAGTCAGGACTGCCAGATGACAGCCATCTTAACCATATAAGGTAAAGGAGTGCAACACACTACTATTGCACTCCCTTACCTTATATTGTTAAGATGGTTCAGTCATCAGTCCTGACTAGAACTTTCCAGATCTTTCCAGACTTTCCAAAAGAGTTGGCAAGCAAAACTTATTTTTCACACTGTGTCTTGTCACTCTCTTCCTCTCTCCAGTCTCTTTCTATTACTTTTTATGTCAGTCAACAAATGCTAGCACCTCCATTCCTAGCATTCCTCCCTGTGTGTATTGAAATGATGCAACAGCACTGTGTAAGCAGTACAGTTTTTCCACTAACTTTGTGTGGAGTAGGCAGGTTATATTATATCTCAGTCCATATGCTCTTTCTCTAACACTGTCGCTCTTTCATTGTGTGTGTGTGTGTGTGTGTGTGTGTGTGTGGGCGAGTGCTTCTACACTCAGCAGAAATCAAGAGGGCAAACCTCACCTAATGCAAGCCTGAGGGGTTGAATTATTCTGCCATTTAAATGGCTTCATCATTAAATATTAACTCTGCCCATGGCTTCCTCTCTGCCCGGAGCACATTTAAGAGGAAGGTTAGGAGCAGGGTGACTCTCTCTCTCTCTCCTTCACCTACCTCCTCTACTCACACACACCCAACCAGTCAATCAGATCACTTGAGCTACTCTCACACAGACACAGGCACACACATACACACACACACACACACACACACACACACATACACAGACACTCAGGCACGTTCTGTGGATACTAAAAACACACACAGGCATGAACATAAGCCAACAAATATGAACACACACACCCACACACATACACAGACCCATCCCTCACACAGCATTTTGTTCCCACTCCTATCCAAGCACCCAATCCTGTACTTCAAACACAGCAGGCAGACCCAGACTCACATCCAGTACCTCAAGCAATCCTGCAACCCCACATTACGTTAACCACAAAGCCAGTTTAAAAACATCATCATTGTGACAGATCATTCCTATGACAGAATGTTTGTAATGGTCACATGACTACTGTGATCTTAAGGATAGTTAAGGAAAGGTTTATTTTCTATGTATGGCAGGCACATGCATGACATCTGTATGTAATATGGAGAAGCTGTGATCGTGGCTTACCTGTCCCAGAACTTGACACTTCTACACGAAGCAGTGCAACATCCTGCCGATATGAGCGCTGCAAGAGAGGAAAAACAGTCAGTGCTGCCTCAGAAAGACACACACACACACACACACACACACACATACACAAGCAGGATTCCTTCAGTTCCGACAAGTATAATAAAGCATTCCATCACTGGAGTGGGCTGTGCAGTTGCGAGCCTTTCTTCGGAGCTCTGTTTTGTCAATTACAGGGTCAGATGTTTTTGTGGTAATGGTAGGCTGAGCCATTGAGCAAAGAGATAATACTAATTGTTCAGAGCTGCAAAACTAGCTAATTCAACAGCTAATTAACCCTCCAGACCTTGTGAGGCTTTGTAGTTGTGTGCAGTGCAAGAAAAGCAGAAAAAAAAACCTAGACGGTAATTCCTAAATTGTGGCGTTACTGTCTTTTAATTACTGTCATCTGATAAGGTGAAGTAAAGGCTTTGAAAAATGGGGGCTAAGGGGTCTAAATGTGTAAGCGTAGCTCTGTGTGAAATGTGAAGGGAGGTGGGAGTTTAGAATGGTGTTTGATGGCAGTGGAAGCTGCAGCATTTGAGCCGGAATGGAGGTCGTGGCATATGGTGTGTGACCTGGCGCCAGCCGTGTGAGGGACAGCGCCTGGGCATCGATGCTGCTCTGATTTGCTTTGGTCACGACATGGTTGCCCCCAAGAGGCCCATGCAACTCTCTCACTCTCTCTTTCTCTCTCTCTCTCCATCTCACTAATGTTTGTGCCTCTCCTCTCCAACTTTGACTCTCTCTCTCTCTCTCTCTTCTGCTGTACAAACTCAAGCTGTCCACCTCCTCATCTCTTTCACTAACTCTGACTTGCTTCTACCTCTTTTCCCCATGTGCTCCATGTACTCTCTTGTGATGTGTCTTTCATCACTGCTCTGTCCTGTACAATTCGATCCTTCTCAGGCCATCTACTCAAGAGACTTTTCTCTCTCCCTCCATCTCTCTTTCATCTCTCCTCCTATCATCACTGTGTCAGATGCACAGTATCAATCTTGTTCACATCAGGGACTTTCAAATAGTCTCCCACTCCCATACCAGCATTTCTCTACTGTACCAGATCAACTGAGTCAGATTTTCTGGCACTCACAGATCAAACAAATCCAATGCATGTATGCCCACATAAACAAACACAAACACACATACACACACACTAAGAAAAAGAGCGACAGTGGTGGGGGGAGAGAGAGAGACCATATGCTCTAAGATATACCATTAATCTGCCTACTTTGCACACGATGTACAAACATACCAATATAGCGGAAAAAAGGATCACTTACAGAAGTACGACAGAAATAACCCATGATGAAAGCACAGAGAGAATAACACAGAGACAGCACTAGGAGACACAGAGGGCACTGCATAGAGTTCACTTCTCACTACGGTTTGGTCTTCATGTTCTCCATAAGAACCAGATGCCATACATTTGTGGGATGGCAAAAGCAAATGGTGTAGCAGATATTTTCAAATAGACCTAATAGAGTAACTCTACAACTACTCATGTTGTTTAAAGGTCAATCCAAATGCTAGCGTCTTCATTTTGCACGGCACCCATTTTTCTTGCCAGTAATCTGAAGGGCGTTCAGTAGACTGTGTAGAGACAATAGTGAGTACGGGGGGAAGCAAGGGCCGCCCTAAACATTTGTTTAATAACAAAAGTTTGAGAACGAACCTCCACAATCTCAGTCTTAAACAAAACACTGATTATCTGAGCAGGGGTAGCAAATGTGTGAAACAAGAGTGTGAAAATATATGAGCAGACCTCTCCACATTACTAAAACAGTGCTGAAATGTCTGTTTTAGACTGCAGCGTTTGTTTGTTGTCATGGACCTTCCTTGAGATCATAATTACAAAGCACATAACATGAAATCACATAAAAATTATGTTACCATAACAATAAGTCTATTCAAGAGACAATTTCTCCCTCTCTCTCAGTTTAAATGCTTAAATCACATTCATTACCTCCGTTCTGCACTCTTTGATGGGAAAGTTGCATGATGGGAACACATCAGATCTCTTAAGTATCACTAGCTCTGCAGTCTAAAGTGATATTGTTGTTTTTATTCAATGGAGACACTTTGCATAACACGGTATGAAACATTCATGAGTCTTCTCATCTCAGGGATCCAAGACTAGGCACTCACACACATCACACTTTTGTTTGGAAGGAGTGAGGGACGATGACAAGAAGGATAAAAATAAATGTGTGTACGTGTGTGTGTGTGTGTGTGTGTGCATGTGTGTGTATGGTTTGAGGGTGTGTCTTTGTATATCTAAGTACATACACACTTAAAACTCGCTTCTGCATACAATATTCATCAGTATTCAAAATGATTCAGTCATTGCTATGCAATGGTTTTTTTTTTCACGCTACACAGATCTACAATGGATACTGGACGTATTTCAGTCTAGAGGCTGTTACTTTGCCATATATCTACTGTTGTGTAAAATTCCGCTGCATAAAAACAGAGGTCTATGGAGGTTCTGGAACACATAATTAAAAGAGGACATTTCCACTGGCATTTAGCATTTCAAAGAGCCCATCTGATTGGTTTGTCTGTTGACTGACCCTACTGACCTGTCATTTGTCTGATTAATGGGACGTGTAAAATGATTAATATCCTTACAATCTCAATCAGACACAGGAAATCACTCGCTGTACATGCACAAACAACATCAATCTCACAAAAACAACACAACCTTCCTGTTAATTCTGTGAGCAACCTTCCTATTAATTCTGTGAGTACTGCCATGTCGTAACTCTAAGGCTACATAATTGTCTAATCTACTATTACGCTCTGTGAGTAGAAATGTTCTAGGCCACACAGAATGTCTATGTTTTTCCCTAACATGAATATCAAAGTGTGAACAACTGCCACAGAGTTACTATTCACAGATCCATGTTGCTATGACTACAGCAGTTCACATATTACTACTGTTAGTCTTGCAGGTGTGAAGTACTTTAACACTTTCAGACCTTAAGAAACGAACACACCTGCAAGATATAAAATAACCTGTGTCAAGAACATAACGGTAAGGATTGGATGAGTAGTTGTGAGGAATTCATTTACACTAAGCTTCCACCACACCCTTCACTTGAAAGACTGACATGTTCATGACTATTAATTTATTTCTCAGAGATGGCTCTGCATGAATCAATATCTTATAATCATATCATGCGGTGAAAATCTGCTTCAATATGCAACATCAATTATTCAGCTCTGACTATTTGAATTCGCAATAAGCCATTATGGCTTGGCAGCAAGCAGTCAAACATCAGAGAAACACACACACACACACACAAGGCAAGATAAGAGTGAACTGCTTTAATTCTTTCCTTGAGGCCCCATTTATGTGTAGCTGGATATCTATGAAAATGTATGCATGCGGTTGCACCTATCATTTACACGTAAATGGGGGATTCAGTCACTGGCAATGGATTCTTTTGAAAACGCCAAAGTGGAGATCTCTGAAAACTCCAGCTTATGACACTAAATGTAGATTAGGGAAAAGTGAGTTTTAGCATTGTGACGTTTCAGATCTCTGATTGGCTGTTTTTGAACACCGTGTAAACAGAATTACTACTACTATGGACGAGGAGAATATATCTGTATGTCAAACAGTCAGGGGGGTCATGGCAATTCTCATACTAACAAATTACCCACCAGACAGTCTACCATGCCGACTTTTGTGTTACAGTTTTGACATGATAATCTGCAAACATTTGTCACAGAAGTGTCACAGACAGGAATGAGGAAAAAAAATCTGTAAATAAATTGAATGTGTTTGTGTCTCTGCTTCACTGGTTTGGGGTACACAGGTCAGAACACATGCTTATGCTTGTTTTACACACCATTTCATCACTGTTACGTGTGTGTGTGAAGGTCTCCACTGCCCAATTTGTAGCCCACTGCCAACAGACAGTCCGATGCAAGGCAAGGTAAGGCAAGGCAAGGTAAGGCAAGGCAAGACTCAACTCTACCAGAATTTCTGTTGTGCATCAACTCCTCACAAGGATGGAATGATAATAATTCTAAGCTTATACACTTTATTATTACTTCAAAAAATATATCAAATCACCAGTTTCTACAGTAGTCAACCAGTTATAGTTGTTACAAAAGCCTTATACACTAGACTCTATATTATATTATAGTACATATATCTATCTATCTATCTATCTATCTATCTATCTATATATATATATATATATATATATATATATATATATATATATATATTAAACACTATGGTTTTAAAATAACTTATAATATATCCACAGGGTAGCCACTGGCTTTGGTGAGCCTTGTCATCAGTCAGCATTGCTTAAAGACCTGTTATACTATCATACTGAGAGGTCACAAGGTCATAGTACTTCTCCCACTGTCAGAGGGATCCCCAGTGTGAGCTCAGTGCTGGTAATTAAGGCAGTGAGCAGCAGGGAGAGCCAGGGAGGGCTCCAGATAAATGGGGCTGGTGTTGCCTCTGACCCCTCCTCTGTCCCTGCTTCATGTGTCATTACTGCTAATGGAACAGCCCTGAAAACACACTGTCTCCTCATTTCTCTCTCTCTCTCTCTCTCTCTCTCTCTCTCTTTCTCTCTCTCTTTTTCTCACTCTTGCACACATACACCGCACACATATACAAAAACACACACTAGCCATAGATGAACACCTTATTGGAACAACACACACAGGCATTTATCTCAATACAAAGTTACAACCATCTCTCTCTCTCTCTCTCTCTCTCTCTCTCTCTCACACACACACAGACACACACACACACACACACACTCGCACATCCACACACACAGTGTAAGACAGTAATTGGTTTCTGCTATATTGGTTTCTGCTTCTACTATTTTCAAATTCAAAGACATAATGAGTAGCGGAAAGTCCTGCACTTCACACAGCCAATCACAGCTAAAGACACACACACACACACACACACACACACAATAGGTGTTGTGTGTGTTTAAAACATTCCAATCCAATTAAAGCATATTTCAAGGCAAATCTGCATATGTAGGGCAGGTCTGTGCGCATTCATGCTATATACAGACTGCTTCCTGCTTACAGTGACACAACACAGTTTTGTCATAACATCTTCAAAGTCCAACTTACTATAACTGGGTAGATTCAAATTCAGGAGAAGCCAACATACTATCTAAGCCAACTGTTTGAGATGGTATGGTGAAGTCTTATTTCTGCCGCACTATGTCAGATTTAAAGGAGAAATCTGGTGTGATTCAACCCATCAGCCCTGTTGTTTAAAGTCACCCAGTGCTGTCTGTAAAAAAAAAAAAAAAAAGAGAAAATTTGAGAAAACATAGACCGAATAACAAACCAGCAGCTAATGTCAACTGAATGGGGCATAGGAAAATAAAACTGAAAGTGAGTTTCTGTGCCCCATTTTGTCAGTGTTGGCTGCTGGTTCACTGTTCAGTCTATGTTGTATCAAATTTTATTGTTCTTTTTCTTACCGATATCACTCAGTGACAGTGAACAACAGGGCTATGGATTGATTAACACTGAATATTTATGTTAGGTATATTCTGTGTCTGTAAGTCTATAAGTGTTCAGTGCCAGTTCTCACTTGGGTCAAAATATAACCCAACTGCAAATAATTTTCTTACTACAGAACGCTCCACAGTAACACTCTACTCCAACCCCCTGACACACAAGCATATCTCCACTTTTGCATATCTGTCACACACACATACACACACACACACACACACACACACACACACACACGCACACACACACACCTGCCTCCACACTCACTGGAGCAGGAACCCTCTGGCCTTGTTGGCACACTATAGTTCTCTTCATCCCCACACACACACACACACACACACACACACACACACACTTGTCTCCACAGGGAGATTGCACATGCTTGCCCCTGCACATTGCATCTGCTCTGATCCACATACACACTCTCCCAACTCAGCTCAAAAAAAGAAGAAAAAAAGTGCAGTGCTCCCCTTCACAAGGGCATATGCTGTGTCTATAATTAAGCAAACGCACAAACAAACCCTCCATGGTGACTTCCTGCAGCCCCCCTCTCTGACCCACACGATGACTGTTTCGCTTCACTTATTAATCAAATAAAGCCTGGATTAATTGTTTCATAATTTGTGAGGAGGGGGAGATTAATTTGAGATCTATTTTAAGCCTCCACTTAATTTGATAGGACCTGGTGGGTGGGCAGGAAGGCCCCTCTGTCTCTGATTTTCTGATGTGATTAATTGCGTAATCTCCCAAAACGTCATTAGGCTTTCAAACATGGGTGTTCATTTTGTGTGTGTGTGTCTGTGTGTGTGTGTGTGTGTGCTTGTCTTTGTGCGTAAGGAAATGCTGCTCCCTGCTTTACCCCTCCGCTTTTATCCAGGCAGAACTTTCTGGATTGTTTGGTTGACTGGAACAACAAACAAATAAACAAACAAACAACAAATGGCCCAGGCCCAAGTCCCAGGCCACTGTCTACTGAGGGTTATGGAGGGGGGGGCGTTTCTCACTAAAGCAGATCAGTTGTTTTTTTTTGGAATGGGAGCAGATCTGGGAGGGGATGGCAGTTTGAGGCATGAGTGGGACAAAGGACCCACATCCTGGCCTGTGTCAGCCCATACTGTAAGCCCTGGGTCAGGAACAGAGCAGGGTGTCATGGGCATGGTGTATGTGTGAGATTGTGTGTATGAGGGTTAGTGTGTATGTGTGTGTGTGTGTGTGTGTGTTAGTATGCGCATGTGTGTGCTTGTGTGTGTGCTTGTGTGTGTGTATGTGTGTGTGTGTGTGTTAGTATGTGCGTGTGTGTGTGAGTGTGTTTGTGTGTGTGTGTGTGTGCGTGTGTGTGTGTATTTGTGTGTGTGTGTGTGTGCGCGTGTGTGTGTGTATTTGTGTGAGTGTGTGTGTGTGTATGTGTGTGTGCACACATGCTGGGTGGAGCTGAGAACAGGGTGGATGGGGAGATTTGTAAGGGGCCTTTGGAGAGGAGAGTTCTCTTTGTTTGAGGACTGAATAGAGAAGGAAATGATGGAGGGATATGGCGGCGCTCTTTTGAACGATGGTGCTGCACATCTCCTTTGACGACTTCAAAGGGTGCGGCCACACACACACACACACACACACACACACAGAAACAGACACAAAAATGAGACACACATGATCACACATATCTGAAATACATGATTAGAGTATACACAAACAAGCACACATACATGCGCGCACACACACAGACACACACACACACACACAGACACACACACACACACAAACAAATACAAAACTGACACAGGCATAAACACACTGCTATCTTTACATGTTCCTCCTTAATGTTGAACACGGCACAGAATCCTCTTTTCCTGAGATCACACAGCAGCATGGGGCCCAGAGAGAAGAGATGTGCAAAGGATAGAGAGGAACAGAGAGAGAGAGAGAGAGAGAGGGAGGGAGAGAGAGAGAGAGGAAGAGAGAGGGAGAGGGAGAGAGAGAAAGAAATGAAGAAAAAAAAAGAGGTTACAAAAAGAGGCAGGGCAGGAGGAGAAGGAAAAAAATGGCTACAAGGCAAGATACAGATGGAGAGAATGTGTGAGACAGAAAGAGATAGAATGACATTTGCATCTTTTACTCCGGTCAAGGTCAATTTATGGGCAACAACTTGAAACACATAACTACAAAAACACCCGGGGTTGGTGTCTAGATCTTCAGATACATGATGCGTGTGTATGTGTGTGTGTGTGTGTGTGTGTGTGTGTGTGTGTGTGTGTGTGTGTGTGTGTGTTTCTCATTGTTTCTTTGTTTGACTGCTAATGTGCCCAGAAGCGGTGGGAGTCAGTGCTGCAGTCAGTGGGTTAGAGCTTTTTGTTAATATGGAAAATATTCCCTGCGCCCAAATATAAAATGAAATAATGGAATGGGAGGAGGGCACTTCAAAGCCCAAATGCAAATGAGAGCACGAGAAGCAGCTGTTGGCCTACTTTAAATGAGAGAAAGAGAGAGAGAGAGAGAGAGAGAGTAATACAAAGAGTGAGAGAGAGAGAGAGAGAGAGAGAGAGAGATAACTATCAGAGGAGTGCTCTTAAATGCCAATGCTTAATGTGTCCATGCGTAATGGGGTGTGAGCGTGTGTGCATGTGTGTGTACGTGATGTCATATGTCTGTGTGTATGAACACACACGTATGTGTGCATGTGTGTGTGTACGGACACACACGTACACGCCTTTCTTGCGTCCAAAGGTCTTCCCCACTCCACACCCACGGGCGCACACCCACCCACACACACCCACGCGTGCGCGCACAAACACACACACACACACACACACGCGCGCACAGCCTGTAATCCCTCGGCACCCGAGGTCACTGCTTAATGACTTTCCCTCCAAATATCTCTAGGCTTAGGACCTTATTGACCTATTTCCTGTGGGTGACGGTGGACGAGAGGAGGGGGAAAAAAAGTCAAAAGGAAAAAAAAAAAAAGAATGTTGGCTTGATTCCCTCTTTAATATTGCATCGCGTGCCGGCCCTTCACTCTGTCTTGTCTCTACCACACTACAGCGCAATGCTGCTGACAGTGAGCCGTATCCCTGTGCACCCCTGCCTTCAACGTGTAGACTACATACGAGAAATCAGAGGGAGTTAAAAGATTAAGCAGCAATTTTATACAAGACAGGAGGATCAAAAGCCTCGCAACAGAGTGCATGCTGAATGCTTTAACCTGAGGGCAAATTAGCCATCCTAA